>JAVJIF010030109.1:0-530616 GCA_038442645.1 Agave tequilana
AACTATTGATTATACATATACATCCTTTGAGCCACGTGCCTTCATGCATATATTTTGTGGACTCGTTGTGTTTGGATATGTATGTATACTTTAGATTGTATAAGACATACATATGCCTTGAAGACTAAATTGGGTTTTAATGAAAATTTAGTTTTTCATGTGTTCATGTTTTAAAGGAATTTCAATTTGAGCTTAATTTTCTATTTTCATGATTATGTGTTTCACCTAACACTTGTGCACTCACTTTATTATGTTTCTCATGATTGTGTTTTCATGAGTTTGATATGGGCTTTATGGACTTGAGTGTTAGTGATCATGTGATTTTCACGTGTCATGAAAAATAATTTTTGCTTTATTCCTTGCTTGAAGGATTTCGTACTAGTTAACAAGTTTTTCCATTTTACTAGTTGCGATATTCTTCGTTTTGGTAGTTTGAAAAACTCTACCATAAAGAAACTATTTTGTTTTTCATACAAACAATAAGTTTTTCAAACATACTACATTTTCAAATCTATTTTTGAAAACCCCTACCTTCAAAGGGCGGTTGGATGGGAGATCATGCTCTTGTATGTTTACAGTGAAAATCATTTTTTTTTTAAACTTGAACATGATTGGGAGGTTAGGTTATATGAGATATACACTTGATTATATTGTTGTTTCAATTGGTATCATTGAATTCTTTCAATTGGTATCAATAATTGACATTTCTTGTATACTCATATTTTTATGTATGTATGCTTCAATTTTATAATATCAATTTCAATTGGTATTCATTTTCATACACATATGTATGTTTATTTGTGCTTATCATATTTCCATATCTTGAGCACATGTTTTGATTATGCTAGCTTGAGCTTCAACTTTGTTTCAATTGATTTAGTTTTCAATTGGTATCCATACACAAGCTTTTACATGTTTTAATTGGTATTTCATAAGGGGGAGAAAATCTTGTATTCTATCTTAAAATCTTGTATTCTATCTTTCAATTGGTGTTTGTTTTCCACTCCTTGCTTTATGATAGAAAATAATAATTTTAATTGCTTTATGATTGAAAAAATTTCAATGGTATCTCATGCTTTAAAGAATAATAATTTCAATCGGTATCAAGATTTATGTTTAGAAATTCAAATTTTGTAATGTTCAATTTCAATTGGTATTTATTGTATCAAGATTATTGTTTTTCAATTGGTATAGTTTCACTGTTATCAATGTGCACCTCATTGACATTTTTTTTAATTGGTATCATGTTTGTTGTGACCCCTTATTGATATTGTTTTGTTTAGACAAAAAGGGGGAGAACACTCCTTTCTTGATTCTTTGTTTCATACAAAAAGGGGAGAAATTTTTTTTTTTGTTTATATGTTTACCCCTTTAGTTGGTCTTTTTGTTTTTGACAAAAAGGGGGAGAAGAATTTGAGTTTATATGCATGTTTTTAACCCCTTTGTTGATGATTGACAAAAAGGGGGAAGAAGAATTTGAGTTTATATGCATGTTTGTATGCATTGTGTTATGGTTTTATTAAGTTCACTTGGTATCAAAGAGCATTATTGGTATCAAGAGTTTTATTTAAGGAACATGTTTATCTTTGGTAACAAATAGATATGTGTTTCATGTTTGTTTATGTGCCTTCATTGCTTATTTTATATTATGCATGAGTTAAGGGGAGCTTCTTTGAAGCTTAACTTTAATCCATGCATATATAACTCCATGAGTTTTGTCATCATCAAAAAGGAGGAGATTGTTGGCCCGAAGGCCTTCCACTCTAGTTTTGATGATGATTAACTCATGTAGTTATGTGTACTAATAATCTTGTGATATTTAGTTTCAGATCATTAGCCAAGATATTAGTTGGTGATAGCTTCAACAAGATGGTTTGGAAGCTTTCACATGGTGATTCAAGAGCCCGAGCGTCAAAGATCATATATAGCACTCTTGGAGTCAAGCTCGGTGGATCACAAAGTTTTGGATCGAGTCGGCTTGGAGATTGGCTCTACAAGAAGACATCGGTACCTAACTTAGTTTTGTGTTTAGATCCAATTGTAAAGATTAGAATAGTATGATATGCTCAAGTTCACAACACACACGTTTCATGTTTTAAATATTGGTTTTCGGTTTTTAGTTTAACCGATCTTGGTTTTCCATGAATAGATAGATTCAAAACAAGTTTACATGGTTTAATGTATATTAGATTTGTTCTTTATACATGCATGCTTCAACTACTTAGAAACTTAGTTTGATATAATTCATGTGTTTTTTAGGTTTGTATTTTAACAAAACATATTTCGGATTTAATGTCAAAAACATAGATATATATATGTTTCATGTATATTGGATTTCTATCACATAGCATCATGCCTAAAGTTGTTTAATATCATGTTTTTGTATTTGGATGAGTTTTTGGACAAAATGTATTTTCTATTCAAAAATCCAAGTTTTAGAAAATACAAGTTTTTGGTTTTTGGCAAATTTCTATAACACAAAAATGGTTCAAAATGTTTAAAATTTGTGATGAAATCTTTCACACAAGTGTTTTATCAATGTAAAATGATAAAACTATTTTTGTGTAATTTTAGAGTTTATGAGAATTTTTAGGATTAAAAATACCTTATTTTTCTGGCCCAGAACTGCAGCTACCAGGCTAGGTCGGTCGACCGGACGGTCGACTGTACCAAGTAGCCGGTCGACCGTAGCGGTCGACCGACGTGCACGGATACGTGCACGCTGGCTGTCCCATAAGCCGGTCGACCGCACGGTCGACCGACTGAGAGCAGGTTGCTCTCAGGTTGCACCGGTCGACCGAGCGGTCGACCGGACAGAGAGCGTTGCCCTCGTATCTGGGTCTGGTCGACCGCCGGTCGACCGGTAGCTACCAGCGGTCAAATGTGATCGTTGGCCGGTCGACTCTTACTCTATCTCTTGTTGTTTGCGCTTGATCCCTTGACTTTACTCTATCTCTCTCTCTACTTTGTGCCTTGCATCATTTCACATTGATCATTCATACTTATATGCTTGGCTTGGTTGTGTGCATCACTTGTTGCTTGCATCTTGTGTAATTGCAATTAGTTCTTAAATTCCGCATTAAGTTCAATAGATTAGCATTATCACCTATTCACCCCCCTCTAGGTGATTTCATCAAGTCCATGGTGATTTTTTCATCAAGCACCAGGATATCTTCGCTCTACAACCTCTACCTGGCCATTTGAGATGTGGGGGATGGACGTAGTCGGCCCTATAAGCCCACCATCATCCAAAGGGCACCGGTTCATCTTAGCCATAACCGATTACTTCTCTAAATGGGCCGAAGCTATCCCTTTGAGGGAGGTAAAGACATCTGATGTGATCAAATTCGTTAAACATCACGTCATCTACCGTTTTGGTGTGCCACGACAAATTGTTCACGACAACGGGCCCCAATTCATCAGCCAGGCTTTTCAGAGGTTCTGCAATAAGTTCAGAATCCAGAGTGTGTCCTCAACGACATACTACCCAGCTGTTAATGGCCTTGCAGAAGCTTTCAACAAGACTATTGGCAAGCTTCTCAAGAAATTCGTCTCAAAAAGCCAACGTGATTGGGACGACAAATTAGGTGAATGCTTATGGGCCTATCGCACGACAGTACGAACCCCAACGAAGACTACACCAGGTCCTTGGTATATGGGTGTGAGGCCGTACTCCCATTAGAAATCTAAATCCCATCTTTACTAGTCACCTTGACAGCAGAGATGACAAATGAGGAGAAACATCAACTGCGACTCCAAGAACTGGAGGCTTTAGATGATAAACGTCTGCAAGCCCAACAACAAATTGAGCTCTATCAAGCTCGAATACCAGAGCCTTCAACAAGAATGTTAAGGAGCGAACTTTCAAGAAGGTGACTTTGTCCTAGCTCTCAGAAGACCTATGGTAATGACACATAAGACAAAAGAAAAATTCTAACCCAAATGGGAAAGACCATTTGTTGTGGAGTCGGTCTACACAAATGGAGCATATCGCCTCATAATCTCAGACGGTGATATGCTCATGATGCCAATCAACGGCAAATTCTTAAAGAAATACTATTCTTGATAGCACTCTTCCCCGATCAAGTTAATTCTGATCAAAACTCCAGATCTAAAAAGAGTTTCTTTCTCTTACTAGATCGAGCATTGGTTGCATCATGATGCTTGATGTAAATACTGAGAAAGAAACAAAATATGAAACTTTGGTTTTAGCATTAGTTACTCTTCTGATTGACATTCGATGCCTCCGACGGTCAAGGATAGAGGAAAATGTGGCTTTTAAGCCCAACATAAGTCTTCGACAACTCATCATGCTAAGGGGAATAGCATGGCTAGCCCAATTCAAACGATAGTGGTAAAGGCACACCAAATCTATTGATTGCTGAGGGTTTGCTAAAAATCTTAGTTGTCTTGATCCCACTCTATCCTCCAAATCCTCTGACAGTTCAGTTCACTTTCTACCAAAATTCCCTACCAATTCTCTTTCATAGAAGGGTAGGTCCACAAATGCAATCATTGCTATGTTAACACTATACCTATGACAATGAAAAACTTCAATACTCCCTAGCGAGTACAAACTTTACTTGTCTCAACTCTATATGGAGTAGCAAGTCTTCAAATTTGTCAAGTTAACACTATACCTCTGATATTCCAACTTCACTTGTTAATTCTCATCAATAGAATGACAAATCCTCAAAATTGCTCATACCGCAAATCGAGTACTGTCAGGTTAACATCACACCTATGACAAATTACTGTTAAGTTTAACACTACACCTCTAACAGTGATTAAGTTGCTGCCAAGTTAAATATTAAACCTCTGACAGTTACTTTTCCTCAGGCTTCCATATCAAAGCTGAGATGAGCGATGCTAAGTTTAATATACACCTCTAATGTCCAATTCATTACTAAGTTCAACAATACACCTATGGCCATGACTTTCCCTCAGACTTCCTTATCAAAGTCGAGATGACGAATGCCAAGTTCAAAATTACACCTCTAGCATTACCCTCACTACCTGGTTTAACATTACACTATGACAGTGACGCTTTCAGTTTTCCTGAATGAAGCTGATACACTCTTGAGTCACGTTAATATCACACCTCTGACTCACATCCTTGTTAAGTTTACATCACACTTCTGACAAGATTTAATTCAACCCGTTAAGTTAATATCACACCTCTAATGATAAAAATTCTCCTAGATTTTCCCGCGAGTCTAGTCTCACTTGTTATTCTTGACAACAGAATAACAAGTCCACTTAAAAAATAAAAATGTTGTTAGGTTAACATTACACCTCAACAGTGTTTTCATTAAATCCCCAACTGAGTCTTAAGTCAAGTTAATACTAAACCTCTGATGAAAACTCATTTGTAATCCTCCGTGGGGGTACAAATTTCACTTGTCATTCTCATTTATAGATTGGCAGGTTCACAAAACTATCCTACTCCTATCAAGTTAATATCACACCTCTGACAGCATTCTTGAATTCCTGAAACAGGATTTTCCCCCTTTGACTCATTAAGATTATTATCACATTTTAGCAAGTCAAAGATCCTTACTTCTATTTGTCTGATTTTCAAAAAAAAAGGGAAATTCAAGACATATAAGGAGACAAGAAAAAGTGTCACTTTTATTTATATTCAAACATATAAAGTGACACAAGATGCTCTCTATACAATAAGATTGAGTGTTACAATAAAGGAGTACAAAGAAGTCCCTCTCTCTCAGTAAAAGGTTGTACTCACTCCTTAAGGCATTTACAGTACTCAAAATACAAGATGTTTGGAAGAGCGCCGAAGAAAGACTGATCAATGTGGAGACGATCGGATGCGAATTACACCATGATGTATAATGTAAACATTGAAGAAGAAGCTCATTGCAGACCGAGAACAATGGTGTTTCTCGAGGTTGAAATGCAGAAGAATATTCTGATTCCCCGACCAACTGGTGTACGCCATGATCCTTCGTTGATGAATATCTCCACCACCAGAAAGTCATCTAATGAGCATGAATTTTTCGTCGATGTCACTTCTGGGGGTAAGATTGGTGAAGGGAGGATCCGAGAAATTACAGGTGACGTCCTCTTTCTCGTGACCTATAAGAGGACCATACCCACCACCATACCCACTGTGGCCATGACAAACCCAGGGGCACTACCGGTGCATCATGTCCAATAAGGTCTTGACGGATGTCATCAGTCGCGCAAATCCTCTTGCCCATGAACAGGAGCCTTGATTTCTCCAGTGCTCGGCCATCGAACAAGTTCGCTGGTCGAAATATTCTTCCAAGGGCCCAGCGGAGATGCAAAAGTCTGACTGAGACTGCCAGAATCTGCAAGAAAACAAAAACCAGAAGGTTAAAATTCTGTTAAGTCAGAAACAAAAAAGTTTAGGGGCAGACGCGATTGAAGTTGTGAATTTCAGATGCGCACAGATCTGAACGCGGTCTGGTTTTAGACCCGCGTCCAAAATACAAGACGCAAGGTAGACAAGACGCAGAAGTCGTCACACCTGCGTTTGAGAAACGGGGGTTATCACATCCAAGTCCAAGGGCCTCAAAAGAATTAAGATTCTTTAAATTAAGAACCTCAAACGCGGGCTTTGTGTGCAAAGCTCGCGTCTCAAGATCCAATTACAGAGTTCATCACACTTGCATTCAAAGGATTTTGAGTTAAAATCTAAGGTCAATCGACTCGTGCTTCATCAAGAAGTCTAAAAAAACGCGACTTCTGAATAACGGGCGCATCAGTCAGACTTCAAGAGAAGACCAAGAGATCGAATCTCTTTGAGGGGCAAGAAAATAGAAACTCAGAGGGGCTGAGTATTTCATGGCGACAAGCGGTTCCTACCCGCGGAAGAACCCTCTAGAGTTTGAACTTATGCATCAAGGCGCAACCGTAAAAGGTACTTAAAGCGATGCTTTTTGATCTTGAAATCACTTGACAGCGATAATCTTTGGAGAAGATTAAAGGAAAGCATGAAAAATTTGAGTTCAGAAAGCATTGAAGCTTCAAGTTCTGTTGTTCATTGGAACACATCCCCTGAAGAGAAGATAGACAAATCAAGACGAAGACCTTTAGAGCGCATACTCGCAAAGGAAAACAGTCTAAATAATCGACTGTTAAGGGGGTGAGGCCTATTTATAGGCAAGCCATAAGGCCTGTAATTAATGGCGTAAAAATCAGAGCCATCAGCCTTAATTCCTGCAAGAACGTCAAAGCCCAATAAGGAGCTGAAGTGTAGATTGTCGCTTCTGAAAACATCGGAGGACACAAGTCCCCAATCGTCAACGCCGACTTGACATTTAAAGTGCTAATAAGATCTTTAAGACGGGCTGCATGCGACGCTTAGGAGGCTGCGTCAGGCGCAGACTCAAAGGTCGCGTCTTGAAACCCACGTCCTTTCATGAACCCGAAGACTGTGTTCCTTTCATTCCTACTGAAGGGGCCACAACTGCTTCTTCTGAAGTGGTCTAAAGTCGTATCTCCTCAACAAGCTGGATCTACCGAATTGCGTCTTGAGTTCACATCAATTCATAAGACTTAAAAAATGCGTCCTCAACCAGCTGAGGCTCACGCGCCATTCTTGAGGGGCCCAAAACTGCGCCACTGCTGCAAGATAAAAGCCACATCTCAATCATAAATTCAACACAGCCTTAGTTTGCGCCCTATCAAGGGACCAGAGCCGCGTTTATTCAGCAAACTAATAGATGCGTCCCCACTCCAAGTGAGAATTGCGTCTCCAAAGCAACATGACTCCTGCGTCTACAAGACTTACATTCAATCTTTACTTCTGCAAATCAGTTCAACAGTACACTGGCACAAGTAGACGACTATTCACCCTGGTTCGAAGTACACTAACAACCTGCTCAGAGCACTGAGGAGGTCTGGAATGCGTATCTAGACACTCACCACGATCATCTCTGATGGCTTTAAAGGGTTTTACAGCACACTCACGAAGACCATACTCCAGATGCGATCAAGCTCAGAGTATCTCAAATGATTATCAGTCCAATCATGAGAAAGTATGAATTCAACCAGAGTCCAAAGTTTTTCGAAATCCGTCCCAGTCAACCGCGGAATATCGAAAACTTTGGAGGGAGTTCTGTAGACTGTCTAAAAATCACTGAAGATAAGAGAAGAATCCAAGCTCCAGACGGAAGGCTAATCATCGCCACCAGCACGGCACCAAGACGCGAGGGCCGAAACTCGCGTCTCAACATCACTACAAGGACCAAGACGTGAGGGTTGAAAACCCGCGTCTCAGCATTATTGCAGTACCAAGACGCGGAATCCAAAGCCCGCACCTCACGAGAAGCTTGACGCAGAATTAGAAGCTCGCGTTTCTCAAGCACCACTTCAATGGCAAGACGCAGGTTCAAAAACCCGCGTCTCAGTTATAACTGCCCTCATTACTGGGTCAATTATTGCCACGTAATAAGGGAGTTAACCCCCATTATGGAGTGTTTTTAGGGGGCACGTTTTCACCCTGAAACCTCTATAAATAGCCCAGTTTGCTATGGAAGAGGGTCAGATAAAAAGGTCGGATAATTCTTGGTCAAAAGAACTTCGGTTGTAAACCGTAGAAGCACCAAGACCTCCAGCTGAAAAGAAAAGAGATTTCAACTCCTCTAACAACTTGTTGCGTACAAGTTCTTCTTTTGCCACTCTCCTTGAGATCCTTGGCAGACAGAAGCTGTGTTACTTCGTCTACCATTCAAAGAGAAGATTCCAAAAGGTCCTGACGTTCACCCGGTCAACAAAAAACAAGATTCACTTTCCCTCGCCACGTAAAGAACCTGGCACTAAACAAAGGGGAGTTCAAGTTTGGATATCTCCCTCTCTTGTAAGAGGATTATGGATCCGCTGTAACTTTCTTTACAATCAAATAAAGAATTTACTCCTCGATCTTCAATTTTCCCCGACAAACAATACTCATATAGGTGATTGTCCTATTAAGAGTAGTCTAATCTACTCCACTTGTTTAGTAACAAGATATAGGCATCATTAAAAGAGTTAAGCTTACCCTTAATCTACTTGTAGAAAGCACTTGTGAGCACCTTAGGAATGGATTGGAGTCAAGCTCCTAAATGCTTACTTGCTGAGTCAAACATAACTAGTTTTTCATCTTGAACTTAGTCCGTGGGATCTCCAGTCGCTAAGTGAGGTTTTCATTAAGCTGACTCGGTAAGGTTAGGCTTTTAGACCCATTCCCCTCGATGCGCAGTTTATACGCTCTCCACTTAAACTTTTAGTAAGCGGTCCGCTAAATTATCTTTTGACGAGACAAAGTCAATAGAGATAATTCCATTTGAGAGCAACTGCTTAACAGTATTATGTCTATGACGAATATGTCTAGACTTACCGTTGTATATAACATTTGTGCCCTAGATATAACTGCTTGATTATCGCAGTGTATGTATATAGAGGGCACTGGCTTTTGCCATAATGGTAATCTTTCAAAAATTATCGAAGCCATTCTGCTTCTTCTCCGGCCTTATCTAAGGCTATGAATTCCGATTCCATAGTGGAACGGGCAATACATGTTTGTTTGGAAGATTTTCAAGATACCGCTGCTTCTCCTAGAGTAAATACATATCCGTTAGTTGATTTTGGTTTCTCAGAATCTGCAATCCAATTAGCATCACTGTATCCTTCAAGTACAGGTGGATACTGTCCATATCTCAAGGCATATTCCTTGGTATGTGATACATAACCTAATACTCGTAGTAGAGCAGTCCATGATCATCACTAGGATTGCTAGTGTATCTGTTTAACTTGCTTACAACGTAAGAAATATCGGGTCTAGTGCAATTTATTAAATATATTAGACTTTCAATAATCTGAGAATACTCCAACTGGCATACTACAGTTCATGTATTCTTACGAAGGTGGATGTGTGGGAGAAAAGAATTTGTATTCTCTTTATCCCATGATCTTGAATCTTTCTATCATCTTATCCACGTAGTGAGATTGAGATAGGCTGATTCCATCTAGTGTTCTGGTGATTTTAAATACTAAAATTATATCAGCAACCCCAGATCCTTCATGTCAAAACTGTTGGATAACATTTTCTTAGTGGACTTAATAATTTCAATATTAGTCCCAAGTATCAACATGTCGTCTACATAAGACAAACAATGATACATGCATTTCTAACTGTTTTAGTGTAAATACACTTATCGCATTCATTGATAGTGAATCCATCTTTGATCATGACACGATCAAATTTCTCATGCCATTGTTTTGGAGCCTGCTTTAGACTGTACAAGGATTTTACCAATTTACACATTTTATGCTCTTGGCCCTTGACTATAAATCCTTTAGGTTGCTCCATATATATTTTTTCATTTAATTCACCGTTTAAGAATGCAGTCTTGACATCCATTTGATGGATATCTAAGTTATGCAATACTGCAATTGTAATCAACATTCGAATGAAGGTTATTCTTGTTACTGGTGAATAAGTATCGAAGTAGTCAAGTCCTTCGTTTTGTCGATAGCCCTTGGCTACTAATCTAGCCTTGTACTTATCGATAGATCCATCAGTTTTAATTTTCTTTTGAAAATTCACTTACACCCAATTGGTTTACTGCCATGAGGTAAGTTTGTCAATTTCCAAGTATGATTACTTAGTATGGATTCTATTTCGTTATTTATAGCTTCTTTTCACAGTTGTGCTTCTGAGATAGTCATAGCCTCTTTTAATGTTTGAGGCTCGCTTTCAATAGCATATGCTATGAAATCTGGACCAAAAGATTTTGAGATTCTAGATCTCTGACTTCTTCTTGGTTCAATTTCGCATTAACAATCGGTTCCTCAGGGATTTCGTCCCCGAACGCCATCTCATGTGTTCTTTTCCCAGAAATCTTATCTGTTTCCTGTTTATATGGAAAAATATCTTCAAAGAACACAGATCTCTAGATTCGATAATCATGTTTACATGAAATCTGGTATCTCTGATTTATGAACTAGAAATCTATAGGTACTACTATTCAAGGTATAAACTATGAATATGCAGTCCATAGTCTTGCTCCCAACTTAGTCTTTTTAGGTAATGGTGCTAGCACCTTTGCAAGGCACCCCACATTTTGAGGTAATGAAAAGAAGGTGTCGTCCATGCCATAACTCAAATGGTATAAGACCAAGTTTCTTGTAGGGTACTTGTAAGACACCTAGAGGGGGGGTGAATAGGTGTAAGTGCTAATCTAGAAACTAAATGCGGAAGCTAATACAAATTTTACAACACACTTAATACAACACAACAAGTGTAGCGAATTTCCCGTGAGGGCTCTGAACTAACTCCTCTTGATTCCCCTAGAATGGGTTGAGGTGCTATGTGAAGCTCTTGTTGGTTAAGTATAAGTGAGGCACAAAAAACCAAGCAAATATAAGATATAGCAATATGAATTATGCAAGGCACAAATGCAAGCAATAGAAATGATATGCAATGTACTGATTGAAGATGCTTTGCACAAAATAAAGAGAGTAAGAGTTAGAGAGACAATGGATCAAACGCAAAGGCAAAGATATGTTTCGAGGTTCGAGCCCCTAGCTCTACATCCCCGCCTACACCACCGTTAGGATTTCTAATCCACTATAGGAGTACCAAACTCCTCTCTCAACCTTACAATGCCACCGAGGCAATACAACCACAATCCACCTCTACCGAAGAGGGATAAGGCCCGTAGCCAACAAACTCAATCACCTCTACCTAAGAGGGATCCAAACACCACTCCGATCAACCTCTACCAAAGAGGGATACACAAGAATAAGGAGGGTTTACAACTATGAGGCTACAACAACCTCAAACACTTTCTCTTTTTCCTCTTTTCCACAAAACAAAAGATCCTAATAGATTAGGATAGAAGATAAGCTCAAGTGTGGAAAACTAGGTGTTGGAAAATACAAACTCAAAGAAAATACTTGGGAAAACTCTTGTAAAAGATAGAGAATGAAAACCAATACAAAATCCCAAATTCCTATTTTCTTTGATTTTTTCAAAAACCTAAAACAAAATAAATGAAGCTTTTTGGCACAAAAACTATTTTAAAAACTCTTTTAAACACTAGAGAAATCCTGAAAATTCTTTGTCAAAAGTCTTGTCAAAAACCTCAAAGATATGGGGTATATATAGCCCAATACAAAACTAGCCGTTAGGCTGATCTGTCAGTCTGACAGACTACGGTCGACCGGCCGGTCGACCGCCAACGGTCGAAAATCCGACCGTTGGAGCCTTCGGTCGGCCGCTCGGTCGACCAAAAAATACAGAGAGCACTGCTCTCTGGGACGGTCAACCGTACGGTCGACCGTGCCATGTGCCAGCCAGACGTGCACAAGGCTGTGCACGTCGGTTGACCGTACGGTCGATCGGCTACTGGTTCGGTCGACCGAGCGGTCGGCCGACCTAGCCTGTCAGGCACAGAACAGAGTCAGAAACTGGGTTAAACATATTTTAAAAATACTTTATCTCTTTTGAAAATTCCATAAAAAATTATTTTAACACTTTACTTTGATAAACAAACTTGTGATAAAAATTTCAAGACATATATCAACAATGTCAAATCAATTTTGTGTCTTGTAAATTTTATCAAAAACCAAAACTTGTATTTTTATCAAACTTGGATTTTTCAATAGGAAATCCAATTTTTCCTAAAACTTATTTAAATACAGAAACATGATATTTTAAACACATTTGAGCATGTTGCATATGGACATAGGTCCAATATACATGAAACAAGATATATCATAGTTTTTGTTTTTAAGTCCATAAAATATGTTTTGTAAAAATACCAAAACATAAAAACACATGAATAGGTAAGTCAAACTAAGTTTGTATAAGAAGTTAAGCATGCATGTATATAGAACACATCTAATATACATAAACCAATTAAACTTGTTTTGATCTACTATTCATGAAAACACATATCAAAAACATAACGTGTGTGTATTGTGCACTTGAGCATATCAACTATACTAAGCTTTACAAAATGGATCTAAACACACAAACCTAAAACTAGGATACCTAAGTCTTCTTGACGATCTTCCATCTTCAAGTCGACTTGATCCCAAACGCGTGATCCACCGAGTGCAAAGGTATGAACTTGATGTTTGGGCACCGGAATCACTTGTGAAAGGCTTCAAAACTCCTTTGTTGAAGCAATCACCAACTAATATCTTGATTAAAGATCTGAGACTAAAAACACAAGAATATTAGCAAACATAACTACATGAGTTAATCATCATCAAAACTAGAGTGGAAGGCCTATGGGCCAACAATCTCTCCCTTTTTGATGATGACAAAACTCATGGAGTTATATATGCATGGATTAAAGTTAAGCTTCAAAGAAGCTCCCCCTTAACTCATGCATAAACAAATAAATAATAAATATGCAATGAATGACAATGCATGCTTTAGGCACTAGATACCAATGAAAAAATTAGGCTCTAGATACCAATGAAAAAAAATAAAAATTAGGCTCTAGATACCAATGATAAAATTAAATATTAAAGGTGTTCTAGATACCAATTAAACGAACAAATAAAAACATGTTTTTAATTTAAAAACAAATACATGTGCAAAGACATGCATATAAAACTTATAATTCTTCTCCCCCTTTTGTCAATCATCAACAAAGGGGTAAAACATATAAAACAAGACAAATTCTTCTCCCCCTTATTGTATGAAACAAAGAAACAAGAAGGAGGGGTGAATAAGAAACATAAACAACAATTCTTTTCCCTTTTTTTTTGTTCAAAACCAAGAATCAATAAAGGGTTAAACACTAAAATATTGATACCAATTAAAGATATGTCAATGAAGTGCATCTAGATACCAATTAAAACATGATCATAAAAACATGTAAGAAATGCCTATATCAATTGAAAGTAAACAAGGCATTGAAACACATTTCACTTAAACAATTTTATATCATAACCCAATTGAAAGAGAAAACAAAATCTTGATACCAATTGATAAGCAAACAAATAGCATACCAATGATAACTAAACAATCTTGATATCAATAGAAAGTATTTTACTTTAATAGCATATGATACCAATTGAAAATTTCCATTCAAAATTTATTTTGAAGTCATAAAGTGTGGGAGTGGGAATAAAAAATGCGAAGGCTACAATACCAATTGAAAATACGAAATGCAAGTTTTCTCCCCCTTTATGAAATACCAACTAAAAACATGCATAGGCTTGAATAAGATACCAATTGAAAAAAAATAAATCAATTGACACAAAATTAAAACTCAAGCTCTAGCATAAACAAGATTTGTTCTTAAGATATAGGGATATAATAGCACAAATAAAAACATGTATACATGTATGAAGATAAAATGAGTACCAATCACCAATAGATGATACCTATTGAGAACATACATACACAATAAACAATTATGAGTATACAAAAGGATCAAATTGATACCAATTGAAAGAGTTCAATGATACCAATTGAAATAACAACAATAGCATGTGTATACCTCATATCTCAACGAAGAATACGAACTAGTTAAAATGAAAAATTTTGTTAACTAGTACGAAATCCTTCAAGTAAGGAATAAAACAAAATAATTTTTCATAAAATATAAATTCCACATAATAATCAACGCTCTAATTCAATTAAGCATATATATGACTCATGAAAACAACACATGAGCAAACTATAAATATGAGTGTACAAGTAAAATGTGAAAATCACAATCATAAAAATTTTCAATTAAGCTCAATTATTCCTTGAAACAAGAAAACATGAAAAATTAAATTATTTAATCTTCAAGGTATATGTATGTCTTATACAAGCTAAGGTATACATACATATCCAAACACAACGAGTCCACAAAGATATATGCATGAAGGCACGTGGCTCAAAAAGGATGTATATGTATAAGATTAGTTTGGACAAGATGGACATATACATGAAGTTAAACATGAACACATGAAAACATGAAGAACTAAATTTTCATTAAAAACAAATTTCATTTCAAGGTATATGTATGAATTGTCAACACAAGAAGTATACATACATATCCCTAAACACAATTTGAGTCCATAATATAGATTTGCATGAAAAGCAAATGACTCAAGGGGTATACATGTATATCTTAAAGTTTGGCAAAATAAACATATACATGAAATGAAAAACTCATAATCATAAAAACAAATTCAAAAATAGGAATACAAGTTTAAAATGTGTGGATCATCAAAACTAGATTATACTAACACATCTAATGGGAACAAATAAACATTAAGCACAAACATATAAAGAATTATTTGTTGTCCACTATATGTACAAGTATAAATCCTAGTCTTAATGAAAACTAACATTTAAACAAATATTCAAGTCATAAAGTAACAAAACATGATAAGAATCAACATGGTAAACAAAACATGATTATTATGTCAATTCACATGTTATTAGAGCTATGATAAACATGATAGCTAAACTAAGGTGAGAACACTAAATATGGGTCCATATAAGACATGGGTGTCTCAAAATGCTATACATGTATGTCAAGGATCTAATAGTCATGGTATTTTCACAATAATTTATAAACATCAAAAATATGAAATACAAATTATAAACATTTATATGATCATTATGTGTATGCATATGCATTAGATCTATGATATACATATTAGTTCAAACATTAAAGTGAGAACACATAAATATAAATTCATATTGAATATGGGTGTCTCAAAATAACTAAACATGTATATCACTAATCTAATTAACATGGCATAAGCACAATGAACCATAAAACATGACATGCTATAAAACAAATGAATATGAAAGCATGTAAATAATAATTAGGAGTTAGGGATCGTTACCAAAACCTAGAAGGCAACTTTCCTTGTTCTCCAAAACATGGTGGTCTTCCCACCAACACTTCCCTTGAAAGTGATGCATCCAATTGATTTCCATGAAGCTCGGAACACATCCACTCCAAGGTGCCATCACTCTCACGTCATGTGAGAGCCCACACCTACATCATAAACAAGTGGGGTGGTCTTTGGTACCCATATCTTTTTGGGTCCATGGGGGTTAGTACCTTCTCTAACCCAAACAAATTTATTTGCTAAATTTACATTATGTAATCTATCAAAGCAAAATTTAGCAAGGTGGCCCATACGTCCACAATGTGTACAAGTGTACACATGAGCATACGTGTGATGGTGTCCGTGAGGAGCATGTGTATGCCGTGGAGGGTGTGCATGCATAATAGGAACTTGCTTCTTTTGAAACAAGGATTCTAACCGTGTATGGCTCTTGGCACAATGGCTCA
The DNA here is from genome assembly GCA_038442645.1 of Agave tequilana. NCBI lineage: Eukaryota > Viridiplantae > Streptophyta > Magnoliopsida > Asparagales > Asparagaceae > Agave > Agave tequilana. Next base: position 16,293 of record JAVJIF010030109.1, read on the forward strand.
AGGTGGAGCCCAAACAATCCATTTTCTTCTTTAAAACATTTATATCATTATTAATCAAAGAAGAAGTGGAGCATGCAATAGGTGAAGTGTGTGATACTACCCTAGCATGGCAAACATGTGCATCAATCTTATGTTGTAAAACAATGTTTTTCTCTAAATAAACATTTAAGTCATTAGAAATAGAAATAATTTTATTTTTCAAAGCAACATTCTCCTTTAAACTAAAATCTAGTTTCAAAGACAAGTTTTCATTTTTCTTTAAGATAACATTACAATCATTTTTATTTTTCAAAAATTCATTTTCTTTTAGTGCAAGATCGAGTTGAGATTTTAATGAATCCCTTTCATTAGAAATTTCATCTTTCTCTTGCAAAACCTCATCAAGTCTAGCAATCAAATTTTTATTTTCATTATTAATGCCTAGACTTTTCTTTTCAAAACCTTATATTTTTCTATTAATTTTTCACACACAATAGATAGTTCTTCATTTAAAGCATGGGGATCAATATTATCATCACATGAAGAACTAGAATCAAAACTATCTAGTTGAGTTTTCGATTGTACCTCAAAGGAGTCATTCCCTTGGACCATGAAGCATTGTGAATCGGATTCTCCACTAGTCTCCTCCGGTTGGATTTGCAATTGAAGCTTGGAGGTGGTGGTTGTGGTTGTCAACATGTTCCACACTGCAAATGCGGAATCAAAGTTAGAAACACGTATAAGATAATCTTTAGATAATGTGCTTCTAATAGCCTCAAGGGCTTGTGCATTGGCCCTTATATGATCACCATTACCAAGATAGCATTTCTTGGTAGCGGCAAGAAAGACATGCAAGCCTAGGGTCTTCAAGTACATGGACATCCTATACTTCCAAACAACAATGTTGGAAGGGTCAAAACTAGGTGGGGTCATGAAGTCCATGGCATAAACTAAATGTGTGCAAACAAGCAAATGCAAATGAAAGATTAGCAAACAAAGGATCTCACTCCTAGGATGTTAAGCCTAATATCAGGAGCGTAGGATACCAATTGTAAGACACCTAGAGGGGGGGTGAATAGGTGTAAGTGCTAATCTAGAAACTAAATGCGGAAGCTAATATAAATTTTGCAACACACTTAATACAACACAACAAGTGTAGCCGAATTTCCCGTGAAGGGCTCTGAACTAACTCCTCTTAATTCCCCTAGAATGGGTTAAGGTGCTATGTGAAGCTCTTGTTGGTTAAGTATAAGTGAGGCACACAAACAACCAAGCAAATACAAGATATAGCAATATGAATTATGCAAGGCACAAATGCAAGCAATAGAAATGATATGCAATGTACTGATTGAAGATGCTTTGCACAAAATAAAGAGAGTAAGAGTTAGAGAGACAATGGATCAAACGCAAAGGCAAAGATATGTTTCGAGGTTCGAGCCCCTAGCTCTACATCCCCGCCTACACCACCGTGTAGGATTTCTAATCCACTATAGGAGTACCAAATGAAAATCACCTAGAGGGGGGGGGTGAATAGGTGATAAGGCTAATCTATGAACTAAATGCGGAATTTAAAAACTTAATAGTAATGAGCACTCAAGTGTGATCAACAAGTGATGCACACACAACCAAGCCAAGCAATATAGATATGTATGCACAATATGAAATAGAGATGCAAGGCACAAAGTAAAGAGGGATATAGAGAGAGAGTCAATGGATCAAGCGCAAACAACGAGATATGTTTCGAGGTTCGAGCACCCAGCTCTACATCCCCGCCTTCGACACACGAAGGATTTCTAATCCACTAGCAAGTCCACAAAGAACTCTCACAAGGAGTACCCAACTCCTCCCTTTACAAACACAACCTCCTCCTTGAGGCAAGCTTCAATCCAACAAAACAATCACCTCACACCTTGAGGGATTAGCACAAAGCAAATAAGGATCACCTCACAACTTGAGGGATACAACCCAAGGCACAAAGGCAAACAAAAATTGGGTTTTTAACTTGGTGGTCTAAACAACAACCACAAACAACTTCTTTCTCCCACACAAAGATCCTATAGAAGAGATAGTAGATTTTAGCTCAAGTGTGGGGAAAACAAAGGAGTGAAAATCAACAACTCAAAGAAAATCCTTGGGAAATAATAGAAACCAAGATGGTGAAGTTCAATCAAAAGCTTTTCCAAAAACCCTTTTCTTTGAAATTCCAAACCCTAGCAAAAACTCAAAATAGATTGTTCAATTTGAATCCCAAAACTTCTTTTGATTGCTGTAAAAACACCAGAGAGTATAGAAAAATTCGCACAAAAAAACTTGGAGAAAAACTCTTACAAATGGGGTATTTATAGACCCCAGAAAAATATAGCCGTTGGCAGCAGAAACTGCCAAAAATGAACTGGCGGTCGACCGTGCGGTCGACCGTGCAACGGTCATTTTTTGACCGTTGACAGCTACCGGTCGACCGCCCGGTCGACCCAAACAAACAGAGACCAATCTGCTTACAGTCGGTCGACCGCACGGTCGACCGTCTACAGAAACAGCCGACGTGCACGGTTTCGTGCACGTACGGTCGACCGGCCGGTCGACCGGCCACTTTGGCCCGGTCGACCGCACCTGTCGACCGGCCCAGCCTGGCTGTCAACAAAATAGGTCAGATTGGAGCACATTTTTCAGGCTGAAAACGTTCTAATTCATAAAAAAATATATAGGAATAATTTGTAGATCTTTAAGGTATCTTTTTAATGCAACTGAAATCAACTCAATATCAGTTTGGATGCGAAAGTTATCAATAAAACACTGACAGGTGTCAAAACAGAAACTGTAAGCTGTTTTCAGAACAAGAACAGATTTCAACAAAATATTTGACAACATTAAAATTAGAATCTGAAAATGGTTATTAAATAAGAAATTTAGATCTGAAAGTTATCTTTTAAATGCAAGTTAAATCATGTTATTTGAATATAAAAATAAAAAGTTATGATAATAACTACAGAAGGGTGTCAAGCAGATCAGTAGAACTGAAACTGGTTCAAATCCAAAACCCGATATATGTATTTGAAATCCAAAACCGATTCAATCAAAAACCAAACATATTGAATTTATGTGTGTGTATTGTGAACTTGAGCATATCATACTATTCTAATCTTTACAAAATGGATCTAAAATACAAACTCTAAACTATGGATACCTAAGTCTTCTTGTAGAGCGTAATCTCCAAGCCGACTCGATCCATAACTTGATTCACCGAGCTTGACTCCAAAGAGTGCTAGATTTCATCTTTGATGCTTAGGCTCTTAAATCACCTTGTGAAAGATGTGTGGAACCTTTCACCAACTAATATCTTGTTAAATATCTGAAACTTAAACATTGCAAGATTATTAGTACACATAACTACATGAGTTAATCATCATCAAAACTAGAGTGGAAAGCCTTTGGGCCAACAATCTCCCCCTTTTTGATGATGACAAAACTCATGGAGTTATATATGCATGGATTAAAGTAAAGCTTCAAAGAAGCTCCCCCTTAACTCATGCATAACAATAAAACATATAAGATATGCAATGAATGTTCTTAAACACATATAAACATGTTCTGGATACCAATTAAAATAAAACATAAACAATGAAACATGCTCTTGATACCAATAAAACAATAATATTGAAACCAACATATGCATAAATCAACCATGCATATAAACTACAAATTCTTCTCCCCCTTTTGTCAATCATCAACAAAGGGGTAAAAACAAACATAATGAAAATAACAATAAATTATTCCAAGGGGTAAAACTAAAGTCAATATGATATCAATTGAAAATAACAAACTTTGAGAAATGCTAAATCCTATTTGAAATAAAACAAGGCATTGAAACAAAATAACATTTTATATCAAAATGAAAACATGTAATGTAAACTTGATACCAATAGATAATAAAAAATTGATACCAAATTTAAGGAAACAAATAGCATCTTGATACCAAAAGAAGATATTTTTCATTAAAAGCATATGATACCAATTACTTTAATATCATAAAGTTAGGGAGTGGGAAACAAAAACAATGGTAAACCAAATACCAATTGAAATATAAAATACGAGTTTTCTCCCCCTTTATGTAATACCAAAAGAAAATATGCATAGGCTTGAAATAAGATACCAATTGAAAATTAAATCAATTGAAACATGATATTCATTAAAAAATTCAAGCTTAGCAATCTTAAAATTATGATAAAGCTTGTATATGGATACCAATTGAAAAACTCAAGCTTAACATAACCAAAATTTGTGCTTCAAGATATAGGGATATAATAAGCACAAATAAATCATCTATATATGTATGTAAGAAATAGATACCAATAGAAATTGATACTATATGAAGTGTAAGCATACATATATAAAACAAAACATATATGAGTATACAAAAGGATGTCAAGATTGATACCAATTGAAAGAATTCAATGATACCAATTGAAACAACAATAAGATCAAGTATATGACTCATATCAACTACCACCCATTTCATGATCAAGTTTAAAATGATTTTCATTATAAAGCATACATGAGCATGATCTCCCGTCCAACCGCCCATTGATGGTAGGGGTTTCAAAAATAGATTTAGAAATATAGTTAGTTTGAAAATCTCTACCAAAATGAAGAATACGAACTAGTTTATGAAAGTTTTTGAAAACTAGTATGAAATCCTTCAAGAAAGGGAATAAACAAGATTTTTCATGAAACATTAAAATCACATGATCAACAAACACTCAAAAACCATTCATATGGCTATTACACTAAACACTAAGTATAACACCAAAGTGTAGCCGAATTCCCCGTGAAGGGCTCTGGACTAACTCCTCTAGATTCCCCGTAAATAAGGGTTGAGGTGCCGCGTTGGCTCTCTTGGTTGAATACATGTTTTAGCAAATAATCCCAATCAATATATGTATTCATGAAAACTAAAACATGATACCAATTTGAAAATTAAATCATGGGAAACATCAAGTAAGTTGAGTGTACAAGTGTTGTGAGAAACATATCACCATGAATAATGGACAATCAAGCTCAATATAGTAATCATCAAGATATGAAACATAAGTGAATCATGAAATCCATGAAAGTTCATCTAGGATGTGAAATCACCAATTGAAATCCATGATACTAATTGAAAAAAAAATCATCTTAAAAACATGAGCTTCAACATAAATGTGAGATCACTTAGAAACATGAAATTCATCTCAATGATTTAAACTTCAAGGCATATGTATGTCATGTACAAACTAAAGTATACATACATATCCCAAACATGAAGAGTCCACAAAAGTATATGCTTGAAGGCATGGCTCAAGGATGTATATGTATAAGTGATAGTTTGGACACGATGGACATATACATGAAGTCAACCAAATTACATATAATGGTGAATACAAGTCAAATGCATGAATCATCAAAACTAGACTATACAAGTACATCTAATGAACACAAATGAGCTTTTAAGCACAAACATTAAAAAGATATTTTGTAGCTCACTAGTTGTACACATATAAATTCTAGTCTTAATTGAAAACTATCATTCAAGCAAGTAGTCAATACATGAATCACAAAACGCTGTATAAATCAATATGAGAAATACAATCATGATAATCAAAACTATGGAGTGTCACAAGAACTAATCATGTAAAACATAAGACTAATAAACATGGCAATTATCATACTAATCATAAAACAACAAAACATGCTATAGATTGATGAACATATAAAGCATGCAAATGTAAATGGGAGTTAGAGAATGATACCAAAACCAATGAAGGTGCATCTCTAGTTCTCCAAAACATGGTGGTCCTCTCCACCTAATCTCCTTGAGTGTGAAGCATCCAAATGATTCTCTTTTAGGCTTAGAACGCATCCACCTCAAGGCACCCAAAACTCTCACGTGATGCGAGAGCCTCCACCTACATCAAAAATCAAAGAGGTGGATCTTGGTACCCATTTCCTTGTGGGTCCACGGGGGTTAGTATCTCTCCTAACCCGAACAAGATTAGTTGCTAAATTTTCAACATGTAAACGATCATAGCAAAATCTAGCAAGATGGCCTTTTCGACCACAATGTGTACAAGTGTACACATGAGCATACATGTTATGATTGTGTTCGTGATGGGCATGTGTATGCCGTGTTGGGTGTGCATGCATAGTTGGAACTTGCTTCTTGCGAACCAAGGATTCCAAACGAGTGTGGTTCATGGCACAATGGCTCAAAGTGGAGCCCAAACAATCAATACTTCTCTTTAAATCATTTATATCATTTTCAATGCTAGAAGATAAAGTGGAGCATGCAATAGGTGTGGTAGAACAAGAAGCTAAACTAGCATGGCAAACATGAATATCAATCTCATTTTGCAAAGATTTATTTTTAATCAAAACCAAATCCAATTCTTTTGTAATGAACTCAATTTCATTTTTCAAAGAAAGATTTTCTTTAAAAACAAGATCCAATTTAGAAGATAAAACCTCATTGTTCTTTACAACATCCTCACAATCATTTTTGCCTTTTAAAACATCAATTTCTTTTAAAGCAATGTCTAGTTGAGATCTTAGTGAGTCACATTCACTAGTAATCTCTTCCTTCTCTTGCAAAATCAATTCAAAATTAGAACACAAATCCTTAATTCATTTTTCAAAACAAGATTATCCTCTTTCAGCAAATCATGTTTTTCCAACAAATTGTCAAGCTTTTGAGCAAGTTCCATATTTAAAGTTTGGACTTCTAAACAACCATAGCAATAGGAACTAGAGCTATCATCTAGTGGAGAATCCGAATGTACCTCAAGGGAGTTCTTCCCTTGGACCATGAAGCATTGATCTTCGGACATGTCTCTCCTAGATCTCCTTATCTTGTTGATGATCACGGGTAGCTCGGGAGACGTCAAGATGCTCCAAACTGCAAAAGCCGAATCATAATGATCAAACGCATATAAAAGATTTTCATTAAGAGATGCTCTAAGTGTTCTAAGTGCAAGTGCATTGGCCTTCTTATACTTGCTACTATTTGGGAGGGTTTCTATGGTAATGGCTTGATAAACAAGATGACCTAGTGTTTTTAAATGCCTAGTCATGTCCACCTTCCAAGTATCAAGTCTAAAATGGTCAAACATAGGAGGGCTAGCCATGAGTGCAAACTAGTATGAGTGCAAATGAAAATGCAAGTGAAGATTAGCAAACCAAGATCTTACTCCTAGGTGGTTAAACCTAAATATCAGGAGCACTAGCTCTGATACCAATTGAAAATCACCTAGAGGGGGGTGAATAGGTGATAAGGCTAATCTATGAACTAAATGCGGAATTTAAAAACTTAATAGTAATGAGCACTCAAGTGTGATCAACAAGTGATGCACACACAACCAAGCCAAGCAATATAGATATGTATGCACAATATGAAATAGAGATGCAAGGCACAAAGTAAAGAGGGATATAGAGAGAGAGTCAATGGATCAAGCGCAAACAACGAGATATGTTTCGAGGTTCGAGCACCCAGCTCTACATCCCCGCCTTCGACACACGAAGGATTTCTAATCCACTAGCAAGTTCACAAAGAACTCTCACAAGGAGTACCCAACTCCTCCCTTTACAAACACAACCTCCTCCTTGAGGCAAGCTTCAATCCAACAAAACAATCACCTCACACCTTGAGGGATTAGCACAAAGCAAACAAGGATCACCTCACAACTTGAGGGATACAACCCAAGGCACAAAGCCAAACAAAAATTGGGTTTTTAACTTGGTGGTCTAAACAACAACCACAAACAACTTCTTTCTCCCACACAAAGATCCTATAGAAGAGATAGTAGATTTTAGCTCAAGTGTGGGGAAAACCAAAGGAATGAAAATCAACAACTCAAAGAAAATCCTTGGGAAATAATAGAAACCAAGATGGTGAAGTTCAATCAAAAGCTTTTCCCAAAAACCCTTTTCTTTGAAATTCCAAACCCTAGCAAAAACTCAAAATAGATTGTTCAATTTGAATCCCAAAACTTCTTTTGATTGCTGTAAAAACACCAGAGAGTATGGAAAAATTCGCACAAAAAATCTTGGAGAAAAACTCTTACAAATGGGGTATTTATAGACCCCAGAAAAATATAGCCGTTGGCAGCAGAAACTGCCAAAAATGAACTGGCGGTCGACCGTGCGGTCGACCGTCCAACGGTCATTTTTTGACCGTTGACAGCTACCGGTCGACCGCCCCGGTCGACCCAAACAAACAGAGACCAATCTGCTTACAGTCGGTCGACCGCACGGTCGACCGTCTACAGAAACAGCCGACGTGCACGGTTTCGTGCACGTCCGGTCGACCGGCCGGTCGACCGGCCACTTTGGCCTGGTCGACCGCACCTGTCGACCGGCCCAGCCTGGCTGTCAACAAAATAGGTCAGATTGGAGCACATTTTCAGGCTGAAAACGTTCGAATTCATAAAAAGGTATATAGGAATAATTTGTAGATCTTTAAGTTATCTTTTTAATGCAACTGAAATCAACTCAATATCTGTTTGGATGCGAAAGTTATAAATAAAACACTGACAGGTGTCAAAACAGAAACTGTAAGCTGTTTTCAGAACAAGAACAGATTTCAACCAAATATTTGACAACATTAAAATTAGAATCTGAAAATGGTTATTAAATAAGAAATTTAGATCTGAAAGTTATCTTTGAAATGAAAGTTAAATCATGTTATTTGAATATAAAAATAAAAATTTATGATAATAACTATAGAAGGGTGTCAAGCAGATCAGTAGAACTGAAACTGGTTCAAATCCAAAACCCGATATATGTATTTGAAATCCAAAACCGATTCAATCAAAAACCAAACATATTGAATTTATGTGTGTGTATTGTGAACTTGAGCATATCATACTATTCTAATCTTTACAAAATGGATCTAAAACACAAACTCTAAACTATGGATACCTAAGTCTTCTTGTAGAGCGCAATCTCCAAGCCGACTCGATCCATAACTTGATTCACCGAGCTTGACTCCAAAGAGTGCTAGATTTCATCTTTGATGCTTAGGCTCTTGAATCACCTTGTGAAAGATGTGTGGAACCTTTCACCAACTAATATCTTGTTAAATATCTGAAACTTAAACATTGCAAGATTATTAGTACACATAACTACATGAGTTAATCATCATCAAAATTAGAGTGGAAAGCCTTTGGGCCAACAATCTCTCCCTTTTTGATGATGACAAAACTCATGGAGTTATATATGCATGGATTAAAGTAAAGCTTCAAAGAAGCTCCCCCTTAACTCATGCATAACAATAAAACATATAAGATATGCAATGAATGTTCTTAAACACATATAAACATGTTCTGGATACCAATTAAAATAAAACATAAACAATGAAACATGCTCTTGATACCAATAAAACAATAATATTGAAACCAAAATATGCATAAATCAACCATGCATATAAACTACAAATTCTTCTCCCCCTTTTTGTCAATCATCAACAAAGGGGTAAAAACAAACATAATGAAAATAACAATAAATTATTCCAAGGGGTAAAACTAAAGTCAATATGATATCAATTGAAAATAACAAACTTTGAGAAATGCTAAATCCTATTTGAAATAAAACAAGGCATTGAAACAAAATAACATTTTATATCAAAATGAAAACATGTAATGTAAACTTGATACCAATAGATAATAAAAAATTGATACCAAATTTAAGGAAACAAATAGCATCTTGATACCAAAAGAAGATATTTTTCATTAAAAGCATATGATACCAATTACTTTAATATCATAAAGTTAGGAAGTGGGAAACAAAAACAATGGTAAACCAAATACCAATTGAAATATAAAATACGAGTTTTCTCCCCCTTTATGTAATACCAAAAGAAAATATGCATAGGCTTGAAATAAGATACCAATTGAAAATTAAATCAATTGAAACATGATATTCATTAAAAAATTCAAGCTTAGCAATCTTAAAATTATGATAAAGCTTGTATATGGATACCAATTGAAAAACTCAAGCTTAACATAACCAAAATTTGTGCTTCAAGATATAGGGATATAATAAGCACAAATAAATCATCTATATATGTATGTAAGAAATAGATACCAATAGAAATTGATACTATATGAAGTGTAAGCATACATATATAAAACAAAACATATATGAGTATACAAAAGGATGTCAAGATTGATACCAATTGAAAGAATTCAATGATACCAATTGAAACAACAATAAGATCAAGTATATGACTCATATCAACTACCACCCATTTCATGATCAAGTTTAAAATGATTTTCATTATAAAGCATACATGAGCATGATCTCCTGTCCAACCGCCCATTGATGGTAGGGGTTTTCAAAAATAGATTTAGAAATATAGTTAGTTTGAAAATCTCTACCAAAATGAAGAATACGAACTAGTTTATGAAAGTTTTTGAAAACTAGTATGAAATCCTTCAAGAAAGGGAATAAACAAGATTTTTCATGAAACATTAAAATCACATGATCAACAAACACTCAAAAACCATTCATATGGCTATTACACTAAACACTAAGTATAACACCAAAGTGTAGCCGAATTCCCCGTGAAGGGCTCTGGACTAACTCCTCTAGATTCCCCGTAAATAAGGGTTGAGGTGCCGCGTTGGCTCTCTTGGTTGAATACATGTGTTAGCAAATAATCCCAATCAATATATGTATTCATGAAAACTAAAACATGATACCAATTTGAAAATTAAATCATGGGAAACATCAAGTAAGTTGAGTGTACAAGTGTTGTGAGAAACATATCACCATGAATAATGGACAATCAAGCTCAATATAGTAATCATCAAGATATGAAACATAAGTGAATCATGAAATCCATGAAAGTTCATCTAGGATGTGAAATCACCAATTGAAATCCATGATACTAATTGAAAAAAAAATCATCTTAAAAACATGAGCTTCAACATAAATGTGAGATCACTTAGAAACATGAAATTCATCTCAATGATTTAAACTTCAAGGCATATGTATGTCATGTACAAACTAAAGTATACATACATATCCCAAACATGAAGAGTCCACAAAAGTATATGCATGAAGGCACGTGGCTCAAGGATGTATATGTATAAGTGATAGTTTGGACACGATGGACATATACATGAAGTCAACCAAATTACATATAATGGTGAATACAAGTCAAATGCATGAATCATCAAAACTAGACTATACAAGTACATCTAATGAACACAAATGAGCTTTTAAGCACAAACATTAAAAAGATATATTTGTAGCTCACTAGTTGTACACATATAAATTCTAGTCTTAATTGAAAACTATCATTCAAGCAAGTAGTCAATACATGAATCACAAAACGCTGTATAAATCAATATGAGAAATACAATCATGATAATCAAAACTATGGAGTGTCACAAAAACTAATCATGTAAAACATAAGACTAATAAACATGGCAATTATCATACTAATCATAAAACAACAAAACATGCTATAGATTGATGAACATATAAAGCATGCAAATGTAAATGGGAGTTAGAGAATGATACCAAAACCAATGAAGGTGCATCTCTAGTTCTCCAAAACATGGTGGTCCTCTCCACCTAATCTCCTTGAGTGTGAAGCATCCAAATGATTCTCTTTTAGGCTTAGAACGCATCCACCTCAAGGCACCCAAAACTCTCACGTGATGCGAGAGCCTCCACCTACATCAAAAATCAAAGAGGTGGATCTTGGTACCCATTTCCTTGTGGGTCCACGGGGGTTAGTATCTCTCCTAACCCGAACAAGATTAGTTGCTAAATTTTCAACATGTAAACGATCATAGCAAAATCTAGCAAGATGGCCTTTTCGACCACAATGTGTACAAGTGTACACATGAGCATACATGTTATGATTGTGTCCGTGATGGGCATGTGTATGCCGTGTTGGGTGTGCATGCATAGTTGGAACTTGTTTCTTGCGAACCAAGGATTCCAAACGAGTGTGGTTCATGGCACAATGGCTCAAAGTGGAGCCCAAACAATCAATACTTCTCTTTAAATCATTTATATCATTTTCAATGCTAGAAGATAAAGTGGAGCATGCAATAGGTGTGGTAGAACAAGAAGCTACACTAGCATGGCAAACATGAATATCAATCTCATTTTGCAAAGATTTATTTTTAATCAAAACCAAATCCAATTCTTTTGTAATGAACTCAATTTCATTTTTCAAAGAAAGATTTTCTTTAAAAACAAGATCCAATTTAGAAGATAAAACCTCATTGTTCTTTACAACATCCTCACAATCATTTTTGCCTTTTAAAACATCAATTTCTTTTAAAGCAATGTCTAGTTGAGATCTTAGTGAGTCACATTCACTAGTAATCTCTTCCTTCTCTTGCAAAATCAATTCAAAATTAGAACACAAATCCTTTAATTCATTTTTCAAAACAAGATTATCCTCTTTCAGCAAATCATGTTTTTCCAACAAATTGTCAAGCTTTTGAGCAAGTTCCATATTTAAAGTTTGGACTTCTAAACAACCATAGCAATAGGAACTAGAGCTATCATCTAGTGGAGAATCCGAATGTACCTCAAGGGAGTTCTTCCCTTGGACCATGAAGCATTGATCTTCGGACATGTCTCTCCTAGATCTCCTTATCTTGTTGATGATCACGGGTAGCTCGGGAGACGTCAAGATGCTCCAAACTGCAAAAGCCGAATCATAATGATCAAACGCATATAAAAGATTTTCATTAAGAGATGCTCTAAGTGTTCTAAGTGCAAGTGCATTGGCCTTCTTATACTTGCTACTATTTGGGAGGGTTTCTATGGTAATGGCTTGATAAACAAGATGACCTAGTGTTTTTAAATGCCTAGTCATGTCCACCTTCCAAGTATCAAGTCTAAAATGGTCAAACATAGGAGGGCTAGCCATGAGTGCAAACTAGTATGAGTGCAAATGAAAATGCAAGTGAAGATTAGCAAACCAAGATCTTACTCCTAGGTGGTTAAACCTAAATATCAGGAGCACTAGCTCTGATACCAATTGAAAATCACCTAGAGGGGGGGTGAATAGGTGATAAGGCTAATCTATGAACTAAATGCGGAATTTAAAAACTTAATAGTAATGAGCACTCAAGTGTGATCAACAAGTGATGCACACACAACCAAGCCAAGCAATATAGATATGTATGCACAATATGAAATAGAGATGCAAGGCACAAAGTAAAGAGGGATATAGAGAGAGAGTCAATGGATCAAGCGCAAACAACGAGATATGTTTCGAGGTTCGAGCACCCAGCTCTACATCCCCGCCTTAGACACACGAAGGATTTCTAATCCACTAGCAAGTTCACAAAGAACTCTCACAAGGAGTACCCAACTCCTCCCTTTACAAACACAACCTCCTCCTTGAGGCAAGCTTCAATCCAACAAAAACAATCACCTCACACCTTGAGGGATTAGCACAAAGCAAACAAGGATCACCTCACAACTTGAGGGATACAACCCAAGGCACAAAGCCAAACAAAAATTGGGTTTTTAACTTGGTGGTCTAAACAACAACCACAAACAACTTCTTTCTCCCACACAAAGATCCTATAGAAGAGATAGTAGATTTTAGCTCAAGTGTGGGGAAACCAAAGGAATGAAAATCAACAACTCAAAGAAAATCCTTGGGAAATAATAGAAACCAAGATGGTGAAGTTCAATCAAAAGCTTTTCCCAAAAACCCTTTTCTTTGAAATTCCAAACCCTAGCAAAAACTCAAAATAGATTGTTCAATTTGAATCCCAAAACTTCTTTTGATTGCTGTAAAAACACCAGAGAGTATGGAAAAATTCGCACAAAAAATCTTGGAGAAAAACTCTTACAAATGGGGTATTTATAGACCCCAGAAAAATATAGCCGTTGGCAGCAGAAACTGCCAAAATGAACTGGCGGTCGACCGTGCGGTCGACCGTCCAACGGTCATTTTTTGACCGTTGACAGCTACCGGTCGACCGCCCCGGTCGACCCAAACAAACAGAGACCAATCTGCTTACAGTCGGTCGACCGCACGGTCGACCGTCTACAGAAACAGCCGACGTGCACGGTTTCGTGCACGTCCGGTCGACCGGCCGGTCGACCGGCCACTTTGGCCTGGTCGACCGCACCTGTCGACCGGCCCAGCCTGGCTGTCAACAAAATAGGTCAGATTGGAGCACATTGTTCAGGCTGAAAACGTTCGAATTCATAAAAAGGTATATAGGAATAATTTGTAGATCTTTAAGTTATCTTTTAATGCAACTGAAATCAACTCAATATCAGTTTGGATGCGAAAGTTATAAATAAAACACTGACAGGTGTCAAAACAGAAACTGTAAGCTGTTTTCAGAACAAGAACAGATTTCAACCAAATATTTGACAACTTTAAAATTAGAATCTGAAAATGGTTATTAAATAAGAAATTTAGATCTGAAAGTTATCTTTGAAATGAAAGTTAAATCATGTTATTTGAATATAAAAATAAAAAGTTATGATAATAACTATAGAAGGGTGTCAAGCAGATCAGTAGAACTGAAACTGGTTCAAATCCAAAACCCGATATATGTATTTGAAATCCAAAACCGATTCAATCAAAAACCAAACATATTGAATTTATGTGTGTGTATTGTGAACTTGAGCATATCATACTATTCTAATCTTTACAAAATGGATCTAAAACACAAACTCTAAACTATGGATACCTAAGTCTTCTTGTAGAGCGCAATCTCCAAGCCGACTCGATCCATAACTTGATTCACCGAGCTTGACTCCAAAGAGTGCTAGATTTCATCTTTGATGCTTAGGCTCTTGAATCACCTTGTGAAAGATGTGCGGAACCTTTCACCAACTAATATCTTGTTAAATATCTGAAACTTAAACATTGCAAGATTATTAGTACACATAACTACATGAGTTAATCATCATCAAAACTAGAGTGGAAAGCCTTTGGGCCAACAATCTCCCCCTTTTTGATGATGACAAAACTCATGGAGTTATATATGCATGGATTAAAGTAAAGCTTCAAAGAAGCTCCCCCTTAACTCATGCATAACAATAAAACATATAAGATATGCAATGAATGTTCTTAAACACATATAAACATGTTCTGGATACCAATTAAAATAAAACATAAACAATGAAACATGCTCTTGATACCAATAAAACAATAATATTGAAACCAACATATGCATAAATCAACCATGCATATAAACTACAAATTCTTCTCCCCCTTTTTGTCAATCATCAACAAAGGGGTAAAAACAAACATAATGAAAATAACAATAAATTATTCCAAGGGGTAAAACTAAAGTCAATATGATATCAATTGAAAATAACAAACTTTGAGAAATGCTAAATCCTATTTGAAATAAAACAAGGCATTGAAACAAAATAACATTTTATATCAAAATGAAAACATGTAATGTAAACTTGATACCAATAGATAATAAAAAATTGATACCAAATTTAAGGAAACAAATAGCATCTTGATACCAAAAGAAGATATTTTTCATTAAAAGCATATGATACCAATTACTTTAATATCATAAAGTTAGGGAGTGGGAAACAAAAACAATGGTAAACCAAATACCAATTGAAATATAAAATACGAGTTTTCTCCCCCTTTATGTAATACCAAAAGAAAATATGCATAGGCTTGAAATAAGATACCAATTGAAAATTAAATCAATTGAAACATGATATTCATTAAAAAATTCAAGCTTAGCAATCTTAAAATTATGATAAAGCTTGTATATGGATACCAATTGAAAAACTCAAGCTTAACATAACCAAAATTTGTGCTTCAAGATATAGGGATATAATAAGCACAAATAAATCATCTATATATGTATGTAAGAAATAGATACCAATAGAAATTGATACTATATGAAGTGTAAGCATACATATATAAAACAAAACATATATGAGTATACAAAAGGATGTCAAGATTGATACCAATTGAAAGAATTCAATGATACCAATTGAAACAACAATAAGATCAAGTATATGACTCATATCAACTACCACCCATTTCATGATCAAGTTTAAAATGATTTTCATTATAAAGCATACATGAGCATGATCTCCCGTCCAACCGCCCATTGATGGTAGGGGTTTTCAAAAATAGATTTAGAAATATAGTTAGTTTGAAAATCTCTACCAAAATGAAGAATACGAACTAGTTTATGAAAGTTTTTGAAAACTAGTATGAAATCCTTCAAGAAAGGGAATAAACAAGATTTTTCATGAAACATTAAAATCACATGATCAACAAACACTCAAAAACCATTCATATGGCTATTACACTAAACACTAAGTATAACACCAAAGTGTAGCCGAATTCCCCGTGAAGGGCTCTGGACTAACTCCTCTAGATTCCCCGTAAATAAGGGTTGAGGTGCCGCGTTGGCTCTCTTGGTTGAATACATGTGTTAGCAAATAATCCCAATCAATATATGTATTCATGAAAACTAAAACATGATACCAATTTGAAAATTAAATCATGGGAAACATCAAGTAAGTTGAGTGTACAAGTGTTGTGAGAAACATATCACCATGAATAATGGACAATCAAGCTCAATATAGTAATCATCAAGATATGAAACATAAGTGAATCATGAAATCCATGAAAGTTCATCTAGGATGTGAAATCACCAATTGAAATCCATGATACTAATTGAAAAAAAAATCATCTTAAAAACATGAGCTTCAACATAAATGTGAGATCACTTAGAAACATGAAATTCATCTCAATGATTTAAACTTCAAGGCATATGTATGTCATGTACAAACTAAAGTATACATACATATCCCAAACATGAAGAGTCCACAAAAGTATATGCATGAAGGCACGTGGCTCAAGGATGTATATGTATAAGTGATAGTTTGGACACGATGGACATATACATGAAGTCAACCAAATTACATATAATGGTGAATACAAGTCAAATGCATGAATCATCAAAACTAGACTATACAAGTACATCTAATGAACACAAATGAGCTTTTAAGCACAAACATTAAAAAGATATATTTGTAGCTCACTAGTTGTACACATATAAATTCTAGTCTTAATTGAAAACTATCATTCAAGCAAGTAGTCAATACATGAATCACAAAACGCTGTATAAATCAATATGAGAAATACAATCATGATAATCAAAACTATGGAGTGTCACAAGAACTAATCATGTAAAACATAAGACTAATAAACATGGCAATTATCATACTAATCATAAAACAACAAAACATGCTATAGATTGATGAACATATAAAGCATGCAAATGTAAATGGGAGTTAGAGAATGATACCAAAACCAATGAAGGTGCATCTCTAGTTCTCCAAAACATGGTGGTCCTCTCCACCTAATCTCCTTGAGTGTGAAGCATCCAAATGATTCTCTTTTAGGCTTAGAACGCATCCACCTCAAGGCACCCAAAACTCTCACGTGATGCGAGAGCCTCCACCTACATCAAAAATCAAAGAGGTGGATCTGGGTACCCATTTCCTTGTGGGTCCACGGGGGTTAGTATCTCTCCTAACCCGAACAAGATTAGTTGCTAAATTTTCAACATGTAAACGATCATAGCAAAATCTAGCAAGATGGCCTTTTCGACCACAATGTGTACAAGTGTACACATGAGCATACATGTTATGATTGTGTCCGTGATGGGCATGTGTATGCCGTGTTGGGTGTGCATGCATAGTTGGAACTTGTTTCTTGCGAACCAAGGATTCCAAACGAGTGTGGTTCATGGCACAATGGCTCAAAGTGGAGCCCAAACAATCAATACTTCTCTTTAAATCATTTATATCATTTTCAATGCTAGAAGATAAAGTGGAGCATGCAATAGGTGTGGTAGAACAAGAAGCTACACTAGCATGGCAAACATGAATATCAATCTCATTTTGCAAAGATTTATTTTTAATCAAAACCAAATCCAATTCTTTTGTAATGAACTCAATTTCATTTTTCAAAGAAAGATTTTCTTTAAAAACAAGATCCAATTTAGAAGATAAAACCTCATTGTTCTTTACAACATCCTCACAATCATTTTTGCCTTTTAAAACATCAATTTCTTTTAAAGCAATGTCTAGTTGAGATCTTAGTGAGTCACATTCACTAGTAATCTCTTCCTTCTCTTGCAAAATCAATTCAAAATTAGAACACAAATCCTTTAATTCATTTTTCAAAAAAGATTATCCTCTTTCAGCAAATCATGTTTTTCCAACAAATTGTCAAGCTTTTGAGCAAGTTCCATATTTAAAGTTTGGACTTCTAAACAACCATAGCAATAGGAACTAGAGCTATCATCTAGTGGAGAATCCGAATGTACCTCAAGGGAGTTCTTCCCTTGGACCATGAAGCATTGATCTTCGGACATGTCTCTCCCAGATCTCCTTATCTTGTTGATGATCACGGGTAGCTCGGGAGACGTCAAGATGCTCCAAACTGCAAAAGCCGAATCATAATGATCAAACGCATATAAAAGATTTTCATTAAGAGATGCTCTAAGTGTTCTAAGTGCAAGTGCATTGGCCTTCTTATACTTGCTACTATTTGGGAGGGTTTCTATGGTAATGGCTTGATAAACAAGATGACCTAGTGTTTTTAAATGCCTAGTCATGTCCACCTTCCAAGTATCAAGTCTAAAATGGTCAAACATAGGAGGGCTAGCCATGAGTGCAAACTAGTATGAGTGCAAATGAAAATGCAAGTGAAGATTAGCAAACCAAGATCTTACTCCTAGGTGGTTAAACCTAAATATCAGGAGCACTAGCTCTGATACCAATTGAAAATCACCTAGAGGGGGGGTGAATAGGTGATAAGGCTAATCTATGAACTAAATGTGGAATTTAAAAACTTAATAGTAATGAGCACTCAAGTGTGATCAACAAGTGATGCACACACAACCAAGCCAAGCAATATAGATATGTATGCACAATATGAAATAGAGATGCAAGGCACAAAGTAAAGAGGGATATAGAGAGAGAGTCAATGGATCAAGCGCAAACAACGAGATATGTTTCGAGGTTCGAGCACCCAGCTCTACATCCCCGCCTTCGACACACGAAGGATTTCTAATCCACTAGCAAGTCCACAAAGAACTCTCACAAGGAGTACCCAACTCCTCCCTTTACAAACACAACCTCCTCCTTGAGGCAAGCTTCAATCCAACAAAACAATCACCTCACACCTTGAGGGATTAGCACAAAGCAAACAAGGATCACCTCACAACTTGAGGGATACAACCCAAGGCACAAAGCCAAACAAAAATTGGGTTTTTAACTTGGTGGTCTAAACAACAACCACAAACAACTTCTTTCTCCCACACAAAGATCCTATAGAAGAGATAGTAGATTTTAGCTCAAGTGTGGAAAAACCAAAGGAATGAAAATCAACAACTCAAAGAAAATCCTTGGGAAATAATAGAAACCAAGATGGTGAAGTTCAATCAAAAGCTTTTCCCAAAAACCCTTTTCTTTGAAATTCCAAACCCTAGCAAAAACTCAAAATAGATTGTTCAATTTGAATCCCAAAACTTCTTTTGATTGCTGTAAAAACACCAGAGAGTATGGAAAAATTCGCACAAAAAATCTTGGAGAAAAACTCTTACAAATGGGGTATTTATAGACCCCAGAAAAATATAGCCGTTGGCAGCAGAAACTGCCAAAAATGAACTGGCGGTCGACCGTGCGGTCGACCGTCCAACGGTCATTTTTGACCGTTGACAGCTACCGGTCGACCGCCCCGGTCGACCCAAACAAACAGAGACCAATCTGCTTACAGTCGGTCGACCGCACGGTCGACCGTCTACAGAAACAGCCGACGTGCACGGTTTCGTGCACGTCCGGTCGACCGGTCACTTTGGCCCGGTCGACCGCACCTGTCGACCGGCCCAGCCTGGCTGTCAACAAAATAGGTCAGATTGGAGCACATTATTCAGGCTGAAAACGTTCGAATACATAAAAAGGTATATAGGAATAATTTGTAGATCTTTAAGTTATCTTTTTAATGCAACTAAAATCAACTCAATATCAGTTTGGATGCGAAAGTTATCAATAAAACACTGACAGGTGTCAAAACAGAAACTGTAAGCTGTTTTCAGAACAAGAACAGATTTCAACCAAATATTTGACAACCTTAAAATTAGAATCTGAAAATGGTTATTAAATAAGAAATTTAGATCTGAAAGTTATCTTTGAAATGCAAGTTAAATCATGTTATTTGAATATAAAAATAAAAAGTTATGATAATAACTATAGAAGGGTGTCAAGCAGATCAGTAGAACTGAAACTGGTTCAAATCCAAAACCCGATATATGTATTTGAAATCCAATACCGATTCAATCAAAAACCAAACATATTGAATTTATGTGTGTGTATTGTGAACTTGAGCATATCATACTATTCTAATCTTTACAAAATGGATCTAAAACACAAACTCTAAACTATGGATACCTAAGTCTTCTTGTAGAGCGCAATCTCCAAGCCGACTCGATCCATAACTTGATTCACCGAGCTTTACTCCAAAGAGTGCTAGATTTCATCTTTGATGCTTAGGCTCTTGAATCACCTTGTGAAAGATGTGTGGAACCTTTCACCAACTAATATCTTGTTAAATATCTGAAACTTAAACATTGCAAGATTATTAGTACACATAACTACATGAGTTAATCATCATCAAAACTAGAGTGGAAAGCCTTTGGGCCAACACCAAACTCCTCTCTCAACCTTACAATGCCACCGAGGCAATACAACCACAATCCACCTCTACCGAAGAGGGATAAGGCCCGTAGCCAACAAACTCAATCACCTCTACCTAAGAGGGATCCAAACACCACTCCGATCAACCTCTACCAAAGAGGGATACATAAGAATAAGGAGGGTTTACAACTATGAGGCTACAACAACCTCAAACACTTTCTCTTTTTCCTCTTTTCCACAAAACAAAAGATCCTAATTGATTAGGATAGAAGATAAGCTCAAGTGTGGAAAACTAGGTGTTTGGAAAATACAAACTCAAAGAAAATACTTGGGAAAACTCTTGTAAAAGATAGAGAATGAAAACCAATACAAATATTCCAAATTCCTATTTTCTTTGATTTTTCCAAAAACCTAAACAAAATAAATGAAGCTTTTTGGCACAAAAACTATTTTGAAAACTCTTTTAAACACTAGAGAAACCCTGAAAATTTTCTTTGTCAAAAGTCTTGTCAAAAACCTTAAAGATATAGGGTATATATAGCCCCAATACAAAACTAGCCGTTAGGCTGATCTGTCAGTCTGACAGACCTACGGTCGACGGCCGGTCGACCGCCAACGGTCGAAAATCTGACCGTTGGAGCCTTCGGTCGGCCGCTCAGTCGACCGAAAAATACAGAGAGCACTGCTCTCTGGGACGGTCGACCGTAGGTCAACCGTGCCATGTGCCAGCCAGACGTGCACAAGGCTGTGCACGTCGGTCGACCGTACGGTCGACCGGCTACTGGTTCGGTCGACCGTGCGGTCGGCCGACCTAGCCTGTCAGGCACAGAACAGAGTCAGAAACTGGGTTAAACATATTTTAAAAATACTTTTATCTCTTTTGAAAATTCCATAAAAATTATTTTAACACTTTACTTTGATAAACAAACTTGTGATAAAAATTTCAAGACATATATCAACAATGTCAAATCAATTTTGTGTCTTGTAAATTTTATCAAAAACCAAAACTTGTATTTTTATCAAACTTGGATTTTTCAATAGGAAATCTGATTTTTCCTAAAACTTATTTAAATACAAAAACATGATATTTTAAACACATTTGAGCATGTTGCATATGGACATAGGTCCAATATACATGAAACAAGATATATCATAGTTTTTGTTTTTAAGTCCATAAAATATGTTTTGTAAAAATACCAAAACATAAAAACACATGAATAGGTAAGTCAAACTAAGTTTGTATAAGAAGTTAAGCATGCATGTATATAGAACACATCTAATATACATAAACCAATTAAACTTGTTTTGATCTACTATTCATGAAAACACATATCAAAAACAAAACGTGTGTGTATTGTGCACTTGAGCATATCAACTATACTAAGCTTTACAAAATGGATCTAAACACACAAACCTAAAACTAGGATACCTAAGTCTTCTTGACGATCTTCCATCTTCAAGTCGACTTGATCCCAAACGCGTGATCCACCGAGTGCAAAGGTATGAACTTGATGTTTGGGCACCGGAATCACTTGTGAAAGGCTTCAAAACTCCTTTGTTGAAGCAATCACCAACTAATATCTGGATTAAAGATCTGAGACTAAAAACACAAGAATATTAGCAAACATAACTACATGAGTTAATCATCATCAAAACTAGAGTGGAAGGCCAATGGGCCAACAATACTCTATTTAGAATATAATTTGTAGTTAACAGAGCTTCCTCTCACAAGTTCTGCGGAGCTCCAGAACTTACGAGTATGGAATTGACCATCTCCTTCAAAGTTCTGTTTTTCCGTTCAGCAATTCCATTTTGCTGAGGAGTATAAGGTGCTGTTGTTTGATAGATTATACCGAATTTAGCACATAACTCACTAAAACCATTTGATTCATATTCTCCGCCTCTATCGAATTTTAGAATCTTGATATTCTTGTTGAGTTGATTCTCAACTTTGGCTTTATATGTTATAAACATATTCATTGCATCATCCTTACTGTTTAAAAGATACACATAACAGTATCTTGTACAGTCAACAATAAAATTAATAAAATACTTTTTTCCGCCTCTAGTTGGCATAAACTTCAAGTCACACAGATCGCTATGAATTAACCCTAAAGGCTTTGTATTTCGATCAATTGAGTGAAATGAATTTTTCGCTAACTTGGACTCAACACAAATCTCACACTTGCGAATTTCTTCCAAGTTGAGTTTAGGAATATATCCTAGATTAGACAAGTCTTTTAATGACTTGTAATTTACATGCCCTAATCTAGCATGCCATAAAATAAGAGACTCAAGCAAATAAACAGAAGACTTTTCTTTATTTATAAGCTTCGGGTACAAATACACAGACTTTTTGTCCACCACTGCAACATTGGCTTTAAAAAGTTCATCAACAAGATAACCTTTTCCACATACATCCCACCCTTAGTAAGTACAAATTTATCTGATTCAAAAACCTTTCTAAATCCTTTCTTACTCAGTATTGATCCAGAGATCAGATTCTTGCGGATATCTGGAACATGTAGCACATCGTTCAGAGTAAGCTCTTTCCCAGATGTCCACTTCAAGATGACCTTTCCTTTTCTTCAACCTTGGAGACGGCTGAGTTTCCCACGAAGAGTTGCTCATCTTGCTCTAGTTTTTGATATTTAGAGAATAATAATTTCTCAGGGCAGATGTGCCGAGTAGCCCCAGTGTCTACCCACCAATCCTTATTGTTGGTCGTCACATTCACTTCTGACACCACAGCTGAATGGCTTGGCGACGTATGGTCGGTCAGGTTTGCCTATTGATGGTTCTTCTTGTTCTTTTTTAGACAGCTGCGACATTCATTCGCCTTATGACCTTCTTTGTTGCAGATGTAGCAGGTTCCCTTGAAGCACATGTTCTTGCCTTTGTACCCTTGAAAGTCTTCTTTTGCTTTAAGCCTTTGGAAGTAGACGCTTTCCCCTTTGAGTCTTCAATCACATTGGCCTTGGCTTCATAGGAGTTTTTTCTGCTCCTTTTCTCGGACTTTCGGTTGTCCTCCTCAATTCGAAGCCTCACAATGAGATCTTACAACTTCAGCTCCTTGCGCTTGTGCTTCAGGTAGTTCTTGAAATCTCTCCACACAGGTGGGAGTTTCTCCACGATAGTAGCAACCTGAAAAGTTTTAGGTGGAATCATACCTTCAGCTTCTATCTCGTGCAAGATAAGTTGGAACTCTTGCACCTGACTGATCACAGTCTTGTTGTCCACCATCTTGTACTCCAGAAATCGTCCTATGACGAACTTCTTGGTACCAGCATCCTCAGTCTTGTACTTCTTATTAAGACTGGCTCATAACTTCTTTGTCGTTGTGATAGGACTGTAGACATTGTAAAGAGAGTCATCCATTCCATTCAAAATATAGTTTCGGCAAAGGAAGTCACCTTGAGTCTATGCATCGACTGCAAGGACTAAGTCCCTATCAGTTCCGGGTTCTAGTGGATTTTCTTGCAGGAATTTGGTCAGATGCAGAGTAGTCAAGTAGAAGAGCATCTTTTGCTGTCAAATCTTAAATTCTGTGCCATCAAATTTTCCTGGCTTCTCCGGCTTCGGGTTAGGAAGTGGAGTAGGTATCAAAGCTTGTATCTGCATGTTTGGTGCCTTACTTGAGTTGTCTTGATTAGTCTCAGACATTTTCTGTAAATTCAAGCAGTACAGAAGTAAGAAACTTCAACAGTAGATGTCTTAAGATTGTTAGAATTTAGGATCAATCTGACAACTAATCAATCTCACTGATCTAATTGGCCAGGTCGGTGAATATCAGGTGGGAGGTTTTCCATTCAATAGAACGTTTCTTAATTAAAGAACCACCTTTCAATTACCTTGGTTAAACACCAATTAGACTGGTATAAGTCAGTTTCAATATACTGAATATTAGTATAACCCCTGTATAAAGAAAATTAATTCACTTATACAGTACTTGGAGTGAGGTGCGCTTATAGAGAATATCCTTAAGACAATTATGTCCCCCGCAACGGTGCTAACGGGTTACTGGACGCTGGTCTCCTAAGATACAACACTCCTTCACGGTATTTGAATAGCACTACCAAATCACCGTACGGTCGAACTGTAATTAACCAGTACCTTCACAGGATTATTGAAGCAGCAGGACCAAGACAAATTTCAGAGAGAATATTTGTCTTTATTTTGGAGGAGCACCCACTGGAGAGAAAAGAGGAAGGTAGAAGAATATTCTTCTTTGAAAGTCACAGATTCAGACAACAATTCTAGAGAAAGGAGGAAGATAGAAGAATATTCTTTTTTGAAAGTCACAGATTCAGACAACAATTCTATTAAAGAATCTGTTAAATTTTCTGAGCCTTCTTTCAGAACGAATTTTGTAGAATCTCTTAGACGTCGCTTCGGAATCCGAATTGCAGAATTCCCACATCCTGTTGGAAGTCACTTCGAACTTGAGTTGCAGAAAGCCCACTTTAGAATGCAGAGGAAGAATTTCTTTTTCCTGTATTGTTTCTATTGTGTTCTGCGTGTGTTTTGTTTGAGAGAAGCGGAGCGCTATTTATAGCGCTCCGGGAGGGGTATAATGGTCCGAACCCAACAGAACGGTCGCAATGGTTCGGTCTGAACCGTTGCAACAGTTCGTTTCAGACAATAACCGCCCAACTATTCTTGAACCGAACCGGGTAGGGAACCTGAACCCGAACCTTGGGGCCAAGCCCGGTTCGGGGTACCGACCACCGCCGGCGGCGGCGGCGCACGCACGTGCACGTGCGGGCATGGTGTCCCCCTAATCGCGAGTGAAAACTCCAAGTACCCAAAAGGCACACCCTTTGTTCCTATTTTTCTCTATTTAAACACTTCAAACTTTCATCCCATGTCCAATGTGAGACTAAATGTTTTTAACTACCTTTAGTCCCATTTTGACTTTGAATTAGGCAAATTTTAGACTTGAATATCTCATTCATTTGAAGTCAGAATTAAACATGTGAATATACCACACGTTCATCCCCAATGGAAGGAGAACACACTCCAACTATTATCCAATTGATTCAATCAATGGATCTCGTCGTAATTCAACTCAAAGATTCACATTTATTCTTCATATTTTCCAACACTTTCCACGTAACATGTACATCAAAGCAGATCTCTAAGTTAAGCCATATACTCCATCTGCGCTTCTTGAAAATCCATGGCATTCTTCTGCTTGAAAATCTTTTCCTTTGAAGTCTCTTGCCATTGCTTCCCTACTTTTGCTTTGTTCTCTTTTATAGATTTATCACACTTCGTCCACATCCCCTCGTTCCCGCAGTATGCTTTCTAAACCTATGTATCCCTGCCTTTGTTTCAGGGACGAGCCAAGACTTATATTGAGGGCATGCACTAAATACACTCTTTCATAACTAAACAAAGTATAAAATTAATATAATTTCTTTGGAATTTTCTTGGTTTCATTTAACTTGGACTAATTTGTTAAAGGATTATGCTAAACCTGAACAAAGGATAACTCAAATTACTTTTGAGTTAACTGTTCTTTCTCTGGAAAAGAGATTTAATGCTAAAAGGCGAGAAAGACCAACAATGCTAAATTTATGATTCGTTCAGTTATGTGTTTAATCATAATGCATTTAAACCATGCTCCAAACTCCAAAATAAAATTATTAAAAAACATTCAGAGAGGAAGAAAACTTTAAAATAAATATATGATGATAGACATCTTGCTCATTCAATAGAATAATCGCTAAAACTTGTGGTTTGGTTTAGACAATGAATATATATATATATATATATATATATATATATATATATATATATATATATATATAAAATCAATCTCTTCTCTTTTTCTTGATTTTTGAGTAGCAAATATTAAAGATTGCATGATAGAAAAGTGGAGATTTTCTATAATTGATAAAAAAAAAAGGATTGATAATGGATAAATCACATAATTTGGATGGAAAACAACTTTCTACATTAGCAAATTAAATTTTCACCATTTCTTCTGTAAAGATATACTCTTTTGCTAACATCCATAATAATTATAAAAAGTGCATTCACTAAATTGGGTATGAACATAAAATAGCATGCTATGTTGGTGGTTGTTGTTATAGGAAACACTCTCAAAAATCAGGGGAGGCAAAAATTGGAACTCTGAGCTTTTTTTATCATTACTGAAAAATGGATACTAGGAGAAGTTTTCAACGGTCTGGGGGGGCACGGACCTCCACGGGCCGGACCTTGCCTCTGCCCTGCTTTGATTCTTGTGCACAGAGCTTGCACATAAAGAAGCATTTGACGGGAAGGAGCACTGCAACTACCAGTGGCTCCGGTCATTCTAAAAGACTTCCATTGCCTGCTTAATCAGGCCTTTGGCACCCCCAACACAAAAAATTCAGACTCTCATTCCTAATCTGTCTTAATGCTTTCAGGAACCAAGAAATGCAACAAAGTAGAGGTTAAGTTGCGTACCTGCTACTCTTGCCTCCTCTTGTGACTAGTCCAAGCTGCACTCCCTGCCTGGACACATAGCAGTTCGTTGCGGTACTCGTCCAGCACGTCCTTATCATCATAAGCAACATCTTTCGGCTCCCTTAGCCAGAGCTTGACAAGCTTCTTCTTGCATCTCTCTCTCTCCTCTGCATCGATGAGCACAGCTCGAATCCTTTGCAGAGTGTTTTTTACTTTTTCTAGATCATCTTAAAAACCGATGGGACCCAATAATGAGCGTGAGGATGGCGAACTTACTAATGGAGCAGATTGAAGACAAGAAAATGTTTGCCCAACATCGCAACCTTGATTGTTTCTATGAAATGGAACCAAAACAAGACAAGAGTGCAATGGTATAGTAAGAAATCTACTAGTTTTCTTTCTTCTCTTTGGAAACCATTGTAACCCCAAACTATTAGCAAAAGAGTTATTTGTCACCCAAAAAAAAAAGGTAAGTGTATTAAAAAGAAAGTCATAGCTTCTTTATTATAATATGAGACAGACATTAGCTTGTACAAGTCTTGACACCTACCTAAGAGCCGGTGTTGGAGTAGGATGTTCCCGCATTCATAGATTTTATGGGAAGCTAACCAAGTTTGTGCATCACGAACAACCTTGGTGCCAAGCATTTTTTTCTCCTTGTACTTTCTCGCCTCAAGTAACCCCAAAAATGAATTGAATCAGCTTCAAAACAAGCTAAGGCTGATGTGCAACTATCCGTTCTCTACGACAATGTGTTGGAATATCAAATAAAAATGTCTTTTTTAGAAGATGATGAGTCATCATCTTTAATTAGAAAGATTGAAGAGTCATCATTATCAATTTAGTCATCATCAATTAGGAGTCATCATCAAGTGAGTCATCATCAATTTGGAGGTTGCTATTCTTGAATTTGGAGGTTGCTATTCTTGTAAGTTTTGAAGCCTATAAAAGGCTATGTACCTCTTTGTTTTTTGTATCAAGCAATAAAGCAAGCAAGCAAGAAAAAAAAGTTGCTCTCCTCTTAAAATTTTAGATTATAGTATATTAGTCCGTAGACTAATATACAACAATTGGTATCAGAGCCAGTTCAATTTTTGTTTCCTCTTCTCCTCATGGCCTCCACCAACAATATCATCAATCCACAAGTGCCCAAGTTATTGAAAGATAACTATGAGAGTTGGTCGATTCAGATGAAAGCTCTATTTGGTTCTCAAGAGTTGTGGGAGCTGATCGTTGATGGGTTTAAGGAACCCACACCGGAGGTAGAAGCCGCCTACACCGCCGAAGAGAAGAAGGCTCTTAAAGAGCAAAGAAAGAAGGATAGCAAGGCTCGTTTTCTACTCTATCAAGGGTTGGACGAGTCTACCTTCGAGAGAGTTGCCGAAGCAACGACGAGCAAGGAAGCATGGGAAATCCTTGCTACCATCTACAAAGGAGTCGAGTGGGTGAAGCGAATTCGCCTTCAAACTTTGAGGGGCGATCTTGAAGCTACTCAAATGAAAGATGAAGAAAAAATCTCCGATTATTATTCACGATTACTTCTAATTGTGAATAAAATGAGGAGAAATGGAGAGAAGATGGAGGACATCCGAGTGATGGAGAAATTGCTGCGATCTCTCACATCAAAGTTCGAGCACGTGGTGGCGGCAATTGAGGAGTCTAAGAATTTGGAGGAGATCTCAATAGAGGAGCTTTTGGGATCTCTCCAAGTTCATGAGCAACGCATGCAAAAGAAGACTGGTTCCATAGCCTTGGAACAAGCATTAGAGTCAAAACTGACTCTAAATGATCGTGGCTCACATAGTAGAGGTCGTGGTCGTGGCAGAGGCAGGGGACGTGGTCCCCAACAACGAACCACCCAAAATCAAGTGGAGTTCCAAAGCTTCAGAGGTCGAGGACGAAGCAATCGGGGAAGATTTACATCTGGACGTGGAAACAACAAGAACGTCCAATGCTACAACTGTCAAGAATTTGGACACTATGCCTCAGATTGCTGGCACAGAACTGAAGATCTTACCAATCTTGCTGAAGCAACAAATGACATGGGTAAGAATTCTACTCTTCTTCTTGCTCATGATGATTCAAGTGTGCAGAATGATGTTTGGTACCTTGACTCGGGTGCTAGCAACCACATGTGCGGGAAGAAAGAACTATTCATGGAACTCACAGAAGGAGTTCATGGAAGTGTGAGCTTGGGAGATTCTTCAAAACTCTCCGTTGAAGGTAGAGGGAAGATCAAAATCTATCAAAAGGATGGTAAGCCCGACTATATTTTCGATGTTTATTATATTCCTAACATGAAAAGTAATATTCTCAGCATCGGTCAATTACTCGAAAAAGGATATAAAGTATATATGGAGAACAACCACCTTTGGTTGAAAAATGCAAAAGGAGGTCTTATAGCTTATATTAAGATGACAAGGAACCGCATGTTTCCCTTGCATCTAAACACAAAAGTTGAGTAGTGTTTTCAAGGACTCATAGAGAATGAGTCATGGAGGTGGCATCTTCGCTTCGGTCATCTAAATTTCAGCGGCCTGAAGTTACTATCTACAGCCGGCATGGTACGAGGTTTACCAACAATCGATCCACCAAGTCATACTTGTGAAGTTTGCATAATTGGCAAGCAAACACGACTTCCTTTTCCCAATGGAAAGTCGTGGAGAGCGGAGGCACCATTACAACTTGTTCATACTGACATCTGCGGACCGCTAGATCCCGTCTCTTTAGGAGGTAATAGATATTTTATTACTTTCATTGATGATTTCAGTAGAAAGTTATGGGTATACATTCTTAAAGAAAAATCCGCTGCCTTTACTACCTTTAAGAATTTTAAAGCTCTTGTTGAAGCAGAGAGTGGCTATAAGCTAAAAACTCTCCGATCTGATCGAGGTGGTGAGTACACCTCAAATATGTTTTAAGAATATTGCAGGGAGCAAGGCATAAAGAGGCAGTTTACTACTGCCTATACACCACAGCAAAATGGCATCGCAGAAAGAAAGAACCGCACTATTCTTGACATGACAAGAACCATGCTTAAAGAAAAGGGATTGCCGAAGCAGTTTTGGGCGGAAGCTGTGGCATGTTCAACCTACTTGCTCAACCGGTGCCCGACGAAGCAAGTGAAGGGCAAGACGCCTCAAGAAGCATGGAGCGGCTATACGCCTAATGTCGCACACCTACGAATTTTTGGGTGTGTTGCATATGCTCAAGTACCTGAAGTCAAAAGGAAGAAGCTTGACAATCATGGTGAAAAAAGCATTTTCATCGGATATAGCGAGGAGTCGAAGGCATACAAGCTTTACAATCCACTAACTAAGAAACTAGTGGTTAGTAGAGATGTTGTCTTCAATGAAGCTGAAGCATGGAGTTGGAGCAATGAAGAGACTGTCAAAGAGCAACCCATGGTGAATGAACCTGACGAGCCCCTACAAGAGGATCCACCACCAACTACACCACCATCTCCTCAACATGTTACACCGTCTTCTAAAGAGGTTCTCTATCTTCTAGGGAAGGTAGAAATAGCGAATCCTCCGTGCAACGAGGTCCAATAAAAATGAGAAGCCTCAGGGAGATCTATGAGCAGATAGAAGAAGATGGAGAAACTAATCTCTTTTGTTTATATGCCAATCATGAGCCTCTCACTTTCCAAGAGGCTAAGGAAGAAGATTGTTGGCGATCAGCAATGAAGGAGGAGATGCATGCTATCCAGAAGAACGACACATGGGAGTTGACAACACTTTCACAAAATCACAAGGCGATAGGTGTCAAATGGGTGTACAAGATCAAACGCACAGCAGATGGTTAGGTTGATCGGTACAAGGCGAGGCTTGTGGCAAAAGGCTACAAACAAAAATACGACATCGACTATGAAGAAGTCTTTGCACCAGTTGCTCGATTAGATACGGTGAGATTATTAATTTCACTTGCAGCTCATCACAGGTGGAAGTTATATCATCTAGATTACGGAGTCGGACTTGTGAGTCGCTATATGGAGACAACGAAGGAGTCTCATTGGCTAGCTGCAAAGAGAATTCTAAGGTATATCAAAGGCACACTCAACCTTGGTCTATTTTACACTTATGGTGAAACTGCAGAGTTAGTAGGCTATTCAGATAGCGACTGGGGAGGTGACCAAGATGAGAGGAAAAGCACCACTGGCTATGTCTTCTATCTTGGGTCAACTGCATTTTCATGGACCTCAAAGAAGCAAGGAGTTGTGGCCTTATCTTCATGCGAAGCAGAGTATGTTGCAGCTTCATCTACTATATGTGAAGCTATTTGGTTGCGGAACATTTTAAAGGAATTGGATCATCCACAAGAAGAAGCGACTGTAATATTTGTGGACAACAAATCAGCCATCCAACTTGCAAAGAACCCAGTACATCATGGGAGGAGCAAACATATAGATACACGGTTTCATTTTCTCAGAGGCCATGTAAAGCAGAAAACTGTGAAGCTGGAGTATTGTCATACCATGGAGCAAGTAGCAGATATTTTCACCAAGCCATTGCCTATTGAACCTTTCAGAAAGCTAAAAGAAATGCTCGGTATGAAAAACATTTTGATTTGAGGGGGTGTGTTGGAATATCAAATAAAAATGTCTTTTTTGGAAGATGATGAATTAGAAAGATTGAAGAGTCATCATTATCAATTTAGTCATCATCAATTAGGAGTCATCATCAAGTGAGTCATCATCAATTTGGAGGTTGCTATTCTTGAATTTGGAGGTTGCTATTCTTGTAAGTTTTGAAGCCTATAAAAGGTCATGTACCTCTTTGTTTTTTGTATCAAGCAATAAAGCAAGCAAGCAAGAAAAAAAAGCTGCTCTCCTCTTAAAATTTTAGATTATAGTATATTAGTCCGTAGACTAGTATACAACACAATGTGGCTGCACCCAAATGGCTTCTACAAGTGAGTGCAGAAGAACATGATGCTTTCATACTGGCAGCTGCATCAACAATGGTGATCTTGCTCAAATTCATATTCACTTCCAATGGTATCGATATGAGAAGAATCATGGGCTGGTCTGACTGGGACATTTAAGCATTCACGCTGCATGCATTCCCTTTTCCAAGCAGCGAGAAGTCCACATACAATTGGCAGTGGCGATGGAAGGTAAAGATCAAATACCCATTTACATTACTTCTCAAAAATCGACTAGCAAAAAATGGTCTTGCCGCAAAAAATAGTGATTGTCGATTTCCGATCAGCGATCAGCCACCCAACTCCTGCTGCAACGGAAAAAATTTGGATGTAATCAAAGATTTTAGAAACACGAGAAGGTTTGCTGGAAATTCCAATGGGCAGGATGGTGTAAATGAATTGAGGTAATTAAATGAGCTTCATCAAGAATTTGTTATTCTTTCACAGGGTGTTTAGTTGGATGAAAGTGTTGGGAATTTTATACTATTTTCTAAAACATGTAATATCTTTAAAAATTAAATTAAGATAAAAAACAAATTATTCTAACATGTAATAATAATTATATTAAAATAAAACAAAAGAATCTGGCCTGAGGAATGCAGTCGCGATGTCGCTGCCCTAAAGGATCAAAAGCCCGTCTGGGTCCAGACGTTGAATCGACTTTGTCCCCTAGCGGTAAAGGATCCCCCAGATTCACCAGCACTCAGCCCAGGACGGTGGGCAGAGCCTCTGCTCAAATGAAAAAGTTGCCTAGAAAAATAAAGATGAAAATTCTTTTAAACACTGAAGCCATTCTCACGAAGAGTAGTCTTCAGGTTTTCTTTTAAGACGAGAAAAGAGAAATGAGTTGTGTCTGTAGCTATTGGAGTGAGGGTCTATTTATAGACTTAGAACCCAAGTTGTTGTAACCACTCCAACAGAAAATTCAAGCAGTTGAGATATTTTATCAACCGATTTAGATTCTAAGACTTGGTCAAAGTTGACTTAGCAAAACAAAATCTGAAATGA
The DNA here is from genome assembly GCA_038442645.1 of Agave tequilana. Taxonomy (NCBI): domain Eukaryota; kingdom Viridiplantae; phylum Streptophyta; class Magnoliopsida; order Asparagales; family Asparagaceae; genus Agave; species Agave tequilana. The sequence continues at coordinate 49,386 of JAVJIF010030109.1, forward strand.
AAGCTTTTCCTTTTTATTTTAATACAAAAAATCCAACAGTCCCCCCCAAAAGCTTGAGTTTCAGGGAAGACATAATAAAATAAATCAATAATAAATAACAATCAAATCATCAGATCATAAAACACGAGTAAAATTTGGGCAACATCATACTGTGAATTCGGGACAGGTGGACTACGCCTGGAACCTTCCTTAGTGAATTCATCGCCATCTGAGAGACATAGTGGACTACGCCTGGAACTAGCCTCTTTTACCAGATATTGATAGAATACACACACAGTAAGTCTTCAACTATTGAGCGAGCGGGTTGAGCGTTAAAGGCCATGCTCACAATAACCGACTCATGAGAGTTTCTAGGGTCATCCCTGCCCCCCCAACCACGGCCATCACGGTTCCTCTCACGTAGGTAAGTCCTCCAAGGGTATTACAGCTGGATAGTATACCCTCCACACTACATGCGTTGGACTTATTAAGAGTTAAACTCATTCTTACCTAGCTGTATCATAAGAGCATCTCACCATAGAGAAGGGGTAGTAGCTACAACGCTACATATAGGATATAAATATATCCGGGTTGATGCTCCACACGAGTTTCACCAGTCTAGCTTGTTACTACCAGATTGAACCTCTTTCATGGAACCAGCTCCCAATCAAGTAGGTTGGGTTCCCGCTGTCGGTAAACTCTACTATGGGCTTAACCCCATTTCCCTCGATGAAACTAGGATTATACTCCTAGAAAGACCCTTAATCAGAATGACTTTATGTTTTCTAGGGTCAGAAAATTGGCTTAACAGCCTTTTATTTTCAAGTTGTGACGGTCAGAGATTTAACCCTTCATGACCACATTATTATGACTCTTGACATCTTTTATTAGACCTATAAAGTCTTTGGGTAATTATCAGAGTCTCCCCCAATTTGAATCTCAATTTGAAATTATAAGGTAGTTATAAAGTTTTTCTTGTAACCTTAATTTCAAAAGGAACAAATTATACCATAATGGTTTATGATAAAACATATATACATTGTATTTGATTATTCAAATATTTAAAGTATATATGTCTATATTTATGTGCTAAAGAATAGTCAAGAAATTTAGGCAATCTAGCTTTATTAGATCCCAATTAAAGTTAGATGGGAAACAAAACCGCACATGGCTATTCATCATCCTGAACATGGCTAGGATTCCAATTCTAGCTAATTTATTATGGTCCGATTATTATTTACATCAGATTCAATGTTAAAACTCGAATCAACCATAATTTATAATCAGGGCTAATTATAGATAGATTCAGGCATGTTCAAATGGTGATAGAATTAGGGTTATAACCTTAACAACATCACTTCTAAAGTTATGGTGAACAAAAGCTGATGATATATTTAATAAAAGATTTTAGAATATTGAGTTAGTCAAAATCTCAATTTTATCAGTCTAATTGGCCAGGTCGGCGTAACTCAGGTGGGAGGTTTTCCGCTCTTGACGTTCCTTAATTACAGAACCACGTTGAGTACCCTTCCTTCATTAAACACCAATTATATGAAATTTGAGAAAATGATTTACCCTTTAAAGGAAATGATTTACTCTTTAATTTTATTATCCTATTGATCTAAAGAAACTCAAAATCCTGTGCCTATTTCAGCTACATTAAGAGTATACAAATATTATTGTTGTACTCTAGATTTGTCAAAATGATAGGAAGATTCCTACCATATTTTCTATATTCATAATATTAAAATGTCAGAATACAGGTTTATATTGGTAGCTTTTAAATTAGGGTATGTAAAATAAAAAAGATGTAGGGGCTCTTACTTAGTTTCAATTTATAAAACAAATATAATTTAGTTGGATATATAGCAGAGTAAGTTAGAATTCAATACAAGAGTAGCAAGATATTTTAAAAGAACTCGAACTAATTATAGCCTGCAATTTAAGCACAAAATTAACATGTATATATAAGGAAAGTTGACAACTCGTTAGATGAGGTGTTCAATGTGTCTTATCCAATACATGAAGCAACAAATAAATAAAGTATCAGAATTTATTCATTTTATTTACAAACTGAGATAGTAAGGAAAATTCAATAGCATCTAAAACAGTAATCGATATCTTTTATAAGCATGCCCTTCTGAAAACACTTAAAGAACTAGAACTGATATCACAGTGGATAACTTAGGAATTAGGCAAACAAATTGAGGTGTAAACATAATACACATTTGGTTAGATGTCCATTAACATTAATCAAAACTGTTATTATATATAAAGTTTCTACAATCAGGAAATAAAAATAAGGTGACACGCTGCAGCAAATCAGGCAAGGGTTTAATAGGGAAAGGAAGCACCTCAGGGTCGTTTATTAGCACATGTACACCCAACATTAGTCACACTTGACAAAAGATGGAAGCTAAAACCCCTCATTAAGTTCTATTATAGGTGTGTTAGATGCTAATAAATCCCTCAAGTAATTGATAACTCTGGAGCCTCAAGTAATTGATAACTCTGGAGAGTATAACTGAAGGATATTAAATGCAATTGACATGTGAAGCTTTGAGCTCCACTAGAAAGTAGTAACCTAATAGCACTTCCATGTGGAAACACATAACATTGGCTTGGTACATCCTGCCAAACTCCTGAATTTTGACCATTGTGTTGTGTACAGGACATCTGTTGTTGTGCTCATCAATCTATGTTACACACGCGCAAAACCATCTTAAAGACTTAAACAATTCTCCCTTAACTTATTCTCAATTGGAGTTGCATCTAGTTTCTTACAAATGCTCTCATTTCTTATGCCGTCTTTCGGCAAACTGTCAATAAGGGTATTCTGCAATCAACAACTTAAACAAAATACCCCCACATAAAAGACAGGCCCAAAACAGAAAATGGAGAACGTAAAGTATATACAACCAATTCCCACACCAAAAGAACAATGATGGCAACACAAATATTCTGAAAAACTAGTGATGGCCTTAAATATAAGAAAGAACAACCACAAAGTAAATATCTAAGTGCACTCCAAAAAGGCCCTTGCAACAGTCATGTGCTTTTTTGAGTAATAGATGATTCCTTTGATGTGGTAGAACTCCTGGTGTAACATTAGGCATTTTTATTATTATGTTGGGGATTTTGAACAGTGTAAAAGAAAAGCAAATCCAAAGACTGTAAACCCTGTCACATCTCCTTCCAAAATGTTCTTGGGTTTTAATAAAGTATCTACCATATGTCGGAGAAATTACAAAGCCCGCAGCCTAAACTGGAATTAAATTTCAAAAGGAATGCTATAATTCATATGCTTGTTTTATTTCATAGATGATGGCATGCCATGACCATATTGACATAAGTAGGATGCATAAACAGAAGAAGTGAAAAGAGTGAGCATGATACTTATGCTGATGTTAATTATATGAGACTTGTTCTATGATCCACAATAAAATATTGCTAGATCTAAAATAGCACAAAAGGCAGCAATTAGACTCATAGTAAAATGTAAAATGAAAACCAACAAGAATAAGGTTTTTTTTTTCCCATTCAAAATAATAATTGAAGTAACAATAACGAGATATTTCATGCTTACATATTTAAGAAATATAGAACAGAAAGACGTTAGGATACAAATTGAAACGTTTTTCTATAAAAAACATGGGATTGAAACTCCTCTTTGAGCTGCTAATTGCCACAGAGGTTAAAATGTATTAAAAAAAAAGAAGAAACACCATGGATCTATACGCTTTCTGTGAATGACATATGATGAGTTCATATTGTTTGACTTCACTTCTTTTTATCTATGAGCTGGTGGGCAATTTCATTAACATGCTTGGTTTGTTGTAGCACAGTCATACACAAGATTCACTTGCGGTCTATTGCTGATAAATGAAGTGCATTTAGGACACGACTAGATTAAAAGAATAAATTAAAACACAATATTGAAAAGTGACACTCTATATAATTTTGATCATTTAGATTGTTGGGAATTTTATACTATTTTCTAAAATATGCAATATCTTTAAAAATTAAATTAAGATAAAACAACAAATTATTCTAACATGTAATAAGAATTATATTAAAATAAAACAAAAGAATCTGGCCGGAGGAATGCAGTCGCGATGTCGCTGCCCTAAAGGATCAAAAGCCTGTCTCCTTGTCCAGACGTTGAATCGACTTTGTCCCCTAGCGGTAAAGGATCCCCCGGATTCATCAGCACTCAGCCCAGGACGGTGGGCAGAGCCTCTTCTCAAATGAAAAAGTTGCCTAGAAAAATAATGATGAAAATTCTTTTAAACACTGAAGTCATTCTCACGAAGAGTAGTCTTCAGGTTTTCTTTTAAGACGAGAAAAGAGAAATGAGTTGTGTCTGTAGCTATTGGAGTGAGGGTCTATTTATAGACTTAGAACCCAAGTTGTTGTAACCACTCCAACAGAAAATTTAAGCAGTTGAGATATTTTCTCAACCGATTTAGATTCTAAGACTTGGTCAAAGTTGACTTAGCAAAACAAAATCTGAAATGAAAGCTTTTCCTTTTTATTTAATACAAAAAATCCAACAGAAAGGAGGCAAGGAAAGATTTAAACTGAAGCGTTTCATCCATTTAATTGTCTTCTCTTTTTTTCCCCTTAATTGAAGTGATTTTCTGAAAGGGGTGTAGAAATATTGACATGGAAAAAGTACTTTTTAATATATAATTTATTAAAGAGTAAACTGCATTTGATCATCAAGCACTAATACTGCTGAACTATATTATTAAAAAGTATTCCTCATGAGTTAACATTGTCTAACTATTTTTAGTTTTTTGTCGAACTCTTTTCTATATTTCTCCCCATTTTCTTCCCTCTTCACTCCTCACTCACGTATTTCTTCAAAACTCATGTCTTAAATCTAATCTAAATCATTTTTTCTACTACTCTCAGTTCTCTCACTACTCTCTCTCTCCCCCCCATCATCTACCTTTTCTCTTTTTCACTCCTCCACTCTCTCTCTTTTCAAAACTCACCCTTAAATAAACTCAATCTACTCCAAATTAAATTCTCTTCGGCTTATTCGAATGTAAATCCAAACCCAAAGACTAATTCTCTCTCTCCCTTCTTCAAAATCCAAACTCAAACCCAAAATCTTTAGTTTCTTTATAAACCTTAATATTTTTTCCCTCTAAAACCCAAATTTATGGTCAAAAAAAAGAGAGAGAGATAAAGCAACAAAAGAGAGGAGGGGGGGGGGGGGGGGGGGGGGGAAGAGAAGGGTAGATTGGAAATAAAAAATAATTCTTAACCCCAATCGTTAAGTTAGGTAGTGTTTTTTTAATAACCTACTTTTGAAGTTATTAGTGCTCTTAGTTAATAGTACAAGGAGTCTTTTTGTAATTTCTTTTTTATTAGAAAAAAATTTGCAAACACAAATGGATTTTTCTTGGAACAATGCTCCTGATTTTGTGAAATGAAAAATATTTTAATACCAGCATGAGCTTTGCCTATTGGCATACCCAACACTAAAGTAGAAGGACCTCCTTCACATAGGGGTGTCAAACTAATAAGTTGTTCGCAAACAGTTCGAGTTTTACTCGATATTTAGTCCGTTTTTGATTCGCAAGACCGATAAATGAGTCAAACTCAAGCTCAAAATCAAGCTCGAATTTATAAACAATTGTACTCAGGCTGAGCCAGCTCCCTCGAGTTCAGTTCGTTTACAATCCTACCTACACGTCATCAAAACTAAGGAGATATGATCCCACTTGCTTTAGGTATTGGGTAAGCCAAAAGATACACATTAAAAGTACTAATGGTATGAAAATTTATTGCCTTTGAGCTTGCTTGTTTCCAATGAAATTATTTGAAAAAAAAGGATTGGAAATGTGGGCATTACTCCACTATAGCAGGAGGTTTCCATAAAAAAGGATAATTCATGGGTTTGGTAGAGTGAAAATGTCACGCCCTGCCTCCCAAAATATACGAAAACAGAGTCGCGACGAAGGTCAGCGACGTATATACACGAGGGAAATACCCCACACATAGACGCTAAATCTAAAGTAACCTGAACAAGCTATAAATCTAAACAATAAAATCAACAATCACTGCAATAATACATATAATGACTACACATGATCTCAGATAAAAAAAATTGTTAGGATCTTTTATTTTATTTTACTTTATTTTATTTTATTTTTAATCTTGATTAATTAGCTTAAGGTTGAAAATATGATCCTTTGGATTTAATGAATTTAGTAGGTTTAATGTAAACCAATTTTTAATTTTGTTGAATTTTTAATAGGCTTTAAGTCATTAAAATACTTTACGGGTTTGAATTTGCCATTAAGGGAAAAAGTTTAAAGTGGGTGATTTGATTTAAATTTCGTATTAGTATTTATCTAAAATTTTATTTAGAAATTAGAAATGTTGTAGAATATTATTTATATTTTTCTCTATTTTTTGATATTTTTAATAAATTATTTTAATAAGCCAATTCACCTTTCTCTTCTTTATCTCTTTCTTTCTTTCTTTTTCTTTTTCTTTTTTTTTTTTATAACTCTAATAGCCTAAGCCCAGGCCCATGTCCATGCCTGGGCTGGACCAGGCCCAACCAGGCCAAGCCCAGGCCTGTTCAGGAATTTTTCTGTTTTGTTTTGTTTTGTTTTCTTAAACAGGGCCTTTGGGCCCTGCTGTGGCCCAACCGGCCTAGCCCGGGCGATGCCAGGCCCGGCCAAGCCTGGGCTGCCCAAGCGGGGGGGCCAGGCCAGGCCAGGGCGGGTCTGGCCTGGCGCTGCACAGACTGCGGGTCTGTGCAGCGCAGGTTTTTTTTGCTTTTTTAAAATAAATTCTTTGTTAAAAAATTCAGAAAAAATATGTAATTTAAAATATGGATTGGTATATCTTCACATGTATTTTAGTTGGATTTTAGATTGAGTTTTGATGGATTGATAAATTAGCCTACGTGTCTAATTTAGATCGTTGGAATTAAGTTCTAAAAATTTTCTTTTTGGAATAATTTTTTTTAATACGCAAGTTATTAGATCCAAACCAACTCCTTTTTTTCTTTTTAATATTCTAATTGGGGTAATAATTTATGACTTTTATATATTTTAAATAAACAAAGGTGATATTTTTAATGAAAGAACGTGATCAGTTAAACAATATAAATTATTTAAATTCTAGTTAAATAATTTATTTATTTATTTATTTTTTTGAGCTTAAACAAGAATTCTAGAAGAAAAATTTATGGGAATATAAATCTACTCATGAAACATTAAATCAAATTTTAATTCATAAAAGTTTGATTTTTACTTACTAGGGTTGTTCCTCTTTACTTTCTCGTTCACAATCTGCTTGAGGAGAAGGAAGAGATGGAAGTGGGCAGATTTTAGATTAGGGTTTTCTCTTGAGGTAGAAGAGAAAAAAAGGGTTTAGGTCTTTATATAGATTGTTAGAAATTTTAGAAACTTGAATTCTAGTTAGGTTTAAATTGCTTAATTTAGTAGTTAGGATTTAGATTAGGATTAGTTAATATTTAATGAAAAAGATTTGATTAGATAGAATTTTGATTAGGATTGGGTTTTGGATTAATGGGTAAGGATTTCAATGGTAATGGGTTATAGATTATTGGGCTTTAGTTAAAAGAAATAATTAATATGAAGAATAAGAAAAATAGAGAGTGGGCTTGCAGGCTTAATTTTTGGGCCTAAAGAAAAATAGAAAAAGGAGAAGGAAATGAATGTAAATAAGAAGTGGGCTAGGCTCATGTGGGTTTAGCATAAAAAGAAAAGAAAACAAAAGGAAAAGAAGAATTGGTTGAGCTTATTGGGCTTGAATGAAAATAATAATACTACTAATAGTGATTAACAATATCATAATAATAATTAACAATAATAATTACAATAATAATAACAACAATAGTTAAAAATCTTCTCTAATAATACTTGGTAAACATGCTAACATTTATAATAATGACTAAAACAATATAATACGAATAAGAATAATAACAATATCAATATTAACAATAATAGCTACTACAATAATAATACTAGTAACATAGTAATGAGAAAAATACTATCTAGTAATTAAAATGATAATACTTAATAATGCTAAATATAATTATAAGGCCAAAATACCATTTGCTATCTTAAAATAATTTGTATTGTAACTGAAGTTAATAAATAATAATAATATCACCGGTAAAATAAAATAAATACTTTAGAAAAATAAAAATACAGTATTTTAAAATAAGAATATTACAGAAAATAGATGGTATGAAAATTACAATAACATAAATGAAACATCACTGTCTATTGGAAACCAATTTCCTCTCAATTTGAAACTATTTGTTTCGAATTTGAAAAAGAATGGAAACGTGGGCATTACTCCACTATAGCAGGAGGTTTCCATAAAAAGGGTAATTCATGGGTTTGGTAGAGTGAAAATAGTTGGTGTGAAAATCACAATAACATAAGTGAAACATCACTGTCTTTTGAAAACTAATTTCTTCTCAATTTGAACTTATTTGTTTCGAATAAATTACTTGGAAAAGGTTAGAAACGTGGGCCCTACATTACTGTAGCATTAGGTTTCTATGAGAAAAGAAGTCATGTGTTTTCGAGTGAAAATAGTTCGTGTGAAAATCACAATGATATAAGTGAAACATCATCATTTTTTGGAAACCTATTTCCTCTCAATTAGCTGTGAAATGCCTTGGAAATCTGACATACTTGTTAAAAAATTATTAAATGGAGTGATAGGGTAAGAGTGCGGGCTGCGGTTCTCTAACCTTTGGGAATTAAAAAGTGAAATAATATGATCCTGACTCATTTCAAAGTGATACTTTTTGTTTCTTTCAAACACTGGAAACCTCTCTAATTTCTTGAAATCATAAAAATCAATTAACTTAAATGAGCTTCATCGAGAAACTGGTTTTTTATTTTTCCGTTCCTTTGGGAAAATGTGTCGACCCCTGGCCTATCAGAAAATTCGATCAATGTTATTTTTGTGGATTTCCAAAACCCCTGCTGAAAACAGGATTCTCATTGTATACTCTGTTGTACACATGTATTACTAAGAATATAATGTATTTGGTTGGAAGAAATCCTTTTTTGTCTCTCTCATTCTCATCCTTTTCCCCTACCTTCATCTTTCAAATCTAAGAAACAAAGCCAAAAAAGATGATTTTTCTGTCTTCTTTTTTTTTTTTCCGTCTCTCACCTCAAGAAAACCTAAAGATTCACAAAAATATTATCATTTTTTCATTCTTTCTTTTATAGCTCCATTCCCTTCGTATCACTGGATTGGATAAGAACAAGTTTTTAGTGGTTAGATCACAATTTCTCCATTGAGCTTATTAAAAACATATCTTTTTACAAAGAAAATTTTAATTACTTGACCACACGGGATTTGATTAAAAACTGAGGTTTTTTATCTAAAAAGAGCAACATTTTTATATAATTTTAAATTGTCTATTAAATAGATTCTCTTTAAAAAAAATGAAAGAAAAATGAATTGTCCCATCTCTATGTAAATTGTTTACCTTCTTATACACATTATCTACTTTTTAAGTCGTGAAAATATTTAAGTGGCAAAAATATTAGTTAGAACTCAAATACATAGAACTCCATATCTTTTTTTTCCTTTTTTAGGTGGCAAAAATATTAGTTAGCCAACCGCAAGTACAGTATAGTAGAGTACAAACCCCACGGAATTAGAGAGGTCAATAAGTTATGAGCTCGTGTAATGTCCTCTTCACGATGAGGCTGCAACAGAGATATCACCAAAGCGCCATAAACTATGTAATGTGGGGGGTTGAAGATACGCAAGGTGCTGTGAAAACACGCAGACAGCGCCAGATTGGAAAGCTTAAAAAGTTTAACACCATGTAGTAATATGCACAGGAAAGGAATTTAAACATCACAATGGCGCTTAATTAAAACCACAATATTTAGTGTTTGAACAGAAGTCACACCTAAGCTTCACAAATTCACATAGAAGTAACTTAGAAATTACAACATTTGGTGCTCAAACATAAGTCACAATTGTTGGAAACTTGAAATTAACCAAGGGAGTTTTTAGAAAATTTTTTGCCAAATTCAGGTGTGATCCGTTGCTAGAATCACATGAGTGATGGTTGGAATGTGTTCTCCTTCCATTGTCGATGAATATTGTATATTCACATTTTCAATTTCATTTCCGAGTAAATGAGATATTCAAGTCGGAAGTTAACCCAATTCAATAGTTTAAAGGAGACCAAAAGGAGTAGAAACTCTTTAGTCCCACATTGAAAGTAATGTGAATATTTGAGTGATTTAAATATAAAAAGTTAAGAGTTAAGGGTGTGTCCTTAGGGTACTTGGAGTTATCGCGTGCGTTTAGGGGAAACCATGCCCACCGCGTGTCCGTTGCCCGCCCCATCCTGGCACTGGTGGGGGTGCAGTCCTTTTGGACTACAAAATTTGATCGAGTCCGGAACTAGTAGCACTTGAAAACATGTCTTTTGAAATCAGTATAATTATGTAAAAGGACTGCAAAATTTGATCGAGTCGGAATTAGTAGCACTTGAAAACATGTCTTTTTGAAATCAGTATAATTATGTATGTGTGCTAATGTTCCCTCGATACTTCCATTATAGCATTGGCTCAACGGGTCGAATCTACAGGGACAGGAGGTGATAGAAGCTTTAACAGTTCTTATTCACGTCGGTTGTTAACAAGTTCTTCTTTGTTAAAGAATGAGAAAAAGAATAAGAAAAGAAATTTAGAAGTGATTTGGAAAACAATAATAGAAAAGAACTTGTGGTGAAGAAGATGAAAACAATAATGAACTAAGAAGGTGGTGAAAATATTGATAAGAAATGATAAAAAGATTTTAGAAATTGTTTTTAAAACAAGATAAAAAGAATGAGAAAAACTATGAAAGAAAACTTATGGCTACTAACTACTAATTGCTCCACTAACCATGCTAACCTCTTAGTGATAGTTGCCTCACATGGATCCTTCGCCATCACTAGTCCTTGGCTTTAAGAGATGATTGAGATTTTTAAAGAATAAAAAGAAGTTCAGATTTCTTAGTCTCAATGCGAATCCGCTGTAGCAAGGGCTCAAGCGGGTCGTGATCCTCAGGGAAGGATGCGATGCAAGCTTTTCGGCCGATTCCCCTGTATGCTTTAAGTAAGAAAAGAGAGATTAGATTTGAGAGATATATATGATATAAAAGATGTGGTTTTACTGATCTTCTACCACAACCCTATTGCAAGTTAAGGAGATTGAACATCATCTTAATATATGTGAAATTAATCCTAGGTTTATTAGCGAAGATGCAAGCAAGAATAAAAGAGTTTAGAATCTTACTAGTTCGCACCTTTGAACATTCAACACGATTTCATCTTAACATCTAAGTACAGCGGAAGAAAAGCATTACCTTGAAGTTACGCTGTCAAAGTTCTTAAATATGAAGGGTGAGGAATTATTTAAAAGTGTAACCTAGATTAGAAAGCTGATTATCCATTTAGTCCTCAAGCAATCTATTTTAAACCTAGGGTTTCTAAAAAGTATTATTAATCTGTTCAACTCCAAACATGCTTAGGGTTGCTTAAGAATTCAGCAAACCACAAAGGAAGATTAGTTCATCATCTTTTTATTATTTTTCTTTTCTTTTTTTTATATGAGAAGAATAAAGTAAGAGAGAAAATAAAGAGAATCGAGAGATCACAGATCAAACCAAACTCAAGAAATCACAAAGTAAATGCAAAATTAAATGACAGAAATTAAGTGGCAAAAAGGTAACCTTTATTCGAGAGTAAACTCCAATTACAAAGCTCCTTCTTCTCCACACCGTGCTTGAAACAAAGATTACAACTTGCTGAAATTTAAAGAAAAATGGCTAAAGAAACCCTAATACGTCTCTGGATGCCCTGTACGTTGCGCCTGCAGGGATATTTATAGTGCAGAAGGTGATAGAGTCCTGGATAAGATCGCAGACGAAATCTGGTATCCAAATTCATCCACTATGCCGCAGAATTGCGGCTTTTGCCGCAAATCTGCGGCAGTTTAGTGGATTCAGGCCACGCGCTTTGGCACGTGGCTTCTCCTGGTCCGTCCATATGGTCGTCTGCTTCTGGAAGTTTGATCCTGGCTCTTCATATTGGGATTTCGAGATAACTTAGAAATCAAGTTACCTTGATCTCAAATATCCCAAATCTTCTATCCACGAATTTCCTTCTTATCTTGGGCTTTTATCCTCATCCTGCAAGTGTTTAGGGTTGATAGAAGTCTATCCTTCCCTTATCTCTGATATTTGCAACTTTTAGCCCTTGTATTTGCATTTGACTTCTTGTAATTGCGCTTTTTCACCTGGGCTTTTGGGCTCTTTAAGCTTTATTTCTTATTAAAATAATAATTCGAGGCCTGCACACATTAAATAACAAAATATTAATAAATGTGCATTATAATGTGAATAAATGTGCAAATGTGATGGTAAATATGATGATAATTATGCAATTTTTACTACCTATCACACCCCACACTTATCTTTTGCTCGTCCTCGAGTAAAAATCAAAAAGAAAAAGAAAAATCTAACCTAGCTAACTCACTTTCGTAGGAATCACGGTTGCACTTAGCATGTGTAACAAGCCGTTAAACCCCTAGGTTACCCTAGAGGACGAGTGTTGTCTCGTGAGGGTTTTCAGCGGATTACACCCACAAAATCCATAAAAAGGAAAATATTGACTTATATTGGAAGAGACTAAGTAGTCTATAAGTTTTAGGAACCTCATTTTTATTCATTCTTCAAACCTAGTCTTTATAAAGTCAATTGTTATTCATTTTAGGTAAGGATTAAAATTGAATTTCTAATATAGTCTTTTTCGTTACCAAAAGTCATACGCACCCATGTGAATCTAGGAATTCCTTAACTTGGACTCTCATGCCTCTTTAGTAATTTTATAACATCATCTAATTTCTTTCGTGTAAGTATCAAGGCTTCTTGAGGCCCTCATACCTAACTAATTGACTATTAGATGTGTTAATATAAATTTTTTTTTTGGCATGTATAACTCATCTAATTTTCTTTCGTATAAGTATCAAGGCTTCTTGAGGCCCTCATACCTAACTAATTGACTAATAGATGTGTTAATACATGTATAATATTTCTCAGTTTCTTAGGCTTTCTAATCCACCCATGTAGCGAACTTAAAGTCGGTGGCTCCCAAACCGGTTGGCTTTAGGGCACCAGGTGAGAAAACACCCCGCAGACTCAAATTCGAGTGAACTAGGCCCCAAAACTAAGGATTTTATTTTTATTTAGAACTCACCTTTAGGCGTGAATACTTATGCTTCTTGAGGCACATGTATCCAGCTCAATTAGTGATATTTTATTTTATTTTATTTTTTTTTTAATGAGGCACAAGGTTTTTGTCTTAGAATCCTAGATATGTACTAGGAATGTACATTTCATTAAGGTAAAAATTAAGACTAACTAATTATTCAATTTCTCCTCCTATACCTAAAATTTAAACAATTTATTTATTTTGACCAAGTTTTTAGAAATCCTAATCATGATTTTCCTAATCCTTAAAACTAACTTAGATTTCTTTCAAAAAATAAGTCAAAGTATTATCCTTTTTATAAGTTTTTTTTTTTTAAATTTTTTTTTTTTGAAATGTTAGAACAAATAAAGAGAAAAAATTTTTTTTTATTTATTAATTAATCTTTTCTATGTTAGTAAACCCTCCCCCACACTTATCTCATGCATTGTCCTCAATGTATGAAATGCATGAATGCATGAAGAAAAATGTAAAGAGAGGCAAAAAATAATAGTATACCATAATATGTACAACACATGTATCACTCTTACCTAGAGCTGCTTAGGATTCATCCCTCTAGCTCGTTTCTCATCATTCCAATGGGTTCTCTTTATAAGGCACAATGGGGAGACCAACATTTTGTTTTAACTTCTCTCCCCCCAGTTTCATCTTCTTTAGGCTCTTCCTCATCATATGTCCACCTCCATTATTTAAAAATTCATCACAACTTTCAGTTGGAACTTCCTTGCCGAGAAATTCTAGCTCAGTTCCGTACATCTCCTCAAAACTTAAATCAACACTTTTCCCTGGAAGTGAATAATTAACCAACATCTCCTTAATCGGTGTATCTAAACACAGGAGTTCTTCTTCAAAGAGACTTCGAAAGTTAAGTCAATCGGAGTTTCTTGAACTATATTCTCATGCGATATTTCAGTGCTTGGCTCTTTGAAGATACTTAGATCAAATCTTCGTTTTTTAAAGGGAACTTTAAAATTATAACCCTCAACATGTGTCATCTTATCACTAAAATCGCACTTATCCTCAAATAACTTGTCAAGGAATAGAGACTCATTTTCACTTTCTTTTTCACAAATGTTCTCGATGAAGTTCACCTCAAATGTTTGGTCTTTTATCTTACGAGATTGGTTTTCCAGGTTGAAGACATTGACCTCTTTAGTCATGTTTCCAAAGGTCAACCTCATGGATCCGTTCCTACAATTTATGATCGCATTTGCAGTTGCAAGGAACGGACGCCCTAGGATAACGGGAGTTTGAGACCGAAGTGTGGATACAGGTTCGGTCTCCAGAACAACAAAATCTACTGGGTAGATAAACTCCCCAACTCGGATGAGCACATCGGTAATTTCTCCTTTGGGAATTTTTATGGATCGGTCAGCTAATTGGATTGTAACCTTAGTCGGACTAAGTTCGCCCAACCCAAGTTGTTGGTAGACTGAGAAGGGGAGTAAGTTGATACTTGCTCCCAAATCAAGAAGTGCATGCTTAATTGCAGTTTGACCTATTGTGCAAGAGATGGTGGGGCAACCAGGTTCCTTATACTTGACAGGGATCTGGTTGGACAATAGCTCACTAATGTTAGTGGCTAGAAAAACTTCTTGGGCACATTAGTCTTTCTCTTCTTTGTGCACATGTCCTTAATAAACTTGGCATACTTAGGGACTTGTTGAATTGCATCAAGAAGAGGTATATTGATCTTGACTTGATTAAAATCTCGCGTACCTTATCCATTTGTGCACATTGCTTATCTTTAAGCCTATTTGGGTAGGGTGCGATGGGCTTGTGCATATCTTCGGCTGACTTGTCTTTTTTCGTGTTGTTGGCATCAAGTTGAGATGGAGTGGGATGAGGCAAGCTGAATGCTTGTTTAGAACTTGATGGTGTTGATACTTGGTTATCAACTTGTTTTCCCGACCGCAATGTATGAATCGCATTGCACTGACTCATATGATTCTCTTCAGCCAAGTGAGCTTGACTAGAGTTCCTAGGGTTTGGGAATGGTTGACTAGGTAGAGTACCCTTTTGCCTTTCTTGCTGATTCATTTGCATCTCTATCCTAGTCAAGACTTGAGCCAGTGTGTCATTGCTTTTAACGAGAGTGTCCACCTTTCTTTCCATATTGGAGAGCCTTGTTTCCATTTGTGAATATTGGAAAGAGGGTGGAGGATTTTGATAGGGCGGATTTTGGAAATTGTTGGAGAATTTGGGCCTAGTTTGATCATTGTTACTTTGGCCCCATGACAAATTGGGATGGTTTCTCCAACCGGGATTGTAGGTGGGCGAATATGGATTGTTGGCGGGCGGATTGTTGGTGGGCCTTGTGAAGGCCACACTCATATGTTCGGGCAAGCTTTGATGCGTGATAAAGATGGGACATTCCTCGAACACATGGTTCATATTTTGACAATAAGTACAGCCCACCGAAGATGTTGGGCTGACTTGGTTCACAGAGACTGGTTCTTTAGTTTCAAGAGCCTCAAGTCTTCGCATAACAGCAGCTAACTTAGCATCGGTTGCTATGTTGGCCTCAATGGAATGGATACCTCCTTTTGAAGAAGTAGGGTCATTAGTCCTAGATTTTTCAGGAGTAGGTTCCCATTGGATAGTATTTTCAGCTAATTCCTCATACAATTGCCATCCATCAGTTTCGTCCTTTTTCAGAAATCCTCCTTGGCACATGGATTCTAACAACGTTTTAGTTTGATATTCTAATCCATCATATAGAACTTGGCATAATCGCCATTTCTCTATCCCATGGTGAGGGCATTGGGCAAGGAGGTCCTTGAAACGTTCGAAGTATTTCCAAAAGGGCTCATTGGCTGTCTGCTTAAACTGTAGGATATTCTTCCTAATCAATGCAGTCTTGTGAACAGGATAAAATTTCTTTAAGAATGCCTTAACAAAATTATCCCAAGAAGATATAGAACCGGCCTCTAGACTGTAGAGCCATTTCTTTGCTAAATCCTTCAAAGCAAAGGGGACAAACCTAAGTTTGATGTCATCTTTTCCTAACTTAGGAATATTCATCATGAGACATACTTCCTCAAATTCCCTTATGAAGAAGTATGCATCCTCGGAGTCAAGTCCATGAAATTTCGGAAGGGTGTTGATGTATTGTGGCTTAAGCTCAAATGGGTCAACACCTTCATCGTTAAGCTTGATGCAAGAAGGAAGAGAGGTCCTAATAGGATAGAACCTATCTTGGAGTGATATTGGTTGTGCCATGTGTGGGTCGGGCTTGAGCTCGGGTGGTGAACTAGTTCTAGTTAGCCTGGATGTAAGTGGGTCTCTCGACCAAGCGGGCATGCACAATCAGCAAACAAGTTCACCCAATCAATCAATAAAAAAAAAAAGAAAAACAATCAAAAATCCTAATCTAGGGTAAGCCTTGACCTAGACGACTCCTAACTTTAGACTGTCCTTAGGAGGTCTACTGTCGACGTTAACCACAAGCTAATCGGCCAGGTAGGTGGCAAGACCGGTGGGAGGTTTTCCGTCAGAGACGTTCCTTAATTAAATAACCACCGTTCTTCGGGCTTTCGGCCCTCAATCCCCTGCCTAGACACCGATTTGACAAGAGTTAATTTCGAACAATTTTCCTCCTTCGGTCAATCTCCTATTGAGTCCGAGTTAACCTAGGGCCAACGTCTAGTCAAATTTTACTTAAGGTTAGGGTTGTGAGTGTGACGGATATGATTTATGGGCCAAGGAAGGGTGATGAAATCCCCACCTTATCTTGCTTATGGGTTATGCCCTTAAGATGAATTAGTGTACGTGTAAAGCTGTAGAAAAGTAATCACTCAAGAAAGCAGTAAACAACCAAGAGTGTTTCTAATCTATATGCTATGCAAACGTACCTTGTCGCCAGCACTCTTCAACAGAATTAAAAAGAATTAAAATAGACACGTGCCCTAAATGCAAGAGTCTAATATTTTTTTTTTATTTTCAACAAATGGGTTAATGTTATTAATTAGCAGTTGCAGAGTGATAACAGAGAAATTTAATCACAGCAGTAAGCAAACTTTGCAATGCAGAGCAACCTGCAGAAAAGCAGGTTAGTAGTTCACTACAATTGCCGCAATTTGCGACTTTTGCCGCAAATTTGCGGCAAATTGGTAGGCCCTGGTGCTCTGCCTTCGAGGGCAGAGGCACTGGGTTGCTGTATGTCCTTGCTGCTGCTCTGTTTTCCTGTTCTCTGTATCTGCAAACAGAAAGAATTAAAAAATGATTAGAAAGAGGAAATCGTGCCGTTCCTTCCCCGGCAACGGCGCCAAAATTTGATTGAGATTTTTAAAGAATAAAAAGAAGTTCAGATTTCTTAGTCTCAATGCGAATCCGCTGTAGCAAGGGCTCAAGCGGGTCGTGATCCTCAGGGAAGGATGCGATGCAAGCTTTTCGGTCGATTCCCCTGTATGCTTTAAGTAAGAAAAGAGAGATTAGATTTGAGAGATATATATGATATAAAAGATGTGGTTTTTACTGATCTTCTACCACAACCCTATTGCAAGTTAAGGAGATTGAACATCATCTTAATATATGTGAAATTAATCCTAGGTTTATTAGCGAAGATGCAAGCAAGAATAAAAGAGTTTAGAATCTTACTAGTTCGCACCTTTGAACATTCAACACGATTTCATCTTAACATCTAAGTACAGCGGAAGAAAAGCATTACCTTGAAGTTACGCTGTCAAAGTTCTTAAATATGAAGGGTGAGGAATTATTTAAAAGTGTAACCTAGATTAGAAAGCTGATTATCCATTTAGTCCTCAAGCAATCTATTTTAAACCTAGGGTTTCTAAAAAGTATTATTAATCTGTTCAACTCCAAACATGCTTAGGGTTGCTTAAGAATTCAGCAAACCACAAAGGAAGATTAGTTCATCATCTTTTTATTATTTTTCTTTTCTTTTTTTTTATATGAGAAGAATAAAGTAAGAGAGAAAATAAAGAGAATCGAGAGATCACAGATCAAACCAAACTCAAGAAATCACAAAGTAAATGCAAAATTAAATGACAGAAATTAAGTGGCAAAAAGGTAACCTTTATTCGAGAGTAAACTCCAATTACAAAGCTCCTTCTTCTCCACACCGTGCTTGAAACAAAGATTACAACTTGCTGAAATTTAAAGAAAAATGGCTAAAGAAACCCTAATACGTCTCTGGATGCCCTGTACGTTGCGCCTGCAGGGATATTTATAGTGCAGAAGGTGATAGAGTCCTGGATAAGATCGCAGACGAAATCTGGTATCCAAATTCATCCACTATGCCGTAGAATTGCGGCTTTTGCCGCAAATTTGCGGCAGTTTAGTGGATTCAGGCCACGCGCTTTGGCGCGTGGCTTCTCCTGGTCCGTCCATATGGTCGTCTGCTTCTGGAAGTTTGATCCTGGCTCTTCATATTGGGATTTCGAGATAACTTAGAAATCAAGTTACCTTGATCTCAAATATCCCAAATCTTCTATCCACGAATTTCCTTCTTATCTTGGGCTTTTATCCTCATCCTGCAAGTGTTTAGGGTTGGATAGAAGTCTATCCTTCCCTTATCTCTGATATTTGCAACTTTTAGCCCTTGTATTTGCATTTTGACTTCTTGTAATTGCGCTTTTCACCTGGGCTTTTGGGCTCTTTAAGCTTTATTTCTTATTAAAATAATAATTCGAGGCCTGCACACATTAAATAACAAAATATTAATAAATGTGCATTATAATGTGAATAAATGTGCAAATGTGATGGTAAATATGATGATAATTATGCAATTTTTACTACCTATCAAGAGACGATACAAAATAGGCACATAAGATTGTTCTTCCACATTCAAGCAACACATCCATACCACACAACAAGTTGCAAACCACCATTAAATCATCAAAACCAGTTAGAGGTGAGCATGAAATAAAGAAGACTTTGCAAGTTAGCAAGTTAGTGGGTTAGATGTTAGAAATATTAGAATGTTAGAATCCATCATCATGAGTCATCAATGGCTCTTGCAAGATCAAGACCTTATAGAGACTATTAGATTCATGTGGATTATCAAGTAAGTGGTTAAATGGTTAGTAGTTAGATTTTCATGAGAAGAAGAATTAGCTAAGCATCATGTAGAAGATGGAGAAGATTATAATAGAGTAGAACAGAGACATCTCTACATAAATTATCACCATCTAATATATCAATCTCTCTCTTTCTCTATGGATCTCTCAGCCCTAATACATGATCTAAAAATGAAATGAAAATGCAAAAGAAAAGAAAAGAAAAGAAAAGAAGAATACCTACACTAACCTACACTAAAGAGAGAAAACCTAGCCTATTTTTAATCTGCTTGCGTTTTCAGTCTCTGCAGGGCTATTTATAGGCGAAAGGAGGTTCCAGAAGACAAGAAGAGGCCATGCGTCGAAAATCAACGCGTGGGCCCACCATATTGTTGCGAAAACTAGCCGCGTTTTCGCGACAAAACCAGGGACTTAGGTCCCTAGTTTTGGTGCGTGGGTTCATTTCGCTTCGGAGACCTTCCAGATATGCTCAGATTCGGTTATTTGGTTCTAGAATTTCATCAGACACCCGCCAACGTCTAGGTTCAATGTATCTTCCAAAAACTCTCTAGCTTAGCCTCCAAGAAATCCGAATTTAATTACCCAAAAATGGGTATAATTATGCTCTTATTACTTATTTCACCTAGACTCCTGATTATATGCAAAGTAGACCAAAACACAGTTAGAAATGCCATTTTATTCATAAACCGGTAGGGAAATGAGATGTAATAATGCAGAATTATAGGCTAATCATACCTCCACACTTATCTTTTACTCGTCCCAAGCAAAACAAGAAAAAAAGAAAAACTATACTACAAATGTTATTACACTGCTTTCGCAGGTGACGCGATTGCCCTAAGCGTGTGCAACAAGCCGTTAAACCTCTAGGTTACCCCTAAAGGAGGAGTGTTGTCTCCTGAGGATTTTCAGTAGATTGCACGCACAAAATCCGTAAAGAAATAAAATAAATGTTAGTATTTTGAAAATACATTTTGAAAGAGACAAGTTTACGATATATTTTTGCAAAAATATAAGAAACTAAGATCATAAGTCCGCCAAAATTTATTCTCCCTTAAACTTAATCTATATGCAAGATCTTGTCTTCAATTAAGATAAGAATTTAAAATTGGATTGAATATTTTATCTTTCATAAAACCTAGATAATATGCACTTTGTGACAGCTTAGATTTCTGAGATTTCAACTCTAACCATCAAGCCATTTATATATGCATATATATATTTTTCTTTTTCTTCCCTTAGTTTTCTTTGGCAATCTAGTTTATCCGTGTAGTGAGTCTTTAACCGATGACTCCAAGACTAGACGATCTTATGGCACCAGATGAGAAAACATCCATCGGGTTTAAGAACTCGAGTAAATAAGGCCACAAAACTAAGGGAAATTATTTATTTCTTATGATCACCGTTAGGCGTGAATAATTATCCAGTTTAATAAGTATTTTTTCAATATATACCACATATTTTTTCTTTTTATTTATTTTTACTTTATATCACTTTATGTCATTGTTCCATCTCAAAAATTGTGTAAGTGTGAAGTGCATACTATCTAGGGCAAAAAATTCAAGATAAAATTATCTCTCCAATTTATCTTACTTAGCATATAATCTTAAAAAGATCCATTATTTCGATTAGGTTTAAGATGTCATAATTAAAGCTTCCTTAATTTTCTTAAAAATAGATCAAAACTTTGTCTCTTGTTTCAAAAAGTTTTTAAAGAGAAAAATCCTGTACAAAAGGAAAAATTTCTAAAAGTATCCTAAAAGAAGTGAAAAAGAAAGAAAATCTAAAAACTCTATGTTAGTAAACCCTCCCCACACTTATCTCATGCATTGTCCTCAATGCATCATGAATGTATATATGCATGAAACAAATAGAGAGGGAAGGAAAAAAATTACCTCAAGGTGGTGGTTCTGGTGGTGGTCTGATTGGTCCACGAAATGCGGCCCAATCCAATTTGCGTGGAGTTCGGAGGAATCCACCAGAGACCTCTATAATACAACCCACTAAAATAATGTATATATGAATGATTTTTATTAAAAAAATTTACCCCATCTAATTTCCAAATTTTTAAAAAAATTTCAGAGTCGTTATTTTCAACACCTTTGTTCCAAAATGGAGTGTGAAAAGATGGAATGATTGATTTGGACTCAGGAAGCACATGAGCTACTACTGACTCAGGAATTTGACTTAAGTCAAGTAAAGGTTGTGGAGTCAAAATTGGTTCAGGGATCGGGTCCAAAGCAAGAAGTTGAAATTCTAATCCACATTCATTTTTTCACAACAAAATGTGATTTTCTAAGATAGGTGTTTCAAGTTCAAGAATGACAGGTATGGGAATCAAAACTGACTCTAACATGTTGCTCAAATTGGATAACAAAATAGGAGTTAATATTGATTCAGGAATTTGAAATGGATCACAAATTTGAGAATCGAAGTCACATTCTTCTCTAATTTCAATTTCTTTGAAAGGAAAACTTGCCAATTTATCAATAGAACGTTCAAAAGTATGAAATTGGTCAAGTTCAATTTGTTGATCATAAAAGATTGGTGATTCAATTTCATGATGGATTGGCACAAGATCTAATGTTGACTCGAGAAAAGGCTTGAAATGTGATAAAGATACCGAAGTCAACATTGAATCAAGAAGTGGAATTGAATTACCAAGTTGTGGTTCAGGATCATATTCATTCGCAAGTTCAATTTCAGGAAAAGGATAACTTGCCAAAATGTTAATGGGATTTTCAAAATTTGAAGTTTGATCAAGTTCAAATGGGTATACTGAAATTGAATTTTAGTTTCCAAAACAACATAATTTTTTAGCTTTAACAGAATGGTTACCGACATCAGGAATGGTCAAAGGGTGAGAATGGAGAGTTTGGACCATTATATCTATGTCATGATTGTGATCGATTTGAGCCTGAGTTATGACTTCAAGCAGCTTTTCATAGTCAACTGGTTCATTGTTTTGTTGCGATTGGGCTTGAAAATATGAAGATTTATTTTGAAAATTATAGTGAAATCGTGAGTCCCTTAGATTTTGTGATTGTTGCCGGACTCATGCGTACTCTTTTTCAAAATTGATGATTTTCTATGTTGAATTGGTGATGAGTATGAATCTTGATTTCTAAAACAATAAGAGTTCTGGGTCAAATCAATAGAGTTAGAGAAATCTGAATTGATCAAAGGTCGATAAGAAAAAGTTTCCTCATTCCTATAAATGCTGACCAATTGACTTAATTGTGTTTCCGACCTATTGATAGACTGGGCAAAAGATTTTTAAAATTGTAGCGCGAACTCTTCCAAGATTTCTATACTCTTTTCTAGATATAATTTTTCTTCAAGTGGATGTCCTACAAAAGGTGTGTAGGAATCTTGGTTTTAGAAAATTTGTGAAGAGTGTGAGTCCAACTGTTTTGATATTGAAGCTAAGACTCAGCAAGCATTCCATACTCATTTTCAGAGCAGATGGTTGTTTATTTGAATAGGTGGAAATGAGTATGAATCTTGAAAATATTGTGGAATTGGGGAGTTGAGCTTCTTTTGTTGGGACTCAAGAATAGCTTGTATAACTTCTATGCTTTTTTCTAACTCAGATTTTTCTTCAATGGGTTGGTCAAGAAAAGGAGTATAGGAAGGAAGCAAAATTCGAAAATGAAAATTGTGAAAATTGTGGACAAGGTGGTTGAAAATTGACTCGGGGGAGGTGAATCCCCATTGACTCTGTAAAGAGTTGAAATTATTTTGAAAATTATGGTTATAAGATTGGGTGTATGGGTTGTATTAATTCGGATAAGTCCAACCCAGTGTATTTGGTTGGTTCATATTGTAAAAAGTCGGGTTGGAATTATCCGAATCAAATGGGGTCGATGTGAAATATAGATTCATATTAGGATTGAAAGAATTATTGTTTTGAAATTCCATTTTACAAATAATCACAAACAAAAAAGAAAAGAAA
The DNA here is from genome assembly GCA_038442645.1 of Agave tequilana. NCBI lineage: Eukaryota > Viridiplantae > Streptophyta > Magnoliopsida > Asparagales > Asparagaceae > Agave > Agave tequilana. The sequence goes on from JAVJIF010030109.1 coordinate 72,655, forward strand.
ACAACAAACAAAAAGAAGAAAATCAAAACCAAGCCTATACTAGGGTTGACCTAGACCTAAACGACTCCTAACTGGGTGATTTCCCAGGGGAGGTTGTTGTATGAATCCAACCACAAGCTAATCGACCAGGTAGGGAAAAAATACGGTGGGAGATATCCGTGCGTATGCAACAGGCCTTAATTACATCAAACCACAATATCTTTGAGGCCTAACCTTTTAATCCCCAATCTTAGACACTGATTTACAAGAGTAAGATTCAATACAAGTTTCACCCTCATTTAATCTCTTAATGAGTCTGAGATGTCCCTAGGGGCCAACGTCTATCAGTTTTATTAGAGCTTGGGCTGTGTGAGTGGGCAGGTAATTTTTGGGTAAAGAAAGGGTGATGAAATTCCCACCTTATCTTGTATTGGGTTATGCCCTTAATTTTAATTCATGCAGTATGCAATATAGACAAGAATAACACACAAAGAGAGTAAATCACCCACGTATTTGTCCTATGCCATATGCAATGGCATATGTACACCTCAATCTAGATCACAATAACAGAACAAAATACAGTATATTGAATTGAATTTGACACGCGCCTAAATGCAAATGTCTAAACTATTTTCAAAGCGTCCAAATACTGTATTTTGATTCTTTAATTATTATAGTGTTCAGGCAATCAAAACAAAATTAGCAACAGAATATATTAATATATATACAACTTGCAAGAACCCTGCAAAAGATTAAGTCCAAATGTCACACAAATGCCGCGTTTTCACGATTTTACTTGGGTTTTCGCGGCACAATTATGGAAGCAGGGTCCCTGCTTTCTAGAGCAGGGACATGTTCAGTTTCTGTATAAATTAATCTGTACACCAAAACAGAGAAGAAAATGTTAACAAAAATGTGAAATCTAAACCATTCCCGTCCCGGCAATGGCGCCAAAATTTGATCGAGTCAGAACCAGCACTTGAAATGTGTCTTTTTGAAATCAGTATAATTATGTATGTGTGCTAATATTCCCTCGATACTTCCGTTATAGCATTGGCTCAACGGGTCGAATCCATAGGGACGTGAGGCGATAGAAGCATTAATAGTTTTTATTCACGTCAGTTGTTAACAAGTTCTTCTTTGTTAAATAATGAGAAAAATAAAAAAATTTAGAAGTGATTTAGAAAACAAAATAGAAAAGAACTTATGGTGAAGAAGATGAAAACAATGATGAACTAAGAAGATGGTGAAAACATTGATAAGAAAATGATAAAAAGATTTTAGAAATTATTTTTAAAACAAGATAAAAAGAATGAGAAAAACTATGAAAGAAAACTCATTGTTACTAACTACTAATTGCTCCACTATCCATGCAAAACTCTTAGAGATAGTTACCTCATATGGATCCTTCGCCATCACTGGTCCTTGGCTTCAAGAGACAATACAAAGCATGACACATAAGATTGTTCTTTCACATTCAAACAACACATCCATACCAGACAACAAGTTGCAAGTTACTATTAAATCATCAAAACTGGTTATAAGTAAGCATGAAATAAAGAAGACATTGCAAGTTAGCAAGTTAGCAGGTTAGATGTTAAAAATATTAGAATGTTAGAATCCATCATCATGAGCCATCAATAGCTCTAGCAAGAGCAAGGCCTTAGAGAGACTATTAGATTCATGTAAATTATCAAGTAAGTGGTTAGATGGTTAGTGGTTAGTAGTTAGATTGCAAGAGAAAAAAATTAGCTAAGTATCATGTAGAAGATAGAGAAGATTATAATGGAGTAGAAAAGAGACACATTTACATAGATTGTCACCATCTATTACATCAATCTCTCTCTTTCTCTCTCTGAATCTCTCAGTCCTAATACATGATCTAAAAACGAAATGAAAATACAAAAGAAAAGAAAAGAAAAGAAAAGAAGGACACTTAGACTAACCGACACTAAAGAAAGAAAACCTGGCTTATTTTCAATCTACTTGCGTTTCAGGTCTCTACAGGGCTATTTATAGGCGAAAAGAGGTTCCAGAAGACGAATGAGGTCACACATCGAAAATTGATGCGTGGCCCACCATATTGCCGTGAAAACTGCGTTTTCACGGCAATACCAGGGACTTAGGTCCCTGGTTTTGGTGAGTCCCAGGTTTTGGTGCGTGGGTTCGTCTCGCTTCGGGAACCTTCTAGATATGCTCAGATTCAGTTATTTGGGTCCATATTTTCGTCAGACACCCGCCAACGTCTAGATTCAATGTATCTTCTAGAAACTCTCTAGCTTGGCCTTCAAGAAATCCGGATTTAATTACCCAAAATGGGTATAATTAAGCTCTTATTACTTCTTTGCCCCTAAACTCTTGATTATCTGTAAAGTAGACCAAAACACAGTTAAAATTTTCATTTTATTCATAAATCGGTAAGAAAATGCGATGTAATAATTCAGAATTGTAGACTAATCAAGCGGGCACAGATGCGAGTGTGGACATGATCTATAAATGCAAGTCGGTCGACTGCCCGGCCGACCGAACATTTTATAGGAGTTTCTGTTTCTCTTTTGGTTGACCGCTGCGTCTGCAAAAAGAGTAGATGCTTAGGTCGGACGACTGCCCCGTCGACCGGAAGTCAAAAACAACCTATATTAGCTGCTTTTGAAAACCCTAGATCCCCAATTCTCCACTTCTTGTCCTCCTTGCTGCAGATTCTCTCTTCACCCAGCTTCATATCTTGCAAAATCCAGCCATTAGATCTCAAAATTTCTCATATATTTCAAGGAATCTTCATCTTGTGGAGGTTCATCATCTATTAAAGGTTTCTTAATTTCACTATTTTTTCAAGTTCTTCCAATTTCTATTTTTTCAGTTCCTACTGTTTCTATTGTTGATTCATCGTGTCTTCCAAGAGAGCTAGAATTGAGAAACCTAATAAATCCAAGAAAATTGAAACTAGAGCCAAACCCTCTAATCTTAGACCCTTTGTTTCTGAGAGTGCTAAGTATAAGCACTCTATGCTTTGTAAGAAGTAGATTATTTCTGGTAGATCTATTATTCTTAATGATTTTGAATATCTGCATCTTATTGAAATCCTTAGGGCAAATTAAATTGAATATTATGTCTTCATCAAAGAACAAGTTACCCCAAAATGGTTGTCATATTCTATTCCAACTTGACCTTTGATAATGATGTTCTCTACTTTAGGGTTAGTGACAAAAAGTCCCCTTAGAAATCTTTGATCGCATTTTTCATCTTTCATTTGAGGGAGCCAACATATATGATTATAATCTCAAAGACTTTGAATATCTTGATAATGAGACTCCCTACACTGCATCTCATTTTCTTCACAATGATGATAATCCCGCCTTGATAAAGAACAAAGAAGTGAAGTATTATACTCTCATGGATCAAGTTCTTGCCAAGATCATGTTCTATAATCTCCTTTCCAGATCGAGAGAATATAGTCACGCTAGGGGATGTGCTCCTCTTCTTATTTATTGCCCTCTAAAAGGCATTTGAGTTAACATTTCTAGACACATCGTTAACTACATGTTTTCTGAAAATTTTCTTATTCTGAGTAGGAATCTCCCTTTTGGGATGATGATTACTAATCTACTTAGTTACTTCAAGATTGATCTCCCTTTCGAGACTGTTTTTGCTCCTTCTGTGAACATTGATCGCACTCTTCTAAAGAGGATGCAAGCAGGTGCTCGTGAGCATGCCAATGTCTCTCAGGCACCTCCTCCTCCTCAGTTTGATTCTGGTTCATCTTCTTCATCTATCCAATTCACTACCTTGATGGATAAGATGAATTCTCTTGAGCTTAGTACCTCCTCCTCTTCCGCGAAATTTCTCACAAACCAAGCGGGATTCAGGAATGACATCTCTTATGTTTGCTCGGCCATCCGTTATCTCCAAACATGCAATAACAACAATTATCCCAAGCAAGAGTGGTCTCTTTTGATACCTTATGGCTATGCTCGGCCATTACCCCCTTCAGGCTCTCCTTTTGATCCATGGATTACTACCCTCTGACCTGACAGTTGTTTATCATCCGGTTGTTGATCCTCCAGATGATCTTTCCTTTGTAGTGGACACGAAGTTCATTGAAGACCAAGATTGATCCCTTCTTTATGATGTTGACAAAAAGGGAGAGAAATATTTGGAGTTGAAGACGAGTTGGAGACCTCGGAAGATCATAAGATATGCTATCTTTTATAATTTCTATGAACTTTTGTTTAAAAAACACTTGGTTTGTAATAACTTTTGTTTAAACTCTTTGACTTTGAATTATGGTTTGTAATATGGTTTATGAACATACTCTATGCTTATGCTTTAATTATGATGCTTTGGAATATGGTATGAGTAGACCTCTAGATTTTTTTGGTGTTATCTTGATATACCTCTTTGATATGTATTTTGGAGGTGGATGGTTTGGTTGGTTAGAGGCTATTTATGATACCATTTCTTATTAACTATTTCTTTATATGCATCTTAGAGCGTAAATTGATATATCTTTCTGTATTTCATATAGATTTCTTTTTGGTGGGAAAATTGAAGATCGAGAGGTAAATTCTTTATTTGATTGTAAAGAAAGTTACAGCAGATCAATAATCCTCTTACAAGAGAGAGAAGATATTCAAACTTGAATCTCCCCTTTGTTTAGTGCCGAGTTCTTGATGTGACGGTGGAAAGTGAATTTTGTTTTTCGTTGACCAGCTGAACGTCAGGACCTTTTAGGAATTCTCCCTTTGGATAGTAGACGAAGTAACACAGTTTCTGTCCGTCAAGAATCTCAAAGAGAGTGTAGGCAAAGACGAACTTGTGCGCAATAAGTTGTTAGAAGAGTTGAACTTTCTCTTTCTTTTTAGCTAGAAATCTTGGTGTGTCTACGGCTTACAACCGAAGTTCTTTTTACCAAGAATGATCCCACCTTTTTCCCCCCCTCTTTCATAGCAAACTGGGCTATATATAGAGGTTTTAGGGGATAAACTTGTCCCCTAAAAACATTCCATAATGGGGGTTAACTTCCTCACTACGTGGACAGTAATTGACCCAGTAATGAGGGTAGTTACAATTGAGACGCAGGTTTTGAGCCTTGCATTTTGCTGCTAAAGTATTGCTTGAGAGATGCGGGTTTCCAGCTCTGCATCAAACTTCGCATGAGACGCGGGCTTTGGACTCTGCGTGTTGGCACTGTAATAATGCTGAGACGTGGGTGTTGGACGCGGAAAACAACTGTAAAAGCGGACTGGAGCAACTTTTCCTTGAATCAGATGAAAAATTACAACAGGCTAATCTTTCGGTTACAAGGGAGGGAGAATATTGAATCTTGAATTCCCCCTTTGTTTAATGCTGGGTTCTTCGTGTGGCGGTGGAGAGTGAATCTTGTTCTCCGTTGACCAGATGACCGTCAGTACCGTCGAGGGATCTTCTCCTTGGTAGGTAGAAGGAGTAACTCAGCCCCGTCCACCAAAACTCTAAAAGAGAAGGTAGGCGAAGAGCAACTTGTACGCAGCAAGCTGGCTTGAAGAGTCGAGCTCTCTCTCTGTTGATGATCTCTCCTTTTTCCTTTTTTTTTTGAAAAGTCCGCCTCTCTTCCATAGTGACGGGACTATTTATAGGGTTTTTAGGGGGTGATCGTGCCCCCTAAAAGTGCTCCACAATGAGGGCCAACTTTCCCGCTACATGGGCGGTGGATGGCGCCATAATCGGGGTGGTTACAACCAAGGTGCGGGCACCTTGTTGCTGAGACGCGGGCGTTGAGCCAACGCGCCTTGATGCTGAGACGCGGGCGTTGAGCCAACGCGCCTTGATGCGGAGACGCGGGCGTTGAGCCAACGCGCCTTGATGCGGAGACGCGGGTGTTGAGCCAACGCGCCTTGATGCGGAGACGCGGGTTTGGACTTTCGCGTCTTGATTGTCACATTTAGCCTTGCGCCTGGATCTTGGATCTCTGCGTTTTGGTGGCTTGTCTTGGTGATTTTTAGACAGCCTACAGAACCCCTCCAAAGTTTTCGATATTCCGCAGTTAACTGGGACGGATTTCGAAATACTTTGGACTCTAGCTGAGTTCGCTTCATGACTAGACTGTTGATGCTCCGGGTTTAATCTTATCTGGAGTTGGTCTTCGTGAGTGTACTGTTGAACTCTTTGAAGCCCCCAGAGTTGATCATGTTGAGTGTCTAGATGTACAGTCTAAACCTCCCCTATTGCTTTTAGTCTGTCACTGGCGCGCTTTAAGCCAGGAGTGGTTGGTCGTCTGCTTGCGTCAGTGTACTGTTGAACTGATTTTGCAGAAGCAGGAGGCCGAACGCAGGTTCTTTTTCAAAAAGCGGAGATGGTACTGCTGTAAAGACGCGATTTCTGTAAAGTGCGTCCTTTGGCAATGGAGACGCGACTGATCTTCATAAGGCAGACGCGATGTTCAGCTGAAGACGCGAACTTCGGAGAGACGCATCTTTTGAATATAGACGCGATTGTCTGGGCGCATTTATGGCGATGCGACGGGGCATATCCATCGAAGAGACATGGCCGTCGGGTGCGAGTCCGTGCCACATCATGATTGCTCTGCCAGTTGGCCTGGGGAACCGACGGGATTTCGCCTTTTGGCGCGCGGATTTCCTGGCGCATTAAATGATCCGTGCCACGTGTAGAGCGACGATTCACTGCCGAGTCGTGGCGCATGATCTTCTCTGTGCGTTAAAGTGATTTTGTTCCACGCGTCGAACGGAGATTCGCCGCAGAATTCATCGGCCATACGCCGCGTATCTTCGCGAATCCTTGTGCCTATAAAAGGCCACAGTTGGGAAGATTCCTCTTCTTCTCCGAACGCACTCGCTGATAAGATTAAGAAAGAGAACTTCCTCTTCAGTTCATCTGTTTTGAACCTCGGATCGAATTGGCCATGGCTCCCAAGACCAAGCCGATTGCTTCTTCTTCAAAGGCGACCGTCGCCGAGGCCCGGAGGGGCAGCTCCTCCTCTGCGCAGGATATTGTTCTCCAAGGTCTCCAAGGTAAATGCCTTTTAGGCGGAAGTTTCGCCATTAAAGGAAGTTCAAAGAACGTTTAAGAACCCTTAACACACGAATTTAAATCGTGTTTGATTCCCAGACGCAGTCTTTGGGTTGATAACCATGACGCGGGTTTGGACCCTCGCGCCATTGGGTCCTGCGCTTCAGATTCTTCACTTAGAATATTTTCTAATTGTGAAGAGTTCAGACGCGGACTTAGTTTACAGAACGCGGATTTGATCCTTGCGTTCTGTTTCATCAGCTGTTGATTTTGATGAATCTGGCACCCGAGTCCAAGCATTTTGACATCTGGGATGTGAAAGGAAGGGAGTTACCCTCCTTAACTTCTGGCGATTATGGTGATGGAAGGGTTAAGGTGGATAACTCCCTTCTTTTCGCACCCCAGAAGTGACATCAAGGAGAATGTTGTGGAGACGCCGATCCTGCAGGTCTGGACGCGGATTTGATAATTCCTGCGTCCAGTGCCTCTTCTGCGTGGATGCGCAGGTCTGGACGCGGATTTGATAATTCCTGCGTCCAGTGTCTCTTCTGCGTGGATGCGCAGGTCTGGACGCGGATTTGATAATTCCTGCGTCCAGTGTCTCTTCTGCGTTCGGATTATGAACACTTAGCATTTTTTTCCTTACTTTTGATAGAGTATCTAACTAAGTGTCTTTTTCTTTTTGCAGCGCCACGCCCTGCTACTTCACTCGCCAAGAAGCGCCACTTTGGACATGTAGGGGGTGCTGACCGGGACTTGACCTTTGTGTTACAAAGGACTGTTCCTGTGACAGCTGACAAGTCGCAGGCTCATGGGGAGAGGCTCTCGAATGTTGACATGAGGACTCTTCGGGTGCTTATGACTGATGCAGCATTTGCAACGGATGCTGGCATCAAACTGGAGAAGCCTGCCTTCTTCTTCGGAGATCGTATCCACGATGGCGGCCATAGCGTATATGACGGGACTTACAAATGGCTCCGTCAAATAAGGGGTGGAAGATTCTTTCTTCCGAACATGGAGAGGATGTTCCCGCTGTCCTACTTCCAGCACATGTCCGTCCTCGGAAGATGGAATGGGACCTCTCTCGATATGTCCCTGAGATTACTCTCGGTGATTTGGGCTCCCACAAAGTGTACCGTCATGATAGCCATGATAGGTCAGTTATCGGCCTTTTCCCTGGGTCGCGCAAGTCTGATGTTCCGGCTGGGGAGATACCACAACTTGGCACTACCTTCCTCAACGCATTCATGGAAGCGGAGGGTGATTATCCCGTTGGGTTCCGTGCACCGGGGTGGGTCCGTTCCACGGAGAACTATTGGTGGGGCAGGATGGTCGGCTTTGTCCTCACCGAGCTCGGGGATCTGCTAAAGCGTGTGGGACTGTACCCAGCGGTCAGAGCCGTGCAGTGGGGATCCCTCAAAGCTCTCAGAACTTCTTCAGGATTCTAGAGCGTTATAATTCTTTGACGGGGACGTTCTTCACTCCGGTCGGGGAGATGGGCCTTGCTCTGCACGAGCTGCATGAGGTCTCGGGGCTGTCGACAGGGGACATTCCCTATGAGGAATATGTCCCGACCACGGTGGAGCTTCACCATTTGAAGGAGGAGTTTCCCCTCATATATGAGACCTACTGGGAAGTGCTATGTCACTTCCACATTTGCGGCCAGATAACCAAATGGCGGTCGCAGGGAGTCAAGCAACTGTCTTGGGCCAGTTACTTGTTCAACAACGTCAACACCAAAGACCATCGGATAACTCGATTGGCTCCCAGCTCCGACAGGGAGGTTGAAGACAGGATCGACCAGGCTTCTGACAGTTTCTACACCACGGAGTCGAATGAGGACGGTTTCGACCCTGACTTGGTTTTTGAGAGCTTTCACCATCAAGCCCGGACCCCTATCTCCGATCGGGCGCTGTTGGCGGGCTTTCTGATGCTGTGGCTGAAGCGCTGTGTGGTGCCCACGCTGCCACATGAAGTCATTGTTGCTGACGTGGTGTACCCGGCGGTGCTCCTGGCTCATGGCAACCCCATAGCCCTTCTCCCGGCCGTGGCGGCTGGTATTCAGAGCGGGCTGCGGGCGCTCACTAAGAGTTTCTGCGAGCCACCGAAGACTGCAGACTCCGAGGGAAAGCCGTATGTTGACTCAGAGGGGAGTCCGACGGTGAAGCGTCCCAACCCTCGTGTCGAGCTGCCTTACACGTACCTCATGGCTTGGTACGTGATGCATTGCCCTTCCTTGATGACGGCGGTGCGTTGGAGGGAGAGTTCTGTCCCTTTTGTACAGCGATTGGAGGGTTCGAAATGGCGTGATCCTTATATATATTATGTCCGGAAGTGCCTTTCAGACCCTGCGAATTACCAGCTCAATCGCTGCCTCCCCCAGATCCCTGGTGCATCTCTCGGGGATCTACTTGTTGATTCTGTCGGCCCAGATGACTTCACGAGGTTATCCGCGGAGCCTTCTGGTGGTTGCTCAATATCCGGCCCGGATATGTGCTTTTCCGACAAGGGACGTCATGCACCATTGAGCCGTACATGCCGAATCGCTTCGCTCGACAGTTCGGCTATGATCAGCTCTATGTCGGGAACCCCAATGCTCGACTCGCCTTCGAAGGGAACTTGTTCGAGGGTGCCCGGGCCTGGTACTATAGTGTGGCTGGAGGGACGGGAGTAACTTTCCGTCTACCTCTCGAAGGGCCCAAGTGCCGTACGAGCTTCAGCTTCTGCACTTGGTACTCCCAGGCCATCCAAACACCAGACTTTTTTCCGGCGTCTTCATGCATCGAGAGCATCAATGCAAGTCTCGAGGCAAGGATGGATTCTAGTAAACCGACGAAACTCGTAGAACAGTACCTGAAGGCCCAAAAGGAGGTCGGGCGAAGAATGAGAAGGGAGCCACGAGCCATGGAGCCACGACCACCAAGGGCGGAGCCACAAGCGACTAGGGCAGAGCCGCAAGCAACTAAGTCTCGACAGGCGGTGAGCAAGCGTCGTCAGGGCTCTATTTCAACTGCTGAACCCGCTCCCAAGAGGGTTCGGAGAGACTTGACGACCGAAGTCTCTCGACCCGAAGACGTCCCTGCTGTCGTTGAGCCACTGAGGGAAGAAGACATAGCTGAAGAGGATATTCCTTTAGTCCGTCCCCCTAGGTCGAGCAGCAAAGACCGTAGGTCTGTGGAGGAAGGGGAGCTCGTTGACAGAGCCACGACTGTTGACGAGGATGAGCAGCCTGAGGTCGACATCATGAGCGGAGGAGATGTCAATATTCCGGGGGTTTCGGTTCAACCCGGTCTTCACCTGCTCGTGAAGGGAGAGATGAGGCACAACAACCTGGGTCGCCTTGTGTCTTCATTTCCAGTCCTCGGGCAGTTGACCCCAGCCCTACCACTGGGGTAGTTGGAGGCAAGGCTCCACCTGCAGGGTTTTCGCGCGAGGCGCTATCGTCTTCCTCACTCTCAGGGGAAAGCGAGTTTGAAGACGATGTTGATTACGGTGATGAACCCACTTTTCCTGATCCGAGAAAGTTCTCCCATATCTCGGAGGAAGAAATATACGGGGGTGAGCCATCAACGGTATCGCAGCCGGCGGTTGTTCCCGTTGGAGGTACTCTTTTCACCTTTTGACCTAATTTCCCTTTTAATTTTGAAGAGGAGGCTTTAACATTCTCCCTTTTATATTGCAGGATTGGCTGAGAACGTCGAAGCTGCATCCTCCTCGCAGATCGAGGAGATGGTACAAGAGTTGACCCAGCCAGAAGGGGTTACGGCTTTAGTTGCCGAGATAACTCCAGCGGGGGCAACTACTGATGCCGGGGAGGCTTCTCTTTTGCCGGAAGAGGAGACAACCCCTAAGGCCGGGGAAGAACCCACTCTGCCGGGTGAAGGGGTTACTATTGAAGCTAGGGAGACTTCCACTCCGCAGGACTTGCCCAAGGATTCGGCGTCTCTGGACCTCCCAGATGGTAAGGAGGTTCTGATATATTAAATGTTTCGCTTTTCACCTTTGTGGCTAATGTCGCAATAATTTGCAGAGGGAACTGAGGGGGTTCAAGTAGAGAGTCCAGCGGTCGGTACCCTTCCAAGAGGCCACACAGCTCAGGTCTCGGCTGAAGCTTCTGAGGAGGTTGCGCTTGCTACTCCATCATTAGCTGTGGAGGTTCCTGCCGAGATATCACCTCCGGAAGCGCCCGAGGCTACTTCTGCTCTAACCGTGTCGGTGGTCAGCACCACTCTTGTGCGAGAAGATCCGCCTTATATCCCTTATCCCGTGACAGAAAAGGGGTCAGGAAGCTTCCCAGGCGGTGACGATATGGGGAACTGGCACGCCAGATGGTGCAACAATTCTTTGCTTCGATGGGGTCATGTATTGATCTCATTTTACGAGGAAGCAGCTCTTTCAATTTTGCCCAGACGCTTCTCAGAAATCTGGCCGAGAACGTCGAATTAACCGGAGGCCCCTCACTTGCCCAGGCGTGTCTGCGGGTGGTGGAGCAACTGGGAGACGATCTGCACGAGCTGAAGTCTTTGGAAAAGGCCAGCTCTGCTAGTGAGGCCCAGGCCACTCTAACCCGGCTCTTAGCTGCTCAAGAACGAGAGCGATAGGAGGCAGAGGCACAAATAGATGCAGAGATTCGCAGCCTCGAATGTTCCCAGGTTGAATGTCAGAAACTAACTGACGATTCAAGGGAATCCGAGATTGTCATGCAGGGCACGGAGCACGTCATCATCAGTGCTCGGGACACCATTGCCAAGGCTCGGGACACCATTGCCAAGGCAGAAGCTGTGCTTGCGATCAATGAGAAGAAGCTTGTTACCATCAAAGAGGAGCTTGCGGAGCAACAGGCTGCTAAGGCGCGAGCTGAAGAGAGTCTGTCTCTACATTCTTCCAGGGTGGAATCTCTGCGAGCGCAGCTGGCTGCAAAACCCTTCCTATCTGAAGAGGAGCTGCGGGTCCAAGCCATGATGGAGGCTGAGAAGGCACGTCAGATCAAGATGCATCATCTCAGGGAGCAAATCCGTTCCTTGGCGAGCCAGGACATTTAGCCTTCTTTTCTCTTTTTTTTTAAGAAAAGGACACTCTGTTTATCAGAGTGTTTGTATCCACTTTTGATATAAAAAGGACATTTTTTTTTGTTCCATCTTCTTTGTTTGGCTGTGGATGAATCCAACTTCTTGATCACTGGCTGTGAATACTGAACTTAGGTAAGTTCTTTCGATGAAACGCAGCATCGAATCGCGGCCTCTGTTCACGGGGAGACGCGGGTATCAGTTCAGAAGAACTTGGGCAGAACCAAGTTCTTTGGGCGAAACGCAGCGTCGATCCATAGGGAGACGCGGCCAAAAGTTCAGCAGGACTTGGGCAGAACCAAGTTCTTTTGATGAGACGCAGCGTCAATCCATAAGGAGACGCGGCCATGAGTTCAGAAGACTTGGGCAGAACCAAGTTCTTTTGATGAGACGCAGCGTCAATCCATAAGGAGATGCGGCCATGGTTCAGACGACGCGGCATCCGTCTGTAGGGAGAGACGCGAATCTGCTTCGCTAGGAGGACGCGGATCAAGCAGACGCGAGGGACGTAGCCTTGTGCATTTTTTATCAATCCCAAAATGGACTAAGTGTTCTCCTTTAAAAAAGGACCCCGTTTGCTGAGGGGACGCGACTTTGCATCACGCGGACATTCCTCTAGGACGCGGGTGATCGTCATCCAATCTGGGGAGGGGACGCGAATTTTGGATACGTTTCCTCAATCTGCGTCTTGGTGTAACCTCCCAGGCGTTACATACAGCCTTGATGTGATCTTCAAATCTTTATTGATGATCGGAATGCTGTTTCCCGAAGGGGTTATCCACGCGTCGGCTTCTTATTGGTCTTGAGCGTCAATTCCCTTTAATGAGAAACCGATACGGGTGGTTGGAGATTAGCGCCTGCGACGGTTTTCGAAACGGCGTTACACGCGTCAGTCCCTTAGTGGACCTTGACAATCGTGCGGTCATTAAGGCCGGCGGTTCAGATTAAGAGATCATTAATTGCAGTCATCGGGGGCTGCCTATAAATAGGGCGCACCCTCTCCCTTCAATCCAATCTTTGACTGTTTTTCTTTTTTGAGAGCGAGCGCTCTGAGAACCTTCATCTTCTTCAGAGTATTGTCTCCATGGATGAGGATGGTTATGTGGATGAAGATGACCCAGGGCTTGTATGCTCCTGTTTGGTCTCTTCCCTGATCATCTTGCACGCCCGCGTTTGGATGCAGAGAGCCCGACTCTTGGTAGAGGCCTCTGTTGGTACGCCGTCCCGATTAGCCATGATATTTTAATCTACCACGGCCTGCACCTTGGCATCACCATTATCTGGACCCCCTCACGAAGTCTGTGTTGGTGCATTCCTTCTGGAATTTGCGCCACAGATTTAAACTTCTCTGGACGCGAGTGCAGGGGTCTTTGGCACTTGGCGCTGGCTTTGTTCACAAAGTTTGCGTTTCAAAGCCACTGTCTTGGCGCGTTTTATGGCTACTGCCTTAGACGAATTCTAAAAAGGTTTCAGACCCGAGCCTTGCAACTCTTGTTCACTCAACAAGGAGATGGCAACTTTCGGCGTCTATGCCTTTTTTGGCGTCTGTGCTTTCGACTTGGGCGTAGAATGAGACCGCGTTTTGATTCGCGTTTGTCTCTGCTGACGCAGCAGTTTGGCTCACCGCGTGGGTCATTCTGCGTCTGCTTGGCTGACTGCGTGGATCATTCCCGCGTCTGCTTGGCTGACTGCGTGGATCATTCCCGCGTTTGCAGTCTGCATTTGCGACTTAGTTTTTCTCTGTTGAAACATATAAGTTGCAGATTGTTCTGATTCCTTTGTTTCATTCCTGCAGGTAGACTTGCTGGTTTGCTGGGCCCCTGGAAGGATGCTTTGGCCGGCGAACTTGTTCGATGTTCACCTATAAGAGAGTATATTATGGTCCTCGTCACCTATAAGAGAGTATATTACGTCTCTGACGAGGACCCAACCCTCGCCAAGGTCTCTTCAGATCTGCTTCGCCATTCATGCCTGCTGGCAAGAGATGGTCAGGCTATGCATGACGGCGATGAGGGTTCCGGCGGTTGCGGTGGCGGACAAGATCCTCTTCCTCTCCCACTCCAGAAGTCACATCAAGGACTCGTCATGTCTGCTGGATGGTCTGCTGGGGGAAGAGATGTTCATGAACGAAGGGTTGCAGGACTTTCTGCTGCCACCGGACCTCAAGAACACCATTGCTCTTAGCTTAGTCAGCTAGGGCGCTTTCGATGTTTACATCATGCATCGTGGTGTAACCAGCTTCTATTGTAGCCACAAAACATTGCGCACCTGGAATCTGACGCGGCTTATAAGGAGTGAGTGCAACCTCTAAGAGAGAGAGAGGGACTTCTTTGTACTCCTTAATTGTAACACTCAATCTTATTGTATAAGAGAGCGTTTTTACTGTAACACTCCATCTTATTGTATAAGAGAGCGTTTTGTATCACTTTCATATGTTTGGAAATAAATAAAAGTGACACTTTTCTTTTTGCCTCTTTCGTTGTCTTGAACTTTTTGTCTTAGACTTATAGAAGCAAAGAATCTTTGACTTTGTCAAAATTATGATGGTAATTTTAATAAGTCAAACTTTGTGGAGAAAGATCCTATTTCAGGAACTTTCACAATACTGTCAGAGGTGTAATATTAACTTGACAGAGATGAAATTTTTGATGGACCTGTCACTCTATAAGGGAAAGTGACAAGTAGAATTGGTACCCCCAGGAAGGGTGAACTTTTATCAAGTGTTTGGGATTAACTTAACTGAGCTCAACTGGGGATTTGATGGAAACACTGTTGATGGTGTAATATTAACCTAACAATGTTTTTAGGTAGACTTGTTATTCTGTTGAAGAGAATAACAAGTGAGACTAGACTCGTGGGGAATCTAGGAAGCTTGTTACCGTTAGAGGTGTGATATTAACTTAACGGGTTGAAAGTGGTCTTGTCAGAAGTGTAATGTTAACTTGACAAGGATGTGAGTCAGAGATGTGATATTAACTTAACTCAGAAGTGTCACTGTCATAGGTGTAATGTTTAACTTGACAATGAGGGTAATGCTAGAGGTGTAATGTTGAACTTAGCATTGGTCATCTCGGCTTGGATAAGGAAGTCGAGGAAAGGTCAAAGCCATAGGTGTATTGTTGAACTTAGCAATGACTTGGATGCTAGAGGTGTGGTGTTAACTTGGCATCATCCATTTCAGCTTCGATATGGAAGTCTGAAGAAGAGTGACTGTCAGAGGTGTAATATTAAACCTGGCAGAAACTTGATTACTGTTTAGAGGTGTGGTGTTGAACTTTAACAGCAATTTGTCAGAGGTGTGATGTTAACTTGACAAAGATTGACTCATGATAAGAGCAATTTTGAGGACCTGTCATTCTATTGGTGAGAATTGACAAGTGAAAATTTGAAGTGCCAGAGGTGTAGTGTTAACTTGGCAAATTTAAAATTTGGTACTCCGTGTAGAGTTGACAAGCAAAATTTGTACTCGACAAGGAATATTAAAAAGTTTCCATTACCAGAGGTGTAGTGTTAACTTAGTAATGGTTGTATTTTGTAGACCTACCATTCTGTGGATGAGAATTGGTAGGGGATTTTGGAGAAAGAGTGGAGCCAAGTCCACTTAGGATTTTTAGCAAACCCTCAGCTATCAACGGATTTGAGGTGCCTTTACCAACTACCGTTTGAGTTGGGCTGGCCATGCTATTCCCCTCAGCATGATGAGTTGTCGAAGACTTATGTTGGGCTTAAAAGCCAACATTTTCCTCTATCCTTAGCCGTCGAGGCGTCGGATCAAATGGGAACATGTCCCTTAGGATTTTTAGCAAATCCTCAGCTGTCAACGGGTTTGATATGCCTTTACCAACTACCGTTTGAGTTGGGCTGGCCATGCTATTCCCCTCAGCATGATGAGTTGTCGAAGACTTATGTTGGGCTTAAAAGCCAACATTTTCCTCTATCCTTAGCCGTCGGAGGCGTCGGATCAAATGGGAACATGTCCCTTAGGATTTTTAGCAAATCCTCAGCTGTCAACGGGTTTGATATGCCTTTACCAACTACCGTTTGAGTTGGGCTGGCCATGCTATTCCCCTCAGCATGATGAGTTGTCGAAGACTTATGTTGGGCTTAAAAGCCAACATTTTCCTCTATCCTTAGCCGTCGGAGGCGTCGGATGTTTTGATCAGAGGTGTACTTTTAACTTGATCGGCGGAAGGATACCATCTAGGGATAGTACTTCTTCAGGAACCTGCCGTTAATAGGCATCATGAGTGTATCGCCATTCGAGTTTATGAGGCGATATGATCCATTTGAGTAGACTGACTCTACTACAAATGGTCCTTCCCATTTGGGTTGGAATTTTCCTTTTGTCTTGTGCGTCATTACCATGGGTCTTCTGACGGCTAAGACTAGGTCGCCTTTCTTGAAAGTTCGCACTTTAACTTTCTTGTTGAAGGCTCTGGTGATTCGAGCCTGGTAGAGCTCGATTTGCTGTTGGGCTTGCAGACGCTTGTCGTCTAAGGCCTCCAGTTCCTGGAGTCGCTGTCGATGCTTCTCCTCTGTCGTCATCTCCGCTGTCAAGGCGACGCGTAGAGATGGAATTTGGATCTCCAGGGGAAGCACGGCTTCACATCCGTATACCAAGGAAAACGGCGTGGCCTTAGTCGGGGTTCGCACAGTTGTGCGATAAGCCCATAAGCATTCACCCAACTTGTCGTCCCAGTCTCGTTGACTTTTCGAGACGAACTTTTTGAGAAGCTTGCCAATAGTCTTGTTGAAAGCTTCTGCGAGGCCATTGGCGGCAGGATAGTATGCCGTTGAGGACACACTCTGGATTCTGAACTTAGCGCAGAATCTCTGGAAAGCCTGGCTGATGAACTGGGGTCCATTGTCATGGACAATTCGCCGAGGTACGCCGAAACGGTAAATAACGTGATGTTTCACGAACTTGATCACGTTCGACGACTTGACCTCCTTCAAAGGAATGGCTTCGGCCCATTTAGAGAAGTAATCGGTTATTGCCAGAATGAACCGATGTCCTTTTGATGATGGCGGGCTGATAGGTCCGACCACGTCCATGCCCCACATTTCAAATGGCCAGGTAGAGGCCGTAGAGTGGAGATAGCCTGGCGCTTGATGGATAAAGTCACCATGCACTTGGCAGGCGTGACATTTCTTGGCATAAGTGACGGCCTCGGCAATTATCTTAGGCCAGTAGTAACCCAATCTTTGGAGTCGATGTGCCAGTTTTGGGCCAGGTTGATGGGCTCCACACATACCGTCGTGGGCCTCTTTCAATACTTCTTGTGCTTCGTTTGGTGAGAGGCACCGGAGTAAGATCCCGTCATGCGATCGACGATACAATGTTCGCGTAATCGCATTATAATAGAATTTGGGGGCTTTCCTTCGAATGGCAGCCGCTTCTTTGGCGTCTTCAGGCAGGATGCCATACAAGACGAAATCAATGTAGGGGAACCGCCAGTCTCTACGCTCTGGACCGGTTGACGCTTCAAGTGCTTCTTCGCGGTGACGACCTCCCGTTGACTCCTGATAATCCTCAAGAGCATTTCTCGGGCAATACAGGTCGTGGCTGTAGACGAATATCTTCTCCATTGCTCCAGCTGGAAGAGCTAGGGAGGCAGCCAGGGATGCGAGTGCATCGGCGTGCGCATTTTGCCTGCGTGGTACATGGTCGATGTAGAAGCTTGTAAATCCCTCGGCCATGCGGATAGTTGCATTGTAATAGGGTACCAAGTCTTCATGTCTGACTTCGTACTCCCCGCGAACTTGGCTGACGATGAGTTTAGAATCACCGTATGCCTCGAGATTTTTAACGCCAATCTCATCGGCGAATTGCATCCCAATCAAAAGAGCGTTGTATTCTGCCACATTATTGGAACAAGGCTCGGTCAGTGAGACAGCTCGGGGAATCACATAATTTTGTGGGGAGACGAGTATCACTCCTACCCCCGCT
This sequence comes from Agave tequilana, assembly GCA_038442645.1. Taxonomy (NCBI): domain Eukaryota; kingdom Viridiplantae; phylum Streptophyta; class Magnoliopsida; order Asparagales; family Asparagaceae; genus Agave; species Agave tequilana. Next base: position 90,655 of record JAVJIF010030109.1, read on the forward strand.
ACTATGTGTCCCTTCGGGCTTGTTCTTGATGCACCGTCGAAGAAAAGTTGCCATACTTGACTTTCGAACGATGTCTGAGTCTGGTAGACTTCGGCAACTTCATCTGGGAGATCCTCGTAGAGTTTGACTGCCCTCGGATCTGGGTGTTCAGCTAAGAAGTCCGCCACCGCTTGTCCCTTAATAGCCTTTTGTGGCAGAAAATGCATCTCATATTGTGATAGCAATATGGCCCATTTTGCCAGTCGGCCATTTAGCGATGAAGGTTTAGTCATAAGTAACCTCAGAGGGTTGACTTTTGATATGACATTTATAGTTTGGCCTACCAGATAGTGTCGCATTTTCTGGATAGCGAACACCAGTGCCAAACATTCCTTCTCGATCGGGTTATACCGATGTTCGGCTCCGATCATTGTTCTACTTAGATAGTAGATTGCTTGCTCACGTCCCTGATCGTCATTCTGAGCTAGTAGAGCTCCCAAAGAATGATCCATCGCTCGGACGTACACCAGAAACGGCTTTCCGGATACTGGAGCTGCAAGGACTGGTGGTTGGGTGAGGTATTGCTTGATTTCCTCGAACGCTTGTTGGCAAGCGTCATCCCAAATGAATGAGACACCCTTCTTCATCAACTTAGCGAAGGGTTGGCATCTTCCGGAAAGGTTTGAGATGAACCTGCGGATGTACGCCAATCGTCCTTGTAATCCCCTGAGCTCCTTGAGGCTTCTCGGGGGTTGCATCTCCTGGATAGCGCGGATCTTTTCCGGGTCCAAATGGATTCCGGTGGAGGTTACAATAAATCCTAAGAATTTGCCACTGGCCACCCCCAGGAAGGACTTTGTGGGATTCATCTTCAATTGATGAGCTCGCATGATGTCAAAGACCAACTTCAAGTCCGCTATGTGATCACCTTTAGTGCGGCTTTTTACCGCGATGTCGTCAACATAACATTCCACCGTTTTGCGTATTTGCTGATGGAAAATGGCGTTCATGGCCCTTTGGTATGTTGCCCCTGCATTTTTCAGTCCGAAGGGCATGACGGTGTAGCAATATACCCCTAGAGGAGTCCTGAAGGAGGTGTGCTTTTCGTCATCAGGATACATTTTGATTTGATTGTATCCTGAGAATCCGTCCATGAAGGACATTCGTTCGAATCCACAAGTATTGTCAATCATGACATCTGTGATCGACAATGGGAATTCGTCCTTGGGGCAGGCCTCGTTTAGATCACGGAAGTCGATACAGATCCGGATTTTCCCGTTCTTCTTGGAAACGGGGACGATGTTGGCTACCCAGTCGGGATGCTGTTCTTCCCTGATGAAGCCAGAATCAATAAGTTTTCTGACTTCTGATTGAATTGCCTCCATTATTTCTGGGCGAAACCGTCGCTGCTGTTGTTTGACAGGTTTTAACGTCCGGATTGATGTTGAGGCGGTGCATGGCCACTTGAGGATCAAGTCCTGGCATGTCCTCATAATTCCAGGCGAAGACGTCTATATAATCTTGTACAAGAGATATTAGATCCTTCTTCTCCGATGGTGACAGGCCGTCACTTATGAAGATGGGCTTGGGTTGGCCTCATCTCCTAGGTTGATCTGAACAACCTTGTCTTCTGTGGGTGGCTCACGCTGTTCAAAGCGGGTATCCCAAAGAGCATTTAAATGTTTGATCCATGGATCTGTATCAGATTGGATCATTTCTTCATTTCCATCTTCCAGGTGGCTTGTCGAAACCATGTTCACTGAAAGTTCCTTGAAGATGTTGCCGACACTGACATCTGACTCCCAAGATGATGTGTCTGAAGAGTAATCGTTGTTCGACGATTCTTGAGAACCGGAGGCTGATGGGATTGGAGTTGATACATAGCCCAACCCCCTGCGCGTCCGATGATAATAATCGGGTGCCTTCCCTTTCGGCACAAAGGGTCGAAGTAGCGTTCTCCTTCCTTTGCCAAAGTTCAACCCGGGTCTGTTGGTTAGATCATACCCCATGCACTTCATCATTTTGAGCGCTTTTGGTTCATAATGACTGAGCTGAGGGGATTCCTCCTCACTTTCCGAGTCTTCGCGGGGCGTTGGTTCAGACGAGATTCGCCCAAAAAGAATTGGTTTTTGGCCTTTCCGTCTTGCTGGAACCATAAAGACAGATTCCTGCGCATTACCATTATCCTGGTATGTCCCGAAAGATGATTTTACTGGTACATGCAATGATGTCAAAGCATCTATTGCCGACCAGATGTCATCGTCTACGTCGGTACTAGTATCCGACGGTATTGAATCGGATGCACACGCAGAAAAATACTCAAAGTCTAAATTCTCATTAATATACCAACCGCCTGCATCATCGGTGGTATTATCAACATCGAGCTTATTAGTGCTCTTTACAAGTGGTTCCAACTTCCACAGGCACTCTTCTTGCTCGGGCTCAGTGTCAGCCTCATTACCAGGGTCTGGCACTTCTGGTTGCGGGGTTTCATCCACCGGATCCTGATATAGGAGGGAGTCCGTGAAATAATTTTCGACCCCTTTAAACGGATACCTTTCGGCAACCAACGTTTGCACCTTCCCACTCGCGTCAATGTATTTCATGACTTGGTGAAGAGTGGAGGGAACGATGGAGTTGCGGTGAATCCATGGTCGTCCCAGCAGCAGATTGTAGGAAGTGTCGGCATCGATGACGTAGCATGTCACCTCCGACTTGAGGCTTCCAATCTGGCACTTGAGCTTGATCTTCCCCATCGGACGGGTGCCATTGGCATTGAACCCGTAGATGGTCGTCTGTGTAGGGCTCAGACGGTGAGTAGGGATGCCGAGGTGTTGCATGACTCGGCGAGGCATGATGCTCAATGCGGACCCTGGATCTACCTGAATGCGGTTCACCTCAGATGATCCGATATAACCTGTGAAGTACAGGGGTCGATCATGCTTCCCTTTGACCTGCATATCATCTGCCGTGAAGGTAATGCAGGGAGCATTCTGGGAGGTGTGGAGACAATTCTCTACATCTTCCTCTTTTGGCACCTGGGTCATAAAGACCTCAGCGTTTGCCAGCGCTTCTTGTAGAGCCTCCCTGGTCGACTTTGATAGTCTTAGAAGCTCATACAGGGTGATCCGCGCCGGGATGTTGGCCAATTGAGCCAGGACATCAAAGCGGTAAGGCGTTGTGGGTCCCTCCGCTATACCCTTTTGAAGAGCTCGAGAGAATCGAGTCTCTTTTTGTTTCTCCACTGGTGGCTTCGTGGAGGGCCTAGTTGACTCTGCAGTTGGTTGTGGAGGGGCTACTGCCGTCTCACCGTACTGTTTCAAGTACGCCTGTCCTGAACGAGTCCCCGTCATTGGTTGGTTGGGCTCTGCAGCCAAGACTATTGTTTCCTCTTCTGAATCAGTCAGTGAGGGAACATCATCCTCTGCTTCTCGGGAGGAAACACATACCACATGGCAGGACGAAGCTTTTGCCTTGCCTTTGGACTTCCTGTTGGTTACAGTAGTCCACTGCTGGCTGTCTACTAGGTTAGGGTGGACCCACATAATTTCCCCTTGAGGCGTAGGGACGGGTACCAAGCCCTTCTCCTGCTGCTGGTGAGGGTCTGTGTTGACTATTCTCAGTTCTCCTCTTGGAATAGGGATCACCCCCGCAGGCGTTGGGGGTTGTCTTCCGAACTGGAGAGCTGACGTCACATTGGCCGTCACCTTCTTCTGCTCTGGTCGGAGTTTTAACACTTCCGCGTCAATCAGAGCTTGAAGGACATCCTTGAAGATGTAGCAGCTTTTGGTAGGATGTCCCAACATCCTGTGATACATGCAGTAGTTGGGGTTGTCGGTCTTGCCGACTTCCTCCGGGCGCCTAATTTCAGGGAGCTTCAGTCGGTTGCTCTTGTTGAGTAGCTTGAAGAGCGAATCGACGTGTTCCTCCTTGAAGGAATACTGCTTGTTGGCGCGGGGTTGGCTTGAAGAGCCACTCGCCTTGGCTGGTTGAGGTTTGGTGGGAGATTTGGTCTCCGTCGCCAAATTATCCTTCCGCTTCGTCTGGAGGGAGGTGTCTGGCGCTCGCCTAGTCGACCTTTCCGGCCTAGGCTTGCCTTCTTCTGCCCTGACGCGGGCAACAATCTCCTCAGCCTGTTCACCTTGTTGGACTAATTGTTTCCAGGTGCGGCTTTCAGCAACTCCTATTTGAGCAAGGAGTGAGGTTTGGAGGTTGTGGCGGCACGTTTCCACCAGGGTGGCCTGGGTCATACCGCTTGGACACCGGAGTGCCACGTTCCGAAATCTCTCCACGAAAGATTTGACGGACTCTCCCTTTCGCTGTCTCGTAGCTAACAGGGTGGGCATTGTGACCTCGGAGTCATCTTCGAAGAAGCGTGTTAAGAACAGCTTCTCCAAGTCGCCCCAATTCTTGATAGAACCTTCCGGGAGTTTCATGAACCACTCAAAGGCCAACCCTTTCAAGGTGCCGATGAATAGTCGCGCCAGGATGGCGTCATTATCTACTACATTCCCGGTTTGGGATTTGAAGTAGTAGATGTACTGATTAGGGGACCCCTTCCCATCGAAGGCTTGGAGGGTTGGAGCCTTGAACTTAGGAGGGTACGGGACTAGATCCCACTCAGCTGGATAGGGCCGGACCACTCCAACTTCTTGGAGGGCTTTGCGACTGGCAAGGGCATTGAGGCGTTCCTCCAATTGACTCATCCTTTTAGCATGAGCCTTCTCTGGGTCTTGGTCGCCTTTTACTTGCGACGAGGGTTTGGACGAACTGGAGGTAGATTGCTGCCTCTCTTCAGAAGGTTCGGAAGATGAGCTTCCTCCCTTTCTCCCTTTGCCCTTTGACCTCCTAGGAGGAGATTTCCTCCTGTCATCCAGCAGTTGTACAATCGCCTGCTTGAGGGAGTCAATCGACGCTTGCTGAGAAATAATCATGTCCATTTGTGCTTTCTGGACCTGCTCTATACGTCTTGCCGTCTCCTCAGGAGTGCCTGTCATGTAGGCAGAGGTCTCCTTCTCGACGGAAGAGTTCGAAGCCCCTGATTCCACTACGGCGGAGTGGGAATCATTCACTCTAACGCCGTGGGTTAAGGCATTATAGTCAATTGGGGGAATGGCCCCCGTCCGGGTGCGAGTGTGTCGATACACCCCTTCCGGTTCAGAGTCAGACTCGGAGTCATCTGAGCCGACTGCAATTTGTTTTCCCTTGCTCCTGCTTGTCATATTTGCAGTGAGCTCGGGTACTCAACGTCAGAGAAAGTTCTCCTTCTGTGAGAGCGTCTTCTTTTAGCTGACGGAGGAATCAGGGTCAGCTGTCTGACCAAAGACTGCTGGTGTACGCCTGATTCGCAACGGCACTCTGAGAGCATGGAGATGAGCCGTTGGCAGCAGCATGATGAAGTGACCTGATTGGCACTTCTTTTCTTCGTCAAGTAATCCCTCAAATCCATAGGAGGGGGATTGAAAGGATTAGCCTCGCAACGTCAAAGACGGGAGGCATCCATGCGCTGTGCAGTCTGGACGCAGACTTCAGAGACGCGGTTTCTGCGTCTCGGCTGTGGAACGCGCGTCCGGCGTCTCTGTTGAGATGAGACGCGGGTCTCGCGTTGCTGTTTGGTGCGTCCGGGTAGAGGCGCGCGAGAGAGAGTGGGCTGCAGGGCGCCTCGTCTCTGGGCGCGTGCTTCTTGCGTTTGACGAGAAGCTTCATTCTGGCGTTTGGTAAGTTGGTCCTCAGAGGACTCAACTTGAGGAGTTGCGCGCTTGGGCTGCCAAACGCGGATTTCACGTACTGGACGTGACGCGGGCAAGGCGCGAGACTGTACGTCGCGTCCAGCTTCAGTTGGACAACCAACGGTTCCAACTTGCAGTTGACGCGCACGTCTCCTCTGTCGACGCTCAGCATTCCGGTTGCGTCGAGGAGGTGGAGAGAATCCAACAACATCCTGATGTTGAACATCAGGGAGTTTAACCACGCGGGTCTCCTGAGAGACGTTGACACGGGTTTTCTGTGCGCCGGAGTTGGTCGCAACAGCAACTGTGCTTGGGATCGCGCGGCCTTCTGAGAGGCGTTGACGCGTGAACTTTGCTGGGCACAGTGGGCAACAACAGCGGCGCCCAAGAGAGCTTCAGGTCGGGCTTCGGGGCCATTCCCCGCCGAGACCCTGCGACAGACGCGGGTCTTTGGGCTCTTGGAGCCAGAAGAGAGAAACTCTTCATACTTCGCTTGGTCGAACTCCACAACAAGTGTCTCGACCATTTTCCCCCTACGGAGGAGATCATCCTGCGCCACGGCTTGTTCGTCAGTGACAAACGTATTCCCCAGCGGAGTCGCCATCTCTTGTTGGACGCGGAAAAACTATAAAAGCGGACTGGAGCAACTTTTCCTTGAATCAGATGAAAAATTACAACAGGCTAATCTTCCGGTTACAAGGGAGGGAGAATATTGAATCTTGAATTCCCCCTTTGTTTAATGCTGGGTTCTTCGTGTGGCGGTGGAGAGTGAATCTTGTTCTCCGTTGACCAGATGACCGTCAGTACCGTCGAGGGATCTTCTCCTTGGTAGGTAGAAGGAGTAACTCAGCCCCGTCCACCAAAACTCTAAAAGAGAAGGTAGGCGAAGAGCAACTTGTACGCAGCAAGCTGGCTTGAAGAGTCGAGCTCTCTCTCTGTTGATGATCTCTCCTTTTTTCCTTTTTTTTTGAAAAGTCCGCCTCTCTTCCATAGTGACGGGACTATTATAGGGTTTTTAGGGGGTGATCGTGCCCCCTAAAAGTGCTCCACGATGAGGGCCAACTTCCCCGCTACATGGGCGGTGGATGGCGCCATAATCGGGTGGTTACAACCAAGGTGCGGGCACCTTGTTGCTGAGACGCGGGCGTTGAGCCAACGCGCCTTGATGCTGAGACGCGGCGTTGAGCCAACGCGCCTTGATGCGGAGACGCGGGCGTTGAGCCAACGCGCCTTGATGCGGAGACGCGGGTGTTGAGCCAACGCGCCTTGATGCGGAGACGCGGGTTTGGACTTTCGCGTCTTGATTGTCACATTTAGCCTTGCGCCTGGATCTTGGATCTCTGCGTTTTGGTGGCTTGTCTTGGTGATTTTTAGACAGCCTACAGTGGGTTTCAAGCCTCACGTCTTTGGTCCTTGCAGTAATGTCGAGACGCGGGTTTCAACCCTCGCGTCTTGATGCTGCACTGATGGCGATGACTAACCCTGCGTCTAGAGTTTGGATTCTACTTTTTGACGACTTGTCTTTAGTGATTTTTAGACAGCCTACAGAACCCCCTCCAAAGTTTTCGATATTCCGCGGTTGACTGGGACGGATTTTGAAATACTTTGGACTCTAGTTGAAATCATACTTCTTATGATTGGACTAACAATCATTTGAGATACTCTGGGCTTGATCTTATTTGGAGTATGGTCTTCGTGAGTGTACTGTAAAACCCTTTGAAGCCACCAGGGATGATCGTGGTGGGTGTCTAGATACGCAGTCCAGACCTCCTCAGTGCTCTGAGCAGGTTGTTGGTGTACTTTGAACCATGGGTGAACATTCGTCTGCTTGTGCTAGTGTACTTTGAACTAATTTGCAGAAGTAAAGACTGAATGTAAGTCTTATAGACGCAGGGGTCATGTTGTTCTAGATATGCAGTCCTCACTTGAAATAGGGACGCATCTATTAGTCTGCTGAAGAAACGCGGCTCTAGTCCTTTGATAGGGCGCAAACTCAGGCTGTGTTGAATTTATGATAGAGATGTGGCTTTCATCTTACAGTAGAGGCGCGGTTTTGGGCCCCTCAAGAATGGCGCGCGAGCCTCAGCTGGTTAATGAGGGCGCGAACTTCAGGACGCATCTTTTAAATCTTATGAATTAGTGTGAACTCAAGAAACAATTCGGTGGACCCAGCTTGTTGAGGAGATACGACTTTAGACCTCTTCAGAAGATGTGGTTATGGCCCCTTCAGCAGGACTAAAAGGAACGCAGTCTTCGGGTTCATGAAAGGACGCGGGTTTCAGGACGCGACCTTTGAGTCTGCGCCTGACGCAGCCTCCTAAGCGTCACATGCAGCTCGTCTTAAAGATCTTGTTAGATCTTTAAATGCCAAGTCGGTGTTGACGATTGGGGACTTGTGTCCTCCGATGTTTCCCGAAACGGCAATCCACGCGTCAGCTCTTTATTGGGCCTTGACGTTCGTGCAGGAATTAAGGCTGTTGGCTCCGATTTTTACGCCATTAATTACAAGCCTTACGACTTGCCTATAAATAGGCCTCACCCCCTTAACAGTCCATTGCTTAGACGGTTTCCCTTAAGAGCATGCGCTCTGAGGGTCTTCAGCTTGACTTTATTTTCTTCTCTTCAGGGGGATATAAACAGCGAGAATTCAAAGCTTCCATGCATTCCTTTAATCTTTTCCAAAGATTATTGATTGGGAAGAAGGATAGTGTGAAGTTGCACAAATATTCAATAAAAGAGAGAAGGTTTAGAGTCAATCTTAGGTGCTTGATCACTCCACAATGTATTTAAAATGATCGATGTATCCTTTCCAAATCACCGTAGTAGCACAAGCTATACGGGTCGAATCCACAAGGAGAGCTCACGATGGAAGCTTTACGGTTTAATGTGAAGATAGAAAATGAATGTTCTTCTTTTTTTTAAAAGAATGCAAAAGACATGGAAAAGAAATGAAAGAATTGGTGGTTGGTTTGTACATGAAATGAAAACTATGGAAATAAAATGAAAAGAATAGAAGACAAGATTCGCTTTGGAATTTATACTAAAAGAATGAAAACTTGTAGAAGACTTTTAGATGAGAAAGTCCATGACTAGCTAACATTACTAACTTGCTAACTTACTAATCTCCGTTAGGGTGATGATTGCCTCAAGTTGATTCATCGGCATATGTTTGTCTTGCGTGTTGGTCTAGTTACTTTCCCACTTGATTGACGGGTGATCTTCTTGGACTTGTCTTGTAGCCTCATTGATGTCATAGGCCTTCAAGATAGACTCTCAATGGTGGAATCAAAAGAGTTGCCACTCAGGGATGCTAAGGAAGAAGATACAACATTCATTAATTGAAGTAAAGAAGTTGTACAACAAATAGCATATGGTTGGTGATCCATCTCCATGTTCCATCAAGGCACTTGTTCTAAAGATAAGGCTCTAAATGAGGCACACATGAATCATATGGAGAATTACAACAAGAGATTGCCAAGCATGAAAGTAACCCATCATCTTCATCATGGATAAAATAGACTCAATAATTGCAAGATGAAGTAATTGCATTCACCCAAGAGTTAGAAGTTAAGCAAGATTAGTTGTTAGCTAGTCATGTAGAAGAATTTAGCTACTAGCCATTACAAGAAAAGAAAAGCAATTCATGAATAAGAGTGCAATTAAAGTAAAGCTTGAATGAAAGAATGCAAGTAAAGTGCTAGAAATTTGCTCAAGTAGAGAAAAAAGATTGGATTAAACCTTGCTTCACAAGTTGTCAGCCTTGATTTACACAAGCTTTCTCTCTCTCACAATCTCTCTTTTTGCAGAATTTCTAGAGAGGAAGAAGACTAAGAGAAATAAAACCTAGAGAAAAATTAAAATACAATATCTTCCCTATTCTCTTCTCTCTCCTCTCGTTTTTGCGAAGGCCCTGGTGATGTATTTATAGCCTCAGAGAGAAGTATCTAGAACCCAGGTTGTTGGAGAGAATCTCGGGCTTCAACGGCCTTGTAACCGCCGTGGATACGCGGCAAAATCCTAGAAAGCGCGGCAAAATCTTGGCCGCTGAGGCCGAGATTTCTGTTGCGCGTATCTCGTAGGTTGTTAGCCACGTGGACCTTCTGGAAGTATGAGCTGGCGCGTGGATCTCTTCTGATCATGGCCTCAACATTTGGGCTTTCTTTTGGGCTTTGATTTATTTTCCTTTAATTTTTGATAATTAAAGGGATTTTGGGCCTTTTCTCAATTAGAATATGGACCTGCAAAAATAGAGAGGAAAGGATTAAAAATCACATTTTTATTTGCAATATGCATGGTATGGATGTGGTAAAATATGCAAAAATGAATAACAATCACACCCCCAACCTAGCTTTTGCTCGTCCTCGAGCAAAAAAGAAAGAAAAAGAAAATCCTAACTAGTTTATTACACCACTTTCGTAGGTGACACGATTGCACTGAGCACGTGCAACAAGCCGTTAAACCTCTAGGTTACCCTAGAGGAGGAGTGTTGTCTCCTGAGGGTTTTCAGCGGATTGCACCCACAAAATCCATAAAGAAAAATAAAAGGGTTAGCGAAAATTTTGATCCATGTTTTAAAGATTCTCAGTTAAGTTATAGGTTTCAGGTTACCCTAAACTTGTCATTCCTCTTATAAGTGTCTATTCAGAGTTTTGTTTTCAATTTAGGTTAAGTTTTTAGGGAAAAGATCAAAAACCGGATTTTGCATCAATCCTAGGATATATACATCTATAAATATGAAGGATCTTTCTTAGACTAAGTTCATTTATTTACTAATATATATAACATTTTTTTTTCTTTTATTTATTTATTTATATATACAATATATATTTTTTTTTTCTTTAGCATCCTTAGGCTTTCTAGTTTACCCTTGTAACGAGTCTCTTACCGATGACTCCCAAACCAGACGGTCTTAGGGCACCAGATGAGAAAACATCCCTAGGGTTCGATGACTCGAGTAAACTAGGCCACGAAGGAATTTAAGGACTTAACCACCTTTAGGCGTGATTGGCAATGCTTCTTGAGGCACGACTAACCAGCTTAATTAGTGGCTAAGTATTTATTATTTATTTATATACATATTTATTTTTATTATATTTTTTTTTCTTTTTATTTTTTTTATTATATATATATATATGTAAATAAAGTCACAAAGTCTTTGATTAATCCTTCAATATGTTTAATGTATATATCCTAAAGAAAGAATTAAAATCTAGTAATTTTTCTAATCCTTTATTACTTAACCTAGAAATCTAACAAAACTCCTCTTTTCGACTTATAATTAGAAATCTAAGTTTAGAACTTCCTTAATCCCTAAAGTTAAGTTTGATTCTTTAAACATGGATCAAGAATTTCCTTTTTTCTTTTTTCTTTTTTTTATTTTCTTTTTTTTTATTTTTTTTATTTTTTTTATTTTTTTTATTTTTTATTTTTTTCTAAAAAAGTAAAATCTAACAAGAAAATAGAAAATCTACAAAGAAAGATAAAATCTAAAAGAAAATAAAAACCTAAAAAGAAAGTGAAAATCCTAAAAATAAAAATAAGAAGCCTAAAAAAGAAAATGAAAATCCTAGGTTAGCATCTACCCCCCCATACCTATCTCATGCATTGTCCCCAATGTATGCAAGATGAAATGATGCATGAAATAGGTAAAGGTATGAAGCTACTCCCTCCGTCGCTTTGGACCAGCAGTGGTGCTAGGTCCAGCAGACTGTGATCGTCTCAACGCACCCTCAATACTATCCAACCTAGAGGATTGCTCCTCTACCTTCTTCCTAAGACGAACCTGCCCCCTAAAGATCTTCTTCATGCCCCGCCAGATGGTGGACATGAAGGCACGTGAATCAGATGGGAGGTCTTGCCTCCAGAATTGCGGCTCATCTTCTTCCTCTAAGCTTTCCTCCGAAGAGGACTCCACCGGTATATCTTCGGGTTGGACACTAGTGTCCAAACCGCATGCAAACAATTGTTATATGAACTGGTGGGTCTCTCTGCAGTAACAAACACTCGGTCAAAAGAATCAAAGACATCGGCCGGTAGGAAGGTCCTACACAGCCGTGTAATTAGGATGGGATGGGAATATTTGGCACCCCGAGTACGGGAGGAATTGGCAAGGATTGCGTGGAAGATGGCCTTATTTAAACAGACCGTGTGTTGTCGAGTCATCAAATCATGAATTATTTGTAACACTGGTCTGTTAAAGGATGTGGCATGTTCAAGCCCTAGAATGTTGCGTTGGATCCAGCGTCCAACGCAGTGCACATTTCTAAAGGTAGTGTTGGCTTTGAGCCCACGATCCTGTTTCTGTTCAGCGAGCCCCCATGATTGGCATGTAGTCTATCAATGGCAGGGGATCGCTATGATGGGGGTGACTTGGGACATTAGTAATTTCCTCAAGGAGAGGAATTGTGATAAAGATGTCCCCTAACGGCATATGGACTACAAATTGGTACGTCTCATAACTAACAGATGCATGATCAAGTGCATTATAAAATGTAGTGACTAAGTCTGGACAGTAATATGCATCATTTTCACTGTTATCGTATACCAGAAATACCAATTCCATGCATGTATCGATCAACAAATACGTGTCCATACCCCCCATGATCATTCAGAATTTTTTGAAAATCTCTTTCCACAAACAGATTTGGGGCCATGTGTAATAGTGAAAATTAAAGCAATGGATCAAGAGATGAAAGATCAAACCACCCCCGGAGTTCGTGGGGGGAAATCCTCAGTCGGGTGTTCAGAGGCACAGGTGACAGATTCTGGAAAATGTTTTGCTGGATCTGGCACCAGAGGAAGAAATCGATCGGCGCAGAATTTGGCGGCGCTCCGTTTGCTTCAGGAAAGCCGCAGATCTGCGGCAGTAATCGTAGGATCGCGGCAAACAGAGAGGCGCTGAGGAACAGGAAAATTCGGTCGGCGGCGGTTTGAAGAGAGGGTTGCAGATCTGAGGAGATTTTGCGTGTGAGGGTAAAGGGGTAGGGTTAAAGAGATATTTATAGAGAGGGAAAAAGTTGAAATTCCAATTTACCCCTAGGTAGAAAGGGATATTTACAAACCTAGGGGAGTATTGAAATATGAAGATTGTGAAGGAGTGGGACTCTTGATTAACACAAAAGTCCTACCATTATTTTTTATTATTTTTGATTTTTGATTTTTTTTCTTTATTATTATTATTATTTTTCTATATTTTTTTATTTACAAAAGTGTTCCCAAAAATGATATACAGGGAAACCTGGGAGACTGTACAGACAAAATGGTCACATATAAACTGGGTCGCAAAGACCCAGTTCATGAACTTCTTGTGACACGAATTCAGTGGTAAGAAATGGCTTTAAACGTTGACCGTTCACAGTGAATTTATTGCCATTATTTGGATCAAGAATCTCAATAGCACCGTGTGAGAAGACATTTTGTACAATGTATGGTCCTGACCACCTGGTTCTCAATTTACCAGGAAAAAGGTGGAGTCGTGAGTTGTACAACAGAACTTTTTGTCCTGAGACAAAAATTTTTCGGTGAATGGATCTATCATGAAAAAGCTTAGTTCTGTGTTTTGTGATCCGAGCATTGTCATATACCTCATTTCTTAGCTCTTCTAGCTCAGATATTTGCAACTTCCTCAAGGCACCGGCTTTATCTAAATCCAAGTTCAGCTGCTTTAAGGCCCACATAGCTCGGTGTTCTAACTCCACTGGCAAGTGACAAGGTTTTCCAAATACAACTCGATATGGAGACATACCGAGGACAGTTTTGTAAGCGGTCCTGTATGCCCATAAGGCATCAGTGAGTTTGATGGACCAGTCTTTACGGTTCTGTCCAACAGTTTTCTCCAAAATGAGTTTTATTTGTCTATTTGTGACTTCTACTTGCCCGTTGGTTTGAGGATGGTAAGCCGTGGATAATTTGTGAGAAATAGAGTATTTGCGCATCAGGGCTTCAAAAGCCCGATTGCAGAAATGACTCCCATTGTCGCTTATTATCGCACGGGGGGCTCCGAAGCGAGAGATGATATTTTCTCGTAAAAACTTGATGACAACTTGGTTGTCATTTGTCCTTGTTGGAATTGCTTCAGCCCATTTCGAAACATAATCTACGGCTACCAAAATGTATTGGTTACCATAGGACAGAGGAAAGGTCCCATAAAGTCGATGCCCCAGAGGTCAAAATTTTGACCTCCAAGATGGGTGTAAGGGGCATCATGTCTTTCCGTGTAATACGACCTGTCATTTGACACCTATCACATAGCTTGCAAAAAGTGTATGCATCCTTAAAGAGAGTGGGCCAGTAGAATCCACTCTGAAGTACTTTCTCAGCAGTTTTTCGTGGACCAAAATGTCCACCGCAAGCTAGCTTGTGACAAAATGTCAAAACACTCTGATGTTCATCCTCAGGAAGGCACCTTCGTATTATCTAGTCAGGACAATATTTGAATAAATACGGTTCATCCCAGAGGAAGAACCGCATTTGACGTATGAAACGGTGTTTTTCCTGGCCTGACCAATGAGAAGGTATTTGCCTGGTAGCAAGGTAATTCACTATGTCAGCATACCAAGGCTCTCCACTCATCACAAAAATGTGTTTATCAGGGAAATCATCATTAATTGGTATTCTCTCCTTTGGTGCATTGGGATTCTAGACAAGTGATCAGCTACCACATTCTCAACGCCCTTTTTATCCTTTATCTCCAGATCAAACTCTTGCAAAAGAAGTATCCATCGAATAAGTCTTGCCTTAGCATCTTTCTTTTGCATTAAGTACTTTAGGGCGGAGTGATCGGTGAAAATAATCGTCCTGGACCCTAGCAGATATTGGCGAAATTTTTCCAACGCAAAGACAACAGCTAAAAATTCCTTTTCAGTAGTTGTATAATTGAGTTGGGCTTCATTCAGCGTTCTGCTAGCATAATATATTACGTGTTGCCTAGTATCAATACGCTGCCCTAAAACAGCGCCGATAGCAAAGTCCGAGGCATCACACATAATCTCAAAAGGCTTGGTCCAATCAGGTGCAGAAATGATAGGTGCTGAGACAAGTCTACTTTTAAGCTCCTTCCATGATTTTTGACATTCTTCATCAAATATAAAGGGTACATCCTTTCCTAAGAGATTTGTCAAAGGTCTTGTAATGTTGCTAAACCCTTGAATAAATCGTCTATAGAAGCCGGCGTGCCCTAAAAATGATCTAATGTCCTTTAAGCATGTTGGTTCAGTGAGCTTTGTTATGACTTCCACTTTAGACTTGTCCACCTCGATTCCTATATGTGAAACTTTGTGCCCAAGAACGATTCCTTGCTTGACCATAAAGTGACACTTTTCCCAGTTAAGTGTCAAATTTTTCTCCATACAGCGTTGTAGAACCAGCTTCAAATGGTACAAGCATTGTTCAAAGGAATCACCGTAAATCGAAAAATCATCCATGAAAATTTCCAGAAATTTCTCCACCATGTCTGAAAAAAGGCTCAGCATGCAACATTGAAACGTTGCGGGAGCATTGCATAGGCCGAAGGGCATCCTTCGGTATGCAAATGTTCCAAAAGGACAGGTGAAGGTGGTTTTGTCTTGATCCTCGGGAGCGATCGGGATTTGATTATATCCTGAATATCCATCCGGAAACAGTAGTACTCATGTCCCGCTAATCTCTCGAGCATTTGGTCAATGAACGGAAGAGGAAAGTGGTCTTTACGTGTGGCAGTGTTCAACTTTCTGTAATCGATACAAACTCGAATCTTCGTTGGAAGACGTGTTTGTATCAATTCTTTATTCTCATTTTCTACCACAGTAAATCCTGCTTTCTTGGGCATAGCGTGAACTGGACTTACCCACTGACTATCGGATATGGGTAAATAATCTCATTGTCTAACAGTTTCAAGATCTCGTTTCTAACGGCTTCCTGCATGATTGGGTTTAGTCTACGCTGTGGGTCTCGTTTTGGCTTGGCATCTTCCGTCAAATGAATCCGATGTTGAACTATGGAAGGACTAATCCCCTTGATGTCAGCCATGGTCCAACCAATGGCTTCCCGATTTTCTCTTAACACAGAAAGAAGATCCTCTTCTTGTTGTTTAGTGAGATTGGATGCAATGATTACTGGAAAGGATTCCTTCTCATCCAAGTACTTGTACTTGAGATGGTCGGGAAGAACCTTAAGCTCAGAAGAAGGGACAGGATCTATCACTGGTTGTTCTTGGTGCAAAGGAAGAATATGGGTGGAATTAGTAGCCCATTCAACAGTTGACTCAACAATCTGATCAAGGTTGAAGTCATCAGACTCCAACTCAAATTCCTCTTCAGATTCATACTCAACCTCCTCATCATGTTCACTTGTTAAACCTTCTATCAAGTTCACTTCGAAAGAATCATTGTCCAAATCCCTAGGTTGCTTTCCTAGATGGAAAACATTCACCTCTTTTGTCATATCTCCGAATGTTAGACGCATCGAGCCATTTCTACAGTTGATAATTGCGTTTGCGGTGGCTAAGAAAGGACGTCCGAGAATGACAGGTGTCTGTGCTCTGTGATTTTGTACGGGTTGTGTCTCAAGAACGATGAAGTCTACGGGGTAAATGAATTCCCCGACCCGTATTAAAACATTTGTAATCTCCCCCTTGGGAATCTTTACAGAGCGGTCAGCCAATTGTATCGTCATTTGGGTCGGACGAAGGTTGCCTAACCCTAATTGCTGATACACGGAAAAGGGGAGAAGATTGATGCTCGCGCCCAAGTCAAGCAAAGCCCTATTTATGGTGGTCTGTCCTATGATGCAAGAAATGGTTGGGCTCTCTGGGTCTTTGTATTTCACAGGGATCGGACCATTGAGCAGTTCACTAATGTTGGAAGCCAGGAAGACTTTTTTAGGGACATTTGCTTTTCTCTTTTTGGTGCACATTTCTTTTAGAAATTTGGCGTAGGATGGAACTTGTTGTATGGCATCAAGGAGAGGGACATTGATTTGGACTTGGTTGAATATCTCTCTTATCTTCTCCATGTGAGCATTCATCTTTTGATTTTTAAGCCTATTTGGGAATGGTACAACAGGCTTGTATGTTTGCTCATCAATCTTTTCTTTTCCTTTGGACTGGGAAGTGGATGGTTGTGTGCTTGAAGAAGGATTGTCTTGAATGGGTTGGATTGGAACAGACGGTGGTGGCTTTGACACAGATTTGGTGGGCTGATTTGAAACCTTGTTATCTACATGCTTTCCAGATCTAAGGATTTGAATAGCTTGGTATTGGCTGGGGCCCAAGTCTTCAACTTCGTGCAGGGGAAAGTGAGTTTTTGGATTGGGCACTGGTTGGCTAGGTAGCATTCCTTTTGTCGTTCATTCAGAGAGTTAGCCAACTGCCCTATCTGGATTTGTAATTTATTCATGTCCTGCTGCTGATTGTTCATCATTGAAGCTTGGATTTTAGACAAGGTCTCTATCATTTTCTCCAAATCAGAAATTCTCTTGTCTGAAGGATTTTGTGGTGGATGATGCTGATACGGGGGCTGAAAGTTTGATGGGTAAGGTACTGGATTTTGATATGACTGGAATCTTGGTGGACTTTGGTATGAATGGACGTTTGGTGGGTTCTGGTGGTAAGTCGGTGGATGAGACTGAGCAGGGTATTGTTGTGGAAATGGTTGTCTCGGCTGCTCCGGACCAGACTGACTCCAGGAAAAGTTTGGATGGTTTCGCCATCCCGGATTGTATGTTTTGGAGTAAGGATTATAAGTGGGTCTGGTGTATGCGGCATTCGTACTCTCCTGAAACATTTGAGTTTGATATACAGGACACTCCTCAAACAGATGATTAAGATCATGGCAATAGGTACAACCCGGGTTGACCACAGGTGATGGACTGGCCACCGGTGATGGGTTGACCTGGTTAACAGCAGAAGATTCCCTAGACTCAAGTAGTTCTATCCTCCTCATCAGTTGTGTTATCTTGGCCTCGGCAGCTATAGAGGACTCGATGAAATGCATACCAGTTCTGGAAGTGGTGGGAGTGGGTTTGTCAGGACATGACTCCCACTGAATCGTTTTTTCGGCTAAGGCTTCAAAGAGATCCCACCCCTGGTCTTCATTTTTCTTTAAAAATTCTCCTTGGCACATGGTTTCAAGGAGTGTTTTAGTTGGGTAATCCAGTCCATCATAGATAATTTGGCACTGACGCCATTTCTCTATACCATGATGTGGACAAAGGGCCAGAAGGTCTTTGAAGCGTTCGAAATACTTCCAGAACGGTTCATTGGTTTCCTGCTTGAACTGCATTATGTTTTTCCTCATGAGGGCTGTCTTATGGATGGGATAGAATTTCTTAAGAAAGACTTTTACAAAATCATCCCATGAAGAAATCGAACTAGCGGGAAGATTGTAAAGCCATTTCTTAGCAATGTCTTTTAACGCAAAAGGTATGAACCTTAACCTAACAGCGTCCTCGGTCAATTGGGAAATCCTCATCATTACGCATACTTCTTCAAACTCTCGAATGAAGAAATATGCACCCTCAGATTCTAAGCCATGAAATCTAGGAAGTGTATTTATGAATTGTGGCTTCAACTCAAATTGATTTCCATTTGTTGTGGGGAGAAGAATGCATGATGGAAGTGATGTGCGAATCGGGTAGAACTTGTCTTGCAACGAAGTGTGATTTTCCATGGTTTGGAATGTGTCGAGTGGTGTATGTGCTAGTGTAGAAATTCTCACTAGCCTAGCAGAATTTGGATCCCGGTACCACTCTTGCATACACAATCACAGTCAACGTGCACCGATCACACAAGCGGAAAAAAATGAAAATAACAAACAATAAAAGAAAAATCAATTCAAGCTATTCTAGGCTTCCTGGACCTAGACGACTCCTAACTGATTAGATCGTCCACCGGAGGTTTAGTGTAGACTTTGACCACAAGCTAATCAGCCAGGTAAGGGCAAGGTTGTTGGGAGGTTTTCCGTCAAAGACGTTCCTTAATTAAGTAACCACCAACCTTCGGGCTTTCGGCCCTCAATCCCTTTCCTAGACACTGATTTTGTAAAAGTCAATTTCTAACACTTTTTCCCCTTAGGATAATCTCCTAAGTGAGTCCGGATGTCCCTAGGGCCAACGTCTATTAAATTTTATTACAAGCTTGGGATTGTAAGTGCTTGGAAAAATAATTTTCGGGCTAAGGAAAGGGTGATGAAATCCCCACCTTATCTTATTTATTGGGTATGCCCTTAAAATCGATTGTGTGCAAGTGTACGATTATAAGCAAACAAGGTTCACTCAAAGCAATTAAAATCAAACAAGGAGTAAGTCCTATTCAATATGCAATGCACACGTACCTTGCATCCAGCACTCTTCAACAGTAAAGTAAAAGAATTGAAAAGACACGTGCCTAGAAATGCAAATATCTAATCAACTTTTAACTTTGCAACCAATTTTTTACTGTTGATTATTAGCAGATATAAGGTGAAGCATACAAGAACTAATTAGTGCAGCAGCTGTATTTTGCAGAGCAAGCAACCCTGCAGAAATTTTGTCAGTAGTTCACTCCTCCTTGCCGCAGATCCGCGACTTTGGCCGTGGAATCGCGGCAATTCAGAGGGCAACTGGTTTCTGCTTTCAAGAGCAGAAGTCCAGAGTCACTTATATGTTACTGCAATGCAAATTTTCCTGTTTCTTTACCTGTAACCTGCAACAGAGAAGAAAATTCGTTTAGTTCTTCACTTGAAATCAAAAACCGTTGCTCTCCTGGCAACGGCGCCAAAAATTTGATTGGGAAGAAGGATAGTGTGAAGTTGCACAAATATTCAATAAAAGAGAGAAGGTTTAGAGTCAACCTTAGGTGCTTGATCACTCCACAATGTATTTAAAATGATCGATGTATCCTTTCCAAATCACCGTAGTAGCACAAGCTATACGAGTCGAATCCACAAGGAGAGCTCACGATGGAAGCTTTACGGTTTAATGTGAAGATAGAAAACGAATGTTCTTCTTTGTTTTAAAAAATGCAAAAGACATGGAAAAAGAAATGAAAGAATTGGTGGTTGGTTTGTACATGAAATGAAAACTATGGAAATAAAATGAAAAGAATAGAAGACAAGATTTGCTTTGGAATTTATACTAAAAGAATGAAAACTTGTAGAAGACTTTTAGATGAGAAAGTCCATGACTAGCTAACATTACTAACTTGCTAACTTACTAATCTCCGTTAGGGTGGTGATTGCCTCAAGTTGATTCATCGGCATATGTTTGTCTTGCGTGTTGGTCTAGTTACTTTCCCACTTGATTGACGGGTGATCTTCTTGGACTTGTCTTGTAGCCTCATTGATGTCATAGGCCTTCAAGATAGACTCTCAATGGTGGAATCAAAAGAGTTGCCACTCAATGGATGCTAAGGAAGAAGATACAACATTCATTAATTGAAGTAAAGAAGTTGTACAACAAATAGCATATGGTTGGTGATCCATCTCCATGTTCCATCAAGGCACTTGTTCTAAAGATAAGGCTCTAAATGAGGCACACATGAATCATATGGAGAATTACAACAAGAGATTGCCAAGCATGAAAGTAACCCATCATCTTCATCATGGATAAAATAGACTCAATAATTGCAAGATGAAGTAATTGCATTCACCCAAGAGTTAGAAGTTAAGCAAGATTAGTTGTTAGCTAGTCATGTAGAAGAATTTAGCTACTAGCCATTACAAGAAAAGAAAAGCAATTCATGAATAAGAGTGCAATTAAAGTAAAGCTTGAATGAAAGAATGCAAGTAAAGTGCTAGAAATTTGCTCAAGTAGAGAAAAGAGATTGGATTAAACCTTGCTTCACAAGTTGTCACCCTTGATTTACACAAGCTTTCTCTCTCTCACAATCTCTCTTTTTGCAGAATTTCTAGGGAGGAAGAAGACTAAGAGAAATAAAACCTAGAGAAAAATCAAAATACAATATCTTCCCTATTCTCTTCTCTCTCCTCTCGTTTTTGCGAAGGCCCTGGTGATGTATTTATAGCCTCAGAGAGAAGTATCTAGAACCCAGGTTGTTGGAGAGAATCTCGGGCTTCAACGGCCTTGTAACCGCCGTGGATACGCGGCAAAATCCTAGAAAGCGCGGCAAAATCTTGGCCGTTGAGGCCGAGATTTCTGTTGCGCGTATCTCGTAGGTTGTTAGCCACGTGGACCTTCTGGAAGTATGAGCTGGCGCGTGGATCTCTTCTGATCATGGCCTCAACATTTGGGCTTTCTTTTGGGCTTTGATTTATTTTCCTTTAATTTTTGATAATTAAAGGGATTTTGGGCCTTTTCTCAATTAGAATATGGACCTGCAAAAATTGAGAGAAAAGGATTAAAAATCACATTTTTATTTGCAATATGCACGGTATGGATGTGGTAAAATATGCAAAAATGAATAACAATCAATTATCACTGTCAAGTGATTTCAAGATCAAAAAGCATCACCTTAAGTGCTTTTATCGGTCGCGCCTTGATGCATAAAGTTCAACTTGTAGAGAGTTCTCCTTCGGGTAGGAACCACTTGTTGCCATGAAATACTCAGTCCCGCTGAGTTTCTGTTTACTTGCCTCTCAAAGAGAGTCGATCTCTTGACCTTTCTCTGGAAGTCTGACTGATGCGCCAGTTATTCGGAAGTCGCGTCTTTTAGACTTCTTGATGAAGCACGAGTCGATTGACCTTGGATTTTAACTCAAAATCCTTTGAATGCGAGTGTGATGAACTCTGTATTTGGGTCTTGAGACACGAGCTTTGTATATAAAGTTCGCGTTTGAGGTTCTTGACTTAAAGAATTTTAATTCTTTTGGGGCCTCTGGACTTGGATGTGGCAACCCTTGTTTCTCAAACACGGGTGTGGCGACTTCTGCGTCTGGTCTACTTTGCATCTCGTATTTTGGACGCGGGTGTAAAACCTAGACCGCATTTAGATCTGTGCACGTCTGAAGTCCACAACTTCAACTGCGTCTGCCCCTAAACTTTTCTATTTCTGTCTTAACAGAATTTCAAGCCTTCTGCACCGGTCATCCCCACGTCTAAAGTTTACAACTACAATCGCGTTTGCCCTTCAGCTTTTCTGTTTCTGTCTTAACAGAATTTTAACCTTCTGGTTTTTATTTCTTGCAGGCAGTCTTAGTCAGCCTTTTGCATGGCAGTCTTAGTCAGCCTTTTGCATCTTCGCTAGGCCCTTGGGAGAATATTTTAACTAGCGAACTTGTTCAATGGTCGAGCACTGGAGAAATCAAGGCTCCTGTTCATGGGCGAGGAGGATTTGCGCGACTGATGACATCCGTCAAGACCTTATTGGACATGATGCACCGGCAGTGCCTCCGGGTTTGTCATGGTCATAGTGGGTATGGTGGTGGGTATGGTCCTCTTGCAGGTCACGGGAAAGAGGACGTCACCTGTAAGGTCTCGGATCCTCCCTTCACCAATCTTACCCCCAGAAGTGACATCGACAAAAAGCCCATGCTCATTAGATGACTTTTTGGTGGTGGAGATGTTCATCAACGAAGGATTATGACCCACACTAGTTGATCGGGTAGAATTAGAAGGTTCTGCTGCATTTCGACCTCGAGAAACACCATTGTTCTTGGTCAGCGATCGGCTCCCTCGATGTTTACGTTGTGCATCATGATGTAATTAGCATCCGATCGTCTTAACAGTGCTCAGCCCTTCTTTGGTGCTCTTCCAAACATCTTGTATTTGGAGTGGTGGGAATGCTTCAAGGAGTGACTGCAACCTTTTACTGAGAGAGAGGAACTTCTTTGTACTCCTTTATCATAACATTTAATCTTATTGTATAAAAGAGTGTCTTGTATCACTTTCATTTGTTTGAATGTAAATAAAAGTGACACTTTTTCTTGTCTTTTTATATTGTCTTGGATTCCTTTTCGCATTGAAAATCAGACAAATAGAAGTAAGGACCTTTGACTTGCTAAAAATGTGATAATAATCTTAACGAGTCAAAGTTTGGGGAAAATCCTGTTTCAGGAATTCAAGAATGGTGTCAGAGGTGTGATATTAACTTGACAGGAGTAGGATAGTTCTTTTGGACCTGTCAATCTATAAATGAGAATGACAAGTGGAATTTGTACCCCCACGGAGGATTACAAATGAGTTTTCATCAGAGGTTTAGTATTAACCTCATTAAGACTCAGCTGGGGATTTAATGAAAACACTGTTAGAGGTGTAATGTTAACCTAACAATATTTTTAAGTGGACTTGTTATTCTATTAACAAGAATAACAAGTAAGACTAGACTCGCGGGGGGGAATCTTAGAAGAACTTTTACCGTTAGAGGTGTGATATTAACTTAACGGGTTGAATTAAATCTTATCAGAAGTGTGATGTTAAATTGACAAGGATGTGAGTCAGAGGTGTGATATTAACTTGACTCAAGAGTGTTTCAGCTTCATTCAGAAAAACTGAAAGCATCACTGTCATAGGTGTAATGTTAAACCAGGCAGTGAGGGTAATGCTAGAGGTGTAATTTTGAACTTGGCGTTGGTCATCTCGACTTTGACAAGGAAGTCCGAGGGAAAGTCATGGCCATAGGTGTATTGTTAAACTTAGCAATGAACTGGACGCTAGAGGTGTGATGTTAAACTTAGCATCACTCATCTCAGCTTTGATATGAAAGCCTGAGGAAAAGTAGCTGTCAGAGGTTTAATATTGAACTTGGCAGCAACTCAATAATTGTTAGAGGTGTTAGTGTTAAACTTAACAGTAATTTGTTAGAGGTGTGATGTTAACCTGACAGTAGTCAATTTGCGGTATGAGTAATTTTGAGGATTTGTCATTCTATTGATGAGAATTGACAAATAAAGTTTGGAATGTCAGCGGTGTAGTGTTAACTTGACAAATTTGAAGACTTACTATTCCATGTAGAGGAGAGACAAGTGAAGTTCGTACTCGCTGGAGAGTATTGAAGTTTTTCATTGTCAGAGGTATAGTGTTAACTTGACAGAATCCAGTTCATTTCATTAGGGAGAGGAACACCGGTATTTTTGTGGTCCTACCATTCTGTGGGTGAGAATTGGTAAGAGATTTTGAAGGAGAGGGTGGGACCAAGTCCACTAGGATTTTTAGTAAACCCTCAACTATCAACGGATTTGGTATGCCTTTACCAACTACCGTTTGAGTTGGGTTAGCCATGCTATTCCCCTCAGCATGATGAGTTATCGAAGACTTATGTTGGGCTTAAAAGCCAACATTTTCTTCTATCCTCGGCTGTCGGAGGCGTCGGATGTCAGTCAGAAGATTAACTAAGCTAAAACCAAAGTTTCGCATTTTGTTTCTTTCTTAGTATTTACATCATGCATCATGATGCAGCCAGTGCTCGATTAGCTTGACACTGATCTACCGTGATGTGATCTAGTAAAGGAAAGAAGCTCTTCTTGGATCTGAAGTTTTGATTAGAGGTGCAGTATTAACTTGATCGGGGGAAGAGTGCTATCAGAGATAATATTTCTTCAAGAATTTGCTGTTGATTGGCATCATGAGCATATCACCGTCTGAAGTTATGAGGCGATATGCTCTATTTGAGTAGATCGACTCCACTACAAATGGTCCTTCCCACTTGGGTTAGAATTTTCCTTTTGTATTATGTGTCACTACCATAGGTCTTCTGACAGCTAAGACAAGATCACCTTTCTTGAAAGTTCGCTCCTTAACTTTCTTGTTGAAGGCTCTAGTAATTCGAGCTTGATAGAGCTTGATTTGTTGTTGGGCTTGTAGACGTTTATCATCTAAAGCCTCCAGTTCTTAGAGTCGCAGTTGATGTTTCTCCTCATTTGTCATCTCTGCTGTCAAGGCGACACGTAGAGATGGAATTTGGATTTTTAATGGAAGTACGGCTTCACAATCATATACCAAAGAGAATGGTGTATCTTTCGTTGGGGTTCAAACTGTCGTGCGATAGGCCCATAAGCATTCACCTAATTTGTCGTCCCAATCACGTTGGCTTTTCGAGACGAATTTCATGAGAAGCTTGCCAATAGTCTTATTGAAAGCTTCTGCAAGGCCGTTAGCAACTGGGTAGTATGCCGTTGAGGACACACTCTGGATCCTGAACTTGTTGCAGAACCTCTGAAAAGCCTGACTGAAAAACTGGGGCCCATTGTCATGGACAATTCACCGTGGTACACTAAAACAGTAGATGACGTGATATTTAACGAATTTGACCACATCAGATGCCTTTACCTCCCTCAAAGGGATAGCTTCATCCCATTTAGAGAAGTAATCAGTTATGGCTAAGATGAACCGGTGTCCTTTGGATGATGGTGGGCTTATAGGGCCGACAACGTCCATCCCCTATATCTCAAATGGCCAAGTAGAAGTTGTAGAGCGAAGATACCCTGATACTTGATGGATAAAATCGCCATGGACTTGGCGGGCGTGACATCGTTTGGCATAAGTGATGGCGTCAGGGATCATCCTGGGCCAATAATATACTAATCTTTGGAGTCGATCCCCAAACTTTGGGCCAGGTTGATGAGCTCCACACATGCCATCATGCGCTTCTTTGAGTACCTCCTGCGCCTCTTTTCGTGATAGACAGCAGAGCAAGATCCCGTCATGCGATCGACGATACAGTGTTCGCGTGATCGCATTATAGTAGAATTTGGGGGCTTTCCTTCTAATGGCAAATGCTTCTTGGGGGTCATCAGGAAGGATGCCATACAAGGCATAGTCAATGTAAGGGAATTGCCAATCCCTAGGCTCTGGACCGGCTGACGACTCAAGAGCTTCTTTGACTTGACAACCTCCTGTCGGCTTTTGGTGATCTTCAAAAGCGATTCTTGGGCAATACAAGTCGTGACTGTAGACAAGTATTTTCTCTATTACTCCAGCTGGAAGGGCTAAAGAGGCAGCGAGAGATGCCAGTGCATCCGCATGCGCATTTTGCTAGCGTGGTACATAGTCGATGTAAAAGTTTTCGAACCCCTCGGCCATAGAGATAGTCGCCTTATAATATGGTATTAAGTCTTCATGTCTGACTTCGTACTCCCCGCGAACTTGGTTAACGATGAGTTTAGAGTCACCATATGCCTCGAGATTTTTAACGCCAATCTTATCGGTGATTTGCATTCCAATCAAGAGGGCATTGTATTCTGCTACGTTGTTGGAGCAAGGCTGGTTAATGAGAAAGCTCAAGGAATCACATAATTCTGTGGGAAGACGAGTACTATCCCTACTCCGGCTATTACATGCCCTTGTGGACCTATTCTCGATGCACCGTCGAAGAAGAGTTGCCACACTTGTCTTTCAAAAGATGTCTGGGTCAAACAAACTTCAGCGACTTCGTCTGGGAGATCCTCGTAAAGTTTGATTGTCCTCGGATCTGGATGCTCAGCCAAGAAACCCGCCACCGCTTGTCCCTTCACGACTTTTTGTGGTACAAAGCGCATTTCATATTGGGATAGCAGTATGACCCATTTTGCTAGTCGACCGTTTAGTGATGATGGCTTCGTCATGAGTAACCTCAAAGGGTTAACCCTTGATATGACGTTTATAGTCTAGCCCACCAAGTAGTGTCACATTTTCTAGACAGTGAATACCAATGCCAAACATTCCTTTTCGATCGAGTTGTACCGATACTCGCCTCCGATCATAGTCCTACTCAGGTAGTAGATTACTTGCTCGTGCCCCTGATCATTATTCTGGGCTAGGAAAGCTCCTAAAGAATGATCCATCGCTCGAACATATATCAGGAAAGGTTTTTCAAACACCAGAGCTGTAAGGACCGGTGGTTGCATGAGGTATCGTTTGATTTCCTCGAATGCTTGTTGGCAAGCATCATCCCAGATGAATGAGACACCCTTTTTCATCAATTTGGCAAAGGGTTGGCATCTTCTAGAGAGTTTTGAGATAAACCTTCGGATGTATGCCAGTCGTCCTTGCAATCCCCTAAGCTCCCTGAGGTTTCTTGGAGGTTGCATCTCCTAGATAGTGCGAACTTTTTTCGGGTCTAAATGAATTCCTTCGGAAGTTACCACAAACCCTAAGAATTTGCCGCTGGCCTCCCCCAGGAAGGATTTGGTGGGGTTCATCTTCAACTGATGTGCCCGCATGATTTCAAAGATTGTCTTCAGATTGGCTATGTGATCACCTTTGGTGCGGCTTTTCACTGCAATATCGTCAACATAGCATTCCATTGTTTTACACATGTGCTCGTGAAAAATTGAATTCATAGCACTCTGATATGTGGCCCCCGTATTCTTCAGTCCGAAGGGCATGACAGTATAGCAATATACCCCCAGTGTGTCCTGAAAGAAGTATATTTTTCATCATCAGGATACATTTTGATTTGATTATACCCTGAGAATCCATCCATGATTGACATTCGCTCAATCCCGCACGTATTGTCAATCATGACGTCCGTGATTGGAAGAGGGAATTCGTCTTGGGGACAAGCCTCATTTAGATCGCGAAAATCAATGCACATCTAGACCTTTTCGTTCTTTTTGGCAACGGGGACGATATTGGCTACCCAATCAGGATGCTGCTCTTCCCTAATGAAGCCAGAGTCTATGAGTTTTTTGACTTCTGACTAGATTGCTTCCATTAATTCCAAGCAAAAACATCTATATACTCTTGTTGGCCCAGAGGCCCTTCACTCTAGTTTTGATGATGATTAACTCATGTAGTTATAGTTTACTAATAATCTTATGATATTTAGTTTCAGATATTTAACCAAGATATAAGTTGGTGATTAGCTTCAACAAAGGTGTTTTGGAGCTTTCACATGGTGATTCAAGAGCTCGAGCGTCAAGTTCACATCTAGCACTCGGTTGCAGTCAAGCTCGTTGGATCGCGTTTGGATCGAGTCAACTTGGAGACGGAGTTCTACAAGAAGAATTTGGTTTGTTTTAGTTTAAGATTTTGTTTAGATCTTGTGTTAAAGATTAGATAGTATTGATATGCTCAAGTTCACAATACACACACAAGTTTCATGTTTTGGTTCTTCGGTTTAACCGATCTTGGTTTTCATGTATAGATAGAATCAAAACAAGTTTACATGGTTTAATAAACCATGTATATTAGATTTTATCTATATGCATCTATGCTTCATCTATTTAGAAAAACTTATTTTGATAGTCTATTTCATGAGTTTGATGTTTTGTATTTAAACAAAACTTATTTTTGAATTTAATGTCAAAAACATAGATATAAATCTTTATTTGTATATTGGATTCTATTCATATACAACATGCTTCAAGTTGTTTAAATATCATGTTTTTGTATTTGCATGAGTTTTGGAGAAAACAAATTTCTATCTCAAAAATCCAAGTTTTGGAAATACATTTTTATTTTAAGGCAAAATTTCTAAGTTACAAAAATAGTTCAAAATGTTTGTAACATGGTTTGATTTTTACTCCAACATGTTTGTATATCAAATATAATATTGAACTTATTTTTGTAGATTTTTTTTGTGATTTTATGGATTTAATCAAAGGCAAAAAGACAAGTTTTTAAATCCTGAAAATTGACCTTGCCAGGCTCTGGCGGTCGACCGGCACGGTCGACCGACGTGCACGGTGACGTGCACATAGCCAGCCACTTGGGCCGGTCAATCGCCCGGTCGACCGACTGCAAGTGCCGCACTCTCGGGTGGGGGCGGTCGACTGGACGGTTGACCGTAGGCTTGGCCTCGGTCAACCGCGCGGTCGACCGGCAGGCTCAACGGTCAAAAATTTGACCGTTGGCCGGTCGACCGGAAGGGCAAATTGGCCCTTTTCTACTGCCAACGGGCAGATTTGAAATGAGGGTATAAATACCCCATTTCTTGGTTGTTTTCAAAAGATTTTTCAAGAGCAAAATTTTTCTCATTTACAAGTGTTTTAATACAAGTTTTCAAAGAGTTTTTAAGCCAAAAAGATTCATCTTTATTTGTTTTCAAGGGTTGGAAAAATCAAAGAAAATAGAGATTTGGGATATTTTTTTGTTCTTCATTTCTATCAAATTCTAATTGATTTCCCAAGTATTTTTCTTTGTGTTTTGATTTCCAAACTCCTTGATTTCTCACACTTGAGCTTATCATTCTATCCTATCTATTAGGATCTTTGTTTAGTGAGAAAGATTTGCTTTGTGATCTTTGTGATCACCAAGTTGTAAACCTTCCATTGATTGTGATATCCCTCTAGTGAGAGGTGATTGAGTTGATATCGCTCAAGTGTGAGGTGATTGTGGAAGTGGTATTTGGCTTCCTCTAGTGAGAGGTGGAGATTGTGTTAGAATCCCTCAAGTGTGAGGTGATTGTTGTTTGAGTGGCTTAGTGACTATCCCTCATTTGTGAGGTGGATATTGTGTTGGCTTTGTGCCTTGCCTCTAGTGAGAGGTTGTATTTGTTGAGAGAGGAGTTGTGTACTGCCTATTGAATTTGCCTCAAATCCTCAGTGGAGGTTCCCTGTGTGGGAAGTCCTGTGTGGACGAGTTAGTGGAAATCCTTCTGTGTGAAGGCGGGGACGTAGAGCTGTGTGCTCAAACATCGAAACATATCTTGGTGTTTGCGTTTGATCCACTTTCTCTAACTCTCTCTCTTACATTTGAGCATTTCATCTTATTGTTCATATCATATACATGCTTGGTTTGTTTATGTGTCATACTTGTGTTTAACCAAGAGAGTTCATATAGCACCTCAACTCTTATTTAGAGGAAGTAAGAGGAGTTAGTCCAGAGCCCTTCACCGGGAATTCGGCTACACTCGTTGGTTACATTGAGTGTGTTGCAATTAGTTTTTAATTTCCGCATTATTTGTCTTAGATTAGCCGTACACCTATTCACCCCCCTCTAGGTGTACTTTCAATTGGTATCAAAGCCTACGCTCTTGATATTAGGTTTAACCACCTAGGAGTGTGATCTTGGTTTGCTAATCTAGATTTGCATTTGCACACATATAGTTTACACTCATGGATTGCTTGACCCCTCCTATGTTTGATGTTTCTAACATTGACGTATGGAAGACTAAGATGAGTATGTATCTCAAGACCATAGGTATGCATGTTTTCCTTGCCGCTACCAAGAAATCTTATCTTGGTAATCGCAAGCATAAAAAGGCCAATGCACTAGCCTTTGAGGCACTTAGAAGCACATTATGTAAAGAATATTTGGGTATTGTTTCTCATTGTGATTCCGCTTTTGCAGTGTGGAACACTTTGACCTCTCCCGTGCTACAAAGATGAAATATGTAGAGGAGGAATCTAGTGGAGGAGAATCCGAAAAACATTGCTACATGATCCAAGGGATGACTCCCTTGAGGTATATTCGGATACCCAACTAGATGATAGTTCTAGTTCATCTTGTAACCAGTGTATGGATGCACATACTTCAAATTATGAACTAGCTATAGCTTGTGAAAAATTGTTAGAAAAGCATAAACTTTTGAAAAAGAAAAGTGTTGCTTTAAAAGAAGAAAATAAGGATTTGACTTCAAAACTTGATTTGGTTTTGCAAGAAAAGGAAGAGATTTCAAGTGAACGTGACTCACTTAAATCCCAACTTGACCTTGCATTAAAAGAAAATAAAATTTTGAAAAATAAGAATAATTGTGATGATGTTTTGAAGAAGAATGAAACTTTGACTTCAAAACTTGATTTAGTTTTAAAAGAAAATGATTCTTTGAAAAGCGAAATTATTTCTATTACAAAAGAATTGGATTTGATGTCTAAGAAAAACGATTTAGATGTTTGCCATGCTAGTGTAGCTTCACCACTTAGTGTACATATAGCATGCTCCACCTCTTCTTCTATGATTGAAAATGATATTTATATGTTGAAAAAAAGTGTTGATTGTTTGGGCTTCACTTTGAGCCATTGTGCTATGAACCACACACGGTTGGAATCTTTACTTCGAAAGATACAAGTTTCACATTTGCATGCACACAAACCACGGCATGCACATGCTCCTCACGTTCATACACACTACACTATGGGCCGTTTGTTTCGCGTAAAACTCCGTAATTTGTAAATGACTTACTACCCAGTTACAACTACGGCGTTTGTTTGGACCGTAATTCGTAAAAGACTTACGTAACTCAACTAACACTCACATGCAACCCAGTTACCACTCACTTACAGCCCAGTTACGGTTAATTTTGTGGTCATACAAATTTGTAATATTTTTTTATATTAATATTAAAAAATTTAATATTTAACTTTTTTAATATTTATTTGCAGTATTAAAACTTTTAAAATCACCAAATAGTTAATTTTGTGGTCAACTTTTTCACTTACGACTTATACATTACGACAACCAAACACCGTAAAGTACAATACACTTTTCCACTTTATAATTTTATATTACCAACCAAACACCGTAAAATTTACATACATGTAACTCATTTACAATTGTAAAAGACTTTACCAATTACAACTACGAATTACGGCCAGTTACGACAACCAAACAGACCCTATGTATGCTCATGTGTACACTTGTACACATTGTGGACGTAAGGGCCACTTTGCTAAATTTTGTTATGATAAGATAAATGATTCAAATTTAGCAAATAAATTTGTTTGGGTTAGGAAAGATGCTAATCCCCATGGACCCAAAAGAGTATGGGTACCAAAGACCACTCCTATTTTATTTGATGTAGGTGTGGGCTCTCACATGACGTGTGAGTGATGGTGCCTTGAGGTGGATGCGTTCCGAGCCTAAAAATGACTATTTTGGATGCATCACTTTCAAGGGGTGTTTGGTGGGAGGACCACCTTGGTTTGAAAACATAGAGATGTACCCTCATGGTTTTAGTAACGATCTCTTACTCCTATTTATGTTTACATGCTTTCATTATTGGTTTTAGCATGTTTTGATGTTTCATGATTAGTATGTTAAATGCCATGATAATTTAGATTTGTGACATACATGTATAGTATTTGAGATGCACCCATGTTCATATGGACCTATACTTTTATATTCTCACATTTGTTTAGCTATCATGTATATCATAACTCTAGACATATGCATTTACATAATGATCATATGAGTTTTGTTTTAATTTTTACGCTTCATGTTTTGATTACATGTTTAGATGTTAGTTTTCATTAAAATTTGAGTATATACTTGTACAACTAGTGAACCACAAATAGATTATTATATGTTTGTGCTTGAATGTTCATTTGTACTCATTAGATTACTAGTATAGCCTAATTTTGATGATTCATGCATTTGACTTGTATTCTCTATTTTTGTGTATGTTTTCATGTTTTTGTCTAAACTTCATGTATATGTCATTTTGTCTAAACTAATAGTTATATATATACTGTAAATCACCTAGAGGGGGGGTGAATAGGTGATAATGCTAATCTAGAAAACTAAATGCGCTAAATGCGGAAGCTAAAACAAATATGCTCAAACACTTAGTACAACCAATAAGTGTAGCCGAATTCCCCGTGAAGGGCTCTGGACTAACTCCTTTTGATTCCCCTAGATATGGGTTGAGGTGCTATATGAAGCTCTTGTGGTTAAGTACAAGTGAGGCACACACAAGCAAACCAAGCATATAGATGATATAGCAATGTGAATATATGCAAGGCACAAATGCAAGCAATAAGATATGAATGAATGAATGATGCTTTGCACAAATAAAAGAGAAAGAGGGTTAAGAGACAATGGATCAAACGCAAACACAATGATATGTTTCGAGGTTCGAGCCCCTAGCTCTACGTTCCCGCCTTCACCGAGAAGGATTTTCAATCCACTATCTCCCACCGAGGGAACCTCCACCGAGGAGGATTTGTTACAACCCGGAGTACGAACTCCTCTCTCAAACACCACCTCACAACCGAGGGTAGGCCCGTAGCCAAACAACCACAAACACCTCTACCGAAGAGGGTTACAAACACCAAGCTCCACCTCACACAAGAGGGAGAAAACACCAATCTCCACCTCTACCAAAGAGGGAGCAAACCAACAATCCTCAAACTCTACCAAAGAGGGAGCAACCCAATCAAAGCAAGGGTTTTTACAACAAGTGGTTACAAAGACCACAAACTCTCTTTTTTTCACAAAAACAAAGATCCTAAATAGATTAGGATAGAAGATATAGCTCAAGTGGATATCAAGGTGTTTTTGGAAATCAAATAACAAAGAAAAACTACTTGGGAAATCTCTTGTAGATGATAGAAATGAAAATCCAAAACAATATCCCAAAAACCTAGTTTTCTTTGATTTTCCAAAACCCTTGAAAAACAATAAAGATGAAATCTTTTAAGCTCTAAAACACTTTTTAAAACTTGTAAAAACACTTCAGAAAAGAAGGAATTTTTGCTCTTGAAAATCTTAGTCAAAACCATAAAGAGATGGGGTATATATAGCCCCAACAGAAAACTAGCCGTTAGGCTGATCTGTCAGCCTGACAGGCCTACGGTTGACGGCCGGTCGACCGCCAACGGTCGAAAATCCGACCGTTGGAGCTCCCGGTCGACCGCCCAGATACAGAGAGCTGGGCTCTCTGGTCCGGTCGACCGGTCCGGTCGACCGCCCAGATACAGAAAGCTATGCTCTCGGTCCGGTCGACCGTAACGGTCGACCGGCCCTGTGTCTGCCAGACGTGCACAAGGCTGTGTACGTCGGTCGACCGTAACGGTCGACCGGACCTTGGTTCGGTCGACCGACCTGGCCTGTCAGCCACAGTCTGGGTCAGAACCTGGGTAAAAATAAATTCTTGTAAAACATTTAAAAATCCCCAAAAATAGTTTTAACATTTTGCATTGATATATAAGCATGTGATAAATATTTCAACTCAAATATCAAGCAAGTTAGACTATTTTGTGTCTTATCATTTTTACCAAAATCAAAACTTGTATTTTATCAAACTTAGATTTTTCTCAGTAGGAAATCTGATTTTTCCTAAAACTCATGAATAGACATATCAAAATAAGTTTGTCTAAGATATGAAGCATGTATGTATATCGAACACATCTAATATACATAAAAACCATTTAAACTTGTTTTGATCAAACTATTCATGAAAACCAATTCCAAAACATAAAACGTGTGTGTATTGTGCACTTGAGTATATCAACTATACTAAGCTTTACACATGGATCTAAAACACACTAAACTATGGATACCTAAGTCTTCTTGATGATCTTCATCTTCAAGTCGACTCGGTCCAAACTCCGTGATCCAACGAGCATAGCTATGAATGATCTTGACGCTCGGGCTCGGGAATCACCAAGTGAAGGCTTCCAAACTCCTCTTTTTGAAGCAATCACCAACTAATATCTTATTTAATGATCTGAAACTAAAATCACAAGATTATTAGTAAACATAACTACATGAGTTAATCATCATCAAAACTAGAGTGGAAGGCCTCCGGGCCAACAATCTCCCTCTTTTGATGATGACAAAACTCATGGAGTTATATATGCATGGATTAAAGTTAAGCTTCAAAGAAGCTCCCCCTTAACTCATGCATAAACAAATAAATATAAATATGCAATGAATTATGAAACATAAAACATGCATAGATATGCATAAACAATAAAAGGCTCTAGATACCAATGAAATTTTCAATAACAAATAAACATGCTCTAGATACCAATTAAACTTAATATATGCAAAACATAAATATGCATATAAAACTCAAATTCTTCTTCCCCTTTTTGTCAATCATCAACAAAGGGGTAAAAGACAAAACAATAAAAACATATTCTTCTCGCCTTTTTGTTCAAAAGAAAGAATCAATAAAGGAGATGCAAAACAAAATGTTCTCCCCCTTTTTGTCTAAAACAAAAACAATGTCAATAAGGGGTGACATCAAACATGATACCAATTAAAAATATGTCAATGAAGTGCATCTTGATACCAATTGAAAGTGAAAACAAAATCTTGATACCAATTGATAAGTAAACAAATAACATATCAATGGTAAATAAACAATCTTGATACCAATTGAAATTAATATTCTTTATAAACATGTGATACCAAATTGAAATTATTATTTTCTATTATAAAGCAAGGGAGTGGAAATCAAATATCAATTGAAAGATGAAATACAAGTTTTTCTCCCCCTTTATGGAAATACCAACTAACACTATGCATAAGCTTGTATATGAATACCAATTGAAAACTAGTCAATTGAAACAAAATTAAAACTCAAGCTTTAGCATAAACAAAATATATATGTATAAAAATTAGATACCAAAAGAAATTGATATTCTTTGAAGTGCAAGCATACATATACAAAAAATATATGAGTATACAAAAATGTCAATATTGATACCAATTGAAAGAATCCAATGATACCAATTGAAACAACAATAAATCAAATGTATATCTCATATAACCTATCCTCCTAACACATGATCAAGTTTAAAATAATTTTCACCATAAAGCATACATGAGCATGGTCTCCCATCCAACCGCCCATAGAAGGTAGGGTTTTCAAAAATAGATTTGAAAAAGATAGTTTATGTTTGAAAACATCTACCATAACGAAGAATCTCGTAACTAGTTAAATGGAAAAACTTGTAAACTAGTACGAAAACCTTCAAGCAAGAAATAAAAACAATAATTTTTCATGAAACATGAAATCCACATGATATTCAACACTCAAGTCAATGAAGCATATTAATGACTCATGAAAACAAAACATGAGCAAACAAGAAGGGTGAGTGCATGACTAAAAATGTGAAGATCATGATCATGAAAGTATTCAATTAAGCTCAATATTCCTTAAAAACATGAAAATCATCAAAAATTATTTAATCTTCAAAGTATATGTATGTCTTATACAAACTAGGGTATACATACATATCCAAACACAACGAGTCCACAAAGATATATGCATGAAGGCACGTGGCTCAAAAGGATGTATATGTATAAACAATAGTTTGGATAAAATAGACATATACATGAAGTAAACATAAACACAAAATATGAAACAAATCCAAAAATGGGAATACAAGTTTAAAATGCATGAATCATCAAAACTAGACTATACTAGCACATTTAATGGGTTCAAATAAGCATTCAAGCTCAAACATATATAGATTTATTTGTGGCCCACTATATGTACAAGTATATACCTAGTCTTAATGAAAACTAACATTTAAACATATATTCAAATCATGAAGCATCAAAATAAGATAAAAATCAACATGACAAACATAAACATGATTATTATGTAAATCCACATGTTATTAGAGCTATGATAAACATGATAGCTAAACATATACGAGAACACAAAATAATGGTCTATATTAAACATGGGTGTCTCAAATACTATACATGTATGTCAATGGTCTAATAACATGGTATTTACATGATAATCACTAAACAATAAAACATGCTATAAATAATAAAATGAAAAGCATGCAATTATAAATGGGAGTTAGAGATTGATACCAAAACCAATGAAGGCACCTCTCTAGTTCTCCAAACTATGGTGGTCCTCTCCACCAAACTCCCCTTGAAAGTGATGCATCCAAAATGTTTTCTTTAAGCACAGAACGCATCCACTTCAAGGCACCAACACTCTCACGTTATGCGAGAGGCCATTCCTACATCAAAAATCAAAGGGATGGTCTTTGGTACCCATATCTTATTGGGTCCATGGGGGTTAGTACCTTCCCTAACCCAAACAGATTTATTTGCTAAATTTACATTATGTATTCTATCAAAGCAAAATTTAGCAAGGTGGCCCTTACGTCCACAATGTGTACAAGTGTACACATGAGCATACATGTGATGGGTGTGTCCGTGAGGAGCATGTGTATGCCGTGGGGGGTGTGCATGAATAGATGGAACTTGTTTCTTTCGAAACAAAGATTTCAAACGTGTATGACCCACTACACATTGGCTCAAAGTGGAGCCCAAACAATCAACACTCTTCTTAAGCATGGATATATCTTTTTCAATTAAAGAAGAAGTGTGGCATGCAATAGGTGTTCTAGGTGAAGCATGGCAAACATGAGAAACAATATCATTTTTCAAAGATTTATTTTTAGTTAAACAAATTTCTAACTCTTTTGAAATAAAATCAATTTCTCTTTTAAGGAATCATTTTCTTTTAAAACAAATTCAACTTTTGAAGACAAAACATCATTATTTTTCAAAACATTATCACAATCATTTTTATTTTTCAAAAAATTATTTTCTTTTAGTGCAAGTTCAAGTTGAGATTTCAATGAATCCCTTTCATTAGAAATCTCCTCTTTCTCTTGCAAAACAATGTCAAGTCTAGAAATCAAAATTTTATTTTCATTGTTAAGGCCTAGACTTCTCTTTTTCAAAACCTTATATTTTTCAATTAATTTTTCACAAACAATTGAAAGTTCTTCATTCAAAGCATGGGCATCAATATTTTCATCACATGAAGAACTAGAATCAAAACTATCTAGTTGAGTTTCCGATTGTACCTCAAGGGAGTCATTCCCTTGGACCATATAGCATTGAGACTCGGATTCTCCACTAGATTCCTCTTCTTGTTGAGTAGGCAATTGTAGCTTGGAGGTGGTGGTTGTTGTCAACTTGTTCCACACTGCAAAGGCGGAATCAAGATTAGAAACAAGCATAAGATAATCTTTAGAAAGCGTGCTTCTAATGGCCTCAAGGGCTTATGCATTAGCCCCTATATGATTGCGGTCACCAAGATAACATCTCTTGGTAGCGGTAAGGAAAACATGCAATCCTAGGGTCTTCAAATAGCAACTCATCTTGACCTTCCAAATATCAAGTCTAGAGATATCAAACATAGGAGGGCTATCCATGAGTACAAACTAAATGTGTGCAAGCAAACAAATGTGCAAATGCAAATGAAGATTAGCAAACAAGGATCTCACTCCTAGGATGTTAATGAAAATCACCTAGAGGGGGGTGAATAGGTGATTATGCTAATCTAGTGAGCTAAATGTGGAATTTAAAAACTAATTGCAATTACACACTCAAGTGCAACCATCAAGAGATGCACACACAACCAAGCCAAGCATATAAGTATGAATGCACAATATAAAATGATGCAAGGCACAATATAGAGAGAGAGAGAGTAAGAGCCAATGGATCAAGCGCAAACAACAAGATATGTTTCGAGGTTCGAGCACCCAGCTCTACGTCCCCGCCTTCACCCAGAAGGATTTCTAATCCACTAGCTTGTCCACAAAGGACTCCCACAAAGGGAACCTCCACCGAGGATTTGGGGTAATACAAACACAAGGAGTACCCAACTCCTCTCCTTACAAACAGAACCTCCTCCTTGAGACACAACACCAAGCCAACAAACAATCACCTCACAACTTGAGGGATTACAACTCAATACAAACTCCACCTCACCTAGAGGGATCAAAACACAATCTCAACCTCTACCAAAGAGGGAGCCAACCCAAATCAACCTCTACCAAAGAGGGATATCACAAAGCAAGGGTTTACAACTTGGTGGTATGTTTCAACCACAAACAATCTCTTTCCCCACAAAGATCCTATAGAATAAGATAGTAGATTTTTGCTCAAGTGTGGAGAAAACAAAGTGTTTAAAACAAAGAAAAATCACTTGAAAAATCACCACAAAGATATAGAATGAATGAACTAAAAACAATTCCCAAAAGACTATTTTTCTTTGAAATAATGAAACACTTTAAAACAATAGGATTGATCTTTTTAGCACAAAGAAACTCCTTTTAAACTTGTGAAAAACACCAGAGAAAGCTCAGAAATTTCGTCCAAAAATTCTTAGTGAAAACTGGCCATTAATGGGGTATTTATAGCCCCTAGAAAAATATAGCCGTTGGCAGCCAAATCTGCCAAAAATGCACTACGTCGACCGGTCGGTCGACCGTCCAACGGTCAATTTTTGACCGTTGGCAGCTACCGTCGACCGGGCGGTCGACCGTAGAAAACAGAGAGTTACCTGCATGTAGTCGGTCAACCGGCCCATGGGGCAGGCAGCGTGCACGTCGGTCGACTGATACGGTCGACCGGCTACTTGGTGCGGTCGACCGTCCGGTCGACCGACCTAGCCTGGCAGGCAGCAAAACAACACAAAAAAACAGGTTATTTTATTATCCAATAAATTCCCATAAAACCTCTAAAAATCCACAAAAATAGTTTTATCATTTTGCATTGATATACAAACATGTAATAAATATTTCAACTCAAATATTAAACATTTTAGACTATTTTTGTGTTATGGAAAAATTACCGAAAACCAAAACTTGTATTTTTCCAAACTTAGACTTTTCAAATAACCTTTGTCCAAACCTCATCCAAATACAAAAACATGATATTAAACAACATTGAAGCATGATGCATATGGATAGAAATCCAATATACATGAAACATATACATATCATAGCTTTTGACTTTAATTCCTAAAATATGTTTTGTTAGAAATACCAAAACAAAAAACATGAATAAGTGAGTCAAAACTAAGTTTATCTAGGAAGTTAAGCATGCATGTATATAGAACAAATATAATATACAATAAACCATTTAAACTTGTTTTGATCTATCTATTCATGAAACCAAGATCGGTTAAACCAAAAACGGAAAAACCGAAAACCAATATCCAAAACATGAAACGTGTGTGTTGTGAACTTGAGCATATCATACTGTTCTAATCTTTACAATTTGATCTAAACACAAACTAAACTATGGTACCGATGTCTTCTTGTAGAGCGCCGTCTCCAAGCCGACTCGATCCAAAACTTAATTCACCGTGCTTGACTCCAATGAGTGCTATGAATGATCTTTGACGCTCGGGCTCTTGAATCATCATGTGAAAGCTTCCAAATTATCTTGTTGAAGCAAGTCACCAACTAATATCTTGATTAATGATCTGAAACTAAATATCACAAGATTATTAGTACACATAACTACATGAGTTAATCATCATCAAAACTAGAGTGGAAGGCCTTTGGGCCAACAATCTCTCCCTTTTTGATGATGACAAAACTCATGGAGTTATATATGCATGGATTAAAGTTAAGCTTCAAAGAAGCTCCCCCTTAACTCATGCATCATAAATAAACAAATGAATATGCAATGAATACTAACATGAAACATGCATAGATATGCATAAAACAATAAAAGGCTCTAGATACCAATGAAATTTTCAAAAACAAAATAAACATGCTCTAGATACCAATTAAACTTAATATATGCAAAACATAAATATGCATATAAAACCAAATACTTCTCCCCCTTTTTGTCAATCATCAACAAAGGGGTCCAAGTAAAACAAAACATTTTTCTCCCCTTTTTGTTCGAATCAAAGAATCAATAAAGGGATGACATAAAACAAATGTTCTCCCCCTTTTTGTTTAAAAACAAAAAAAATGTCAATAAGGGTCAAATCAAATATGATACCAATTAAAAAATATGTCAATGAAATGCATATTGATATCAATTAAAATTAAACATTATAAATTTTGAAATCCTAAACATAAATCTTGATACCAATTGAAATTGAAACTATACCAATTGAAAAATAAAAATCTTGATACCAATTGACAAGTAAACAAGCCAATGGTAAATAAACAATCTTGATACCAATAGAGAAAATAAATAAATACTTGATACCAATTAAAAGTATTACTCTGTTTAAAACA
Source organism: Agave tequilana (assembly GCA_038442645.1). NCBI lineage: Eukaryota > Viridiplantae > Streptophyta > Magnoliopsida > Asparagales > Asparagaceae > Agave > Agave tequilana. The sequence goes on from JAVJIF010030109.1 coordinate 130,886, forward strand.
TATGATACCGAATTGAAATTATTATTTTCTATCATAAAGTAAGGGAGTGGAATACAAAGCCAATGGTAAACCAACTACCAATTGAAAGATAAAATATGAGTTTCTCCCCTTTTTATGAAAACCAAATAAAACAATGTCTAAACTTGTATAAGGATACCAATTGAAAACAAATCAATTGAAACAAAGTTGAAGCTCAAGCTTAGCACAAAGCATATATATGTATGAAAAATTAATACCAATTGAAATTGATATTCTTTGAAAGGTGAGCATACATACATAAAACAATATATGAGTATACAAAAATGTCAATATTGATACCAATTGAAAATAGTCCAATGATACCAATTGAAACAACAATAATATCAAGTGTATATCTCATATTACCTATCCTCTCAACACATGTTCAAGTTTAAAATGATTTTCACTATAAAGCATACATGAGCATGGTCTCCCATCCAACCGCCCATAGAAGGTAGGGTTTTCAAAAATTAGGTTTGAAAGTATAGTTTGTTTGAAAAACTCTACCATAGTGAAGAACACGAACTAGTTATGGATAATGTTGAAAACTAGTACGAAATCCTTCAAGCAAGGAATAAAACCAAAATTATTTTTCATGAAACACATGTAAATCACATGGCACTAAAAACACTCAAAATCCATATATAGCACATATTGTACTCATGAAAACAAAGTCATGAGAAAACTAATAAGGTGAGTGTACAAGTGTTGTGTGAGATATATCATCATGAAAATAGGCATTAAGCTCAATTGAAATTCCTTTAAACATGAATCATGAAAATCTAAACTTTTCATTAAAAATCAATTCATACTTCAAGGCATATGTATGTTTTGTCAAAACAAGAAGTATACATACATATCCCTAAACACAATTGAGTCCAAAATATAGATTTGCATGAAAAACAAATGACTCAAAGGGTATACATGTATATCTTAAGGTTTGCAAAATAGACATATACATGAAGTGAAAACACATTATCATAAAAACATGTCCAAAATGGGAATACATGTTTGAATGCATGAATCATCAAAACTAGACTATACTAGTACATCCATGGGTACAAATAGGCATCCAAGCACAAACATATATAAAGGCTTATTTGTGGCCCACTATATGTACAAGTATAACTCCTAGTCTTAATGAAAACTAACATCTAAATAAGTAATCAAATCATGTAGCATAAAACGGGATATAAATCATCATTACAAACATAATAATCTATAAACCTCAAAAACATGAAATATCAAAAGAAGAATCATAAACATCCATATGATCATTATGTGTATGCGTACGCATTAGATCTAGAGCATACATGTTAGTTAAAAACAAGGTGAGAACACAAAGATAAGTCTATTTTAAACATGGGTGTCTCAAATAACTAAACATGTATATCACTAATCTAATGAACATGGCATAAGCATAATGAACAATAAAACAAGGCATGCTATAAAACGATGAACATAAACAACATGCAAATATAAAAGGGAGTAAGAGATCGATACCAAAACCGATGAAAGCACCTCTCTAGTTCTCCAAACCAATGGTGGTCCTCTCCACCAAACTCCCCTTGAAAGTGATGCATCCAAAATGTATTCTTTAAGCACGGAACGCATCCACTTCAAGGCACCAACACTCTCACGTAATGCGAGAGCTCCCGCCTTCATCAAAAAGCATAGAGGTGGTCTTTGGTACCCATTTTCTTTTGGGTCCACGGGGGTTAGTATCTTTCCTAACCCAAACAAAATTATTTGCTAAATTTTTAACATGTAAACGATCATAGAAAAATCTAGCAAGATGGCCTTTTCGACCACAATGTGTACAAATGTACACATGAGCATACATGTGATGGTGCTGACCGTGGGAAGCATGTGTATGCCGTGGAGGGTGTGCAAGTAAAGATGGAACTTGTTTCTTGCGAACCAAGGTTTCCAAGCGTGTATGATCCAAAGCACATTGGCTCAAAGTGGAGCCCAAACAATCTACACTTTTCTTCAAAATATTTATGTCATTTTCAATACTAGAAGATAAAGTGGAGCATGCAAAAGATGTGCTAGGTGAAGCTACATTAGCATGACAAACATGAGAATCTAAATCATTTTGCAAAGATTTATTTTTATTTAAAACCAATTCTAGTTCTTTTGTAATGAAAACAATTTCATTTTTCAAAACAAGGTTATCTTTTAAAACAAAATCCAATTTAGAAGATCAAACCTCATTGTTTTTCACAACATCATCACAATCATTTTTGCTTTTCAAAACATCAATCTCTTTTAGGGCAAGGTCAAGTTGAGTTCTTAGTGAGTCACGTTCACTAGTAATCTCTTCCTTCTCTTGCAAAACCAATTCAAAACGTGAACATAAATCCTTCATTTCTTCTTTTAAATCAAAGTGTTTCTTTTTCAAAGATTCATGTTTTTCCAAAAAAATTTCAAGCTTTGTGGCAAGTTCAACATTTAAATTTTGAACTTCTAAACACCTATAGCAATATGAACTAGAGCTATCATCTAGTTGAGAATCCGATTGTACCTCAACAGAGTCTTTCCCTTGGACCATGAGGCAATGCTCGTCGGACTTGTCTTCCTAAATCTTCTCAACTTGTTGACAATCCTTGGTAGCTCGGGAGAAGTCAATATGCTCCAAACTGCAAAAGCGAATCAAAATGAGCAAACACAGGTAAAAGATGTTCATTAATAGATGCTCTAAGTGTGTTAAGTGCTAATGCATTTGCCTTTTATGCTTGCTATTATTTGGGTAGGATTCTTGAGTAGTGGCTTGATAAACTAGATGACCTAGGGTTTTCAAATGACTAGTCATCTTGGCTATCCAAATATCATGTCTAGTAAAGTCAAACATAGGAGGGCTAGCCATGAGTGCAAACTAAATGTGTGCAAATGAAATATGCAAATGAAGATTAGCAAACCAAGATCTCACTCCTAGGTGGTTAAACCTAAATATCAGGAGCGTAGGCTCTGATACCAATTGAAAATCACCTAGAGGGGGGTGAATAGGTGATTATGCTAATCTAGTGAGCTAAATGCGGAATTTAAAAACTAATTGCAATTACACACTCAAGTGCAACCATCAAGAGATGCACACACAACCAAGCCAAGCATATAAGTATGAATGCACAATATAAAATGATGCAAGGCACAATATAAAGAGAGAGAGAGAGAGTAAGAGCCAATGGATCAAGCGCAAACAACAAGATATGTTTCGAGGTTTGAACACCCAGCTCTACGTCCCCGCCTTCACCCAGAAGGATTTCTAATCCACTAGCTTGTCCACAAAGGACTCCCACAAAGGGAACCTCCACCGAGGATTTGGGGTAATACAAATACAAGGAGTACCCAACTCCTCTCCTTACAAACACAACCTTCTCCTTGAGGCACAACACCAAGCCAACAAACAATCACCTCACAACTTGAGGGATTACAACTCAATACAAACTCCACCTCACCTAGAGGGATCAAAACACAATCTCAACCTCTACCAAAGAGGGAGCCAACCCAAATCAACCTCTACCAAAGAGGGATATCACAAAGCAAGGGTTTACAACTTGGTGGTATATTTCAACCACAAACAATCTCTTTCCCCACAAAGATCCTATAGAATAAGATAGTAGATTTTTGCTCAAGTGTGGAGAAAACAAAGTATTTAAAACAAAGAAAAATCACTTGAAAAATCACCCCAAAGATATAGAATGAATGAACCAAAAACAATTCCCAAAAGACTATTTTTCTTTGAAATAATGAAACACTTTAAAACAATAGGATTGATCTTTTTAGCACAAAGAAACTCCTTTTAAACTTGTGAAAAACACCAGAGAAAGCTCAGAAATTTCGTCCAAAAATTCTTAGTGAAAACTGGCCATTAATGGGGTATTTATAGCCCCTAGAAAAATATAGCCGTTGGCAGCCAAATCTGCCAAAAATGCACTACCGGTCGACCGGTCGGTCGACCGTCCCACGGTCAATTTTTGACCGTTGGCAGCTACCGGTCGACCGGGTGGTCGACCGTAGAAAACAGAGAGTTACCTGTATGAAGTCGATCGCCCGTGCGGTCGACCGGCCCATGAGGCAGCCAGCGTGCACGTATCGTGCACGTCGGTCGACTGATACGGTCGACCGGCTACTTGGTGCGGTCGACCGTCCGGTCGACCGACCTAGCCTGGCAGGCAGCAAAACAACACAGAAAAACAGGTTATTTTATTATCCAATAAATTCCCATAAAACCTCTAAAAATTCACAAAAATAGTTTTATCATTTTGCATTGATATACAAACATGTAATAAATATTTCAACTCAAATATCAAGCATTTTGGACTTTTTTGTGTTATGGAAAAATTACCGAAAACCAAAACTTGTATTTTTCCAAACTTAGACTTTTCAAATAACCTTTGTCCAAACCTCATCCAAATACAAAAACATGATATTAAACGACATTGAAGCATGATGCATATGGATAGAAATCCAATATACATGAAACATATACATATCATAGTTTTTGACTTTAATTCCTAAAATATGTTTTGTTAGAAATACCAAACAAAAAACACATGAATAAGTGAGTCAAAACTAAGTTTGTCTAGGAAGTTAAGCATGCATGTATATAGAACAAATCTAATATACAATAAACCATTTAAACTTGTTTTGATCTATCTATTCATGAAACCAAGATCGGTTAAACCAAAAACGGAAAAACCGAAAACCAATATCCAAAACATGAAACGTGTGTGTTGTGAACTTGAGCATATCATACTATTCTAATCTTTACAATTTGTATCTAAACACAAACAAACTATGGTACCGATGTCTTCTTGTAGAGTGCCGTCTCCAAGCCGACTCGATCCAAAACTTGATTCACCGAGCTTGACTCCAATGAGTGCTATGAATGATCTTTGACGCTCGGGCTCTTGAATCATCATGTGAAAGCTTCCAAACTATCTTGTTGAAGCAAGTCACCAACTAATATCTTGATTAATGATCTGAAACTAAATATCACAAGATTATTAGTACACATACTACATGAGTTAATCATCATCAAAACTAGAGTGGAAGGCCTTTGGGCCAACAGTTAAGCCTAAGTATCAGGAGCGTAGGCTCTGATACCAATTGTAAATCACCTAGAGGGGGGTGAATAGGTGATAATGCTAATCTAGAAAACTAAATGCGCTAAATGCGGAAGCTAAAACAAATATGCTCAAACACTTAGTATAACCAACAAGTGTAGCCGAATTTCCCGTGAAGGGCTCTGGACTAACTCCTCTTGATTCCCCTAGATATGGGTTGAGGTGCTATATGAAGCTCTTGTGGTTAAGTACAAGTGAGGCACACACAAGCAAACCAAGCATATAGATGATATAGCAATATGAATATATGCAAGGCACAAATGCAAGTAATAAGATATGAATGAATGAATGATGCTTTGAACAAATAAAAGAGAGAGAGGGTTAAGAGACAATGGATCAAACGCAAACACAATGATATGTTTCGAGGTTCGAGCCCCTGCCTCTACGTCCCCGCCTTCACCGAGAAGGATTTCCAATCCACTATCTCCCACCGAGGGAACCTCCACCGAGGAGGATTTGTTACAACCCGGAGTACGAACTCCTCTCCCAAACACCACCTCACAACCGAGGGGTAGGCCCGTAGCCAAACAACCACAAATACCTCTACCGAAGAGGGTTACAAACACCAAGCTCTACCTCACACAAGAGGGAGCAAACACCAATCTCCACCTCTACCAAAGAGGGAGCAAACTAACAATCCTCAACCTCTACCAAAGAGGGAGCAACCCAATCAAAGCAAGGGTTTTTACAACAAGTGGTTACAAAGACCACAAACTCTCTTTTTCCACAAAAACAAAGATCCTAAATAGATTAGGATAGAAGATATAGCTCAAGTGGGTATCAAGGTGTTTTTGGAAATCAAATAACAAAGAAAAACTACTTGGGAAATCTGTTGTAGATGATAGAAATGAAAATCCAAAACAATATCCCAAAAACCTACTTTTCTTTGATTTTCCAAAACCCTTGAAAAACAATAAAGATGAAATCTTTTAAGCTCTAAAACACTTTTTAAAACTCGTAAAAACACTTCAGAAAAGTAGGAATTTTTGCTCTTGAAAATCTTGGTCAAAACCATAAAGAGATGGGGTATATATAGCCCCAACAGAAAACTAGCCGTTAGGCTGATCTGTCAGCCTGACAGGCCTGCGGTCGACCGGCCGGTCGAACGCCAACGGTCGAAAATCCGACCGTTGGAGCTCCCGGTCGACCGCCCGGTCGACCGCCCAGATACAAAGAGCTGGGCTCTCTGGTCTGATCGACCGGTCCGGACGACCGCCCAGATACAGAGAGCTATGCTCTCTGGTCCGGTCGACCGTAACGGTCGACCGGCCTTGTGTCTGCCAGACGTGCACAAGGCTGTGTACGTCGGTCGACCGCAACGGTCGACCGGACCTTGGTGCGGTCGACCGTGCGGTCGACCGACCTGGCCTGTCAGCCATAGTCTGGGTCAGAACCTGGGTAAAAATAAATTCTTGTAAAACATTTAAAAATCCCCAAAAATAGTTTTAACATTTTGCATTGATATATAAACATGTGATAAATATTTCAACTCAAATATCAAGCAAGTTAGACTATTTTTGTGTCTTATCATTTTTACCAAAAACCAAAACTTGTATTTTATCAAACTTAGATTTTTCTCAATAGGAAATCTGATTTTTTCTAAAACTTATGAATAGACATATCAAAATAAGTTTGTCTAAGATATGAAGCATGTATGTATATCGAACACATCTAATATACATAAAAACCATTTAAACTTGTTTTGATCAAACTATTCATGAAAACCAATTCCAAAACATAAAACGTGTGTGTATTGTGCACTTGAGCATATCAACTATACTAAGCTTTACACATGGACCTAAAACACACTAAACTATGGATACCTAAGTCTTCTTGATGATCTTCATCTTCAAGTCGACTCGGTCCAAACTCCGTGATCCAACGAGCATAGCTATGAATGATCTTGACGCTCGGGCTCGGGAATCACCAAGTGAAGGCTTCCAAACTCCTCTTTTTGAAGCAATACCAACTAATATCTTGTTTAATGATCTGAAACTAAAATCACAAGATTATTAGTAAACATAACTACATGAGTTAATCATCATCAAAACTAGAGTGGAAGGCCTCCGGGCCAACATATACATCCTTGAGCCACTTGCCTTTATGCATATACTTTTGTAGACTCGTATATGTTTAGATATGTATGTATAGTCTAGTTTGTACAAAACATACACATGCCTTGAAGTTGTATTACTTTGTTGAAAATTAAATTTTAATGAACTTCATGTTTTAAGGAATTCCATTATTGAGCTTATTGCCTATTTTCATGATTATGTTTTTCACATAACTATTATACACTCACTTTACTTAATGTTTTCTCATGACCTTGTTTTCATGAGTATTATATGTACTATTTAGATTTTGACTATTTAGTGATCATGTAATTTTTATAGTTCATGAAATATATTTTGTTTTATTTCTTACTTGAAGGATTTCGTACTAGTTTTCAAGTTTTTCATATAACTAGTTCGTATTCCTCATGTGGTAGAGTTTTCAAACGTGTTATAATTATTTTCAAACTTATTTTTGAAAGCCCCTACCCATTTCAAGGGCGGTTGGTTGGGCGGCCATGCCTTGTATGCTCATATTGAAAATCTATCTAAACATGTGCATGAAATGGGTGGAGGAAGTATGAGTTATACACTTGTTCCTTATTGTGTTTTCAATGGTATCACAATTGACATTTATCTTGTATACTCATATTTGTTTCTATATATGTATGCTTTTACTTCAAATAGTATCAATTTCGATTGGTATTTAACCTTTCATACATATATATATATAATGTGTTTCGATTGTGCTTATTATATCTTTATATCTTAAAGCACAAACTATGTTATGCTAAGCTTGATTTTATCCATAATGACAATTATTTTAAATTGGTATCTATACAAGCTTATGCATCGTTTTCATTGATATTTCATAAAGGGGAGAAAACTCATGTTTTATCTTTTAATCGGTTTGGTTTACAATCAGTGTTTTACTCCCAAGCTTTATGTTGAAAAATGATATTGATTTTTTTTAATTTAATTTGGTATCATACGCTCCTAATGAAAATTATTTCCAATTGATATATGTTTCATTTTCAATATTGGTATCAAAATGTTAAATTCATATTATTATATATTTGGTATCTTTATTGTAAAATGAGTTTAGTGTTTAACCATAAAAATTGGTTTATGTTTTTCAAATCGATATCAAAAGTATAAAATATTTTCAAATGGTACTAAATTTTTTTGGTATCAAGATTGCCTATATATATTCATATCTTTCAATTGATATCAAAATTTTTATTGGTTATCCTCAAAATTATTTATTTACTTTCAATTGGTTATCTTCAAAATGTTTATGGTTTTGTTTTGTTTATTTTCAATTGGTATTATAAATTGGTATCATGATGTTTATGTATACCTACATACTAAATTGATATATTTTTCGATTAGGTATCATAAAGTTTTGATTTAAGCATAAAGAGAAAAAGGGGAAGAGATATTTTAGATTTATGCATCTTATTCATGCCCTTTATTGTTTTATGTTTGTACCCCTTTGTTAATTTTTGTTTCTGACAAAACGGGGGAGAACATTATTTTTGTTTACCTTAACCCCTTTGTTGATGATTGACAAAAAGGGGGAGAAGTATTTTAGTTTATTTATGCATGGTTATTTAAGTTTATATCAACGTTTATATCACAAGCATTTGTTTTTGTGTTTTGTTGATATTGGTTTGTTGATATTGATATCAAGAGCATATTGTGTTGTTGTTTTTATTGGTATCAAGTATTGATATCAAGAGCAACATATTTTTTAGAATTTTTATTGGTATCAAGAGTAACATTATTTTTAAGAATATGTTTATTTTAAAATTTGGTATCAAGAACATGTTTATTTCATTGGTATAAAAGATCATGTTCTCTATTACCATGTTTGTTTAAATTTGTTAATAGCATTCATGACATATCTTTATTGTTTATTGCTATGCATGAGTTAAGGGGGAGCTTCTTTGAAGCTTAACTTTATCCATGCATATATAACTCCATGAGTTTTGTCACCATTAAAAAGGGGGAGATTGTTGGCTCAGAGGCCCTTCACTCTAGTTTTGATGATGATTAACTCATGTAGTTATAGTTTACTAATAATCTTGTGATATTTAGTTTCAGATATTTAACCAAGATATTAGTTGGTGATTAGCTTCAACAAAGGTGTTTTGGAGCTTTCACATGGTGATTCAAGAGCTCGAGCGTCAAGTTCACATCTAGTACTCGGTTGGAGTCAAGCTCGTTGGATCGCGTTTGGATCGAGTCGACTTGGAGACGGAGTTCTACAAGAAGATTTCGGTTTGTTTTAGTTTAAGATTTTGTTTAGATCTTGTGTTAAAGATTAGATAGTTCTGATATGCTCAAGTTCACAATACACACACAAGTTTCATGTTTTGGTTTTTTTAGTTTAACCGATCTTGGTTTTCATGTATAGATAGAATCAAAACAAGTTTACATGGTTTAATGTATATTAGATTTGATCTATATGCATCTATGCTTTATCTATTTAGAAAAACTTATTTTGATAGTCTATTTCATGAGTTTGGTGTTTTGTATTTAAACAAAACTTATTTTGGATTTAATGTCAAAAATATAGATATAAATCTTTATTTGTATATTGGATTCTATCCATATACAACATGCTTCAAAGTTGTTTAAATATCATGTTTTTGTATTTGCATGAGTTTTGGAGAAAACGAATTTCTATCTCAAAAATCCAAGCTTTGGAAAATATAGTTTTTGTTTTAAGGCAAAATTTCTAAGTTACAAAAATAGTTCAAAATGTTTGTAACATTGTTTGATTTTTACTCAAACATGTTTGTATATCAAAGTATAATACTGAACTTATTTTTATAGATTTTTTTTGTGATTTTATGGGATTTAACCAAAGGCAAAAAGACAAGTTTTTAAATCCTGAAAATTGACCTTGTCAGGCTCTGGCGGTCGACCGTGCGGTCGACCGGACCAAAAGTCGGTCGACCGGCACGGTCGACCGACGTGCACAGTAACGTGCACATAGCCAGCCACTTGGGCCGGTCGACCGCCCGGTCGACCGACTGCAAGTGCCCCACTGTCGGGTGGGGGCGGTCGACCGGACAGTCGACTGTAAGCTTGGCCTCGGTCGATCGCGCAGTCGACCGGCAGGCTCAACGGTCAAAAATTTGACCGTTGGCCGGTCGACCGGAAGGGCAAATTGGCCCTTTTCTACTGCCAACGGGCAGATTTGAAATGAGGGTATAATACCCCATTTCTTGGTTTTTTTCAAAAGATTTTTCAAGAGCAAAATTTCTCTCATTTACAAGTGTTTTAATACAAGTTTTCAAAAGAGTTTTTAAGCCAAAAAGATTCATCTTTATTTGTTTTCAAGGGTTGGAAAAATCAAAGAAAAATAGAGATTTGGGATATTTGTTTTGTTCTTCATTTCTATCAAATTCTAATTGATTTTTCAAGTATTTTTCTTTGTGTTTTGATTTCCAAACTCCTTGATTTCTCACAGTTGAGCTTATCATTCTATCCTATCTATTAGGATCTTTGTTTAGTGAGAAAAGATTTGGTTTGTGGTCTTTGTGATCACCAAGTTGTAAACCTTCCATTGATTGTGATATCCCTCTAGTGAGACGTGATTGAGTTGATATTGCTCAAGTGTGAGGTGATTGTGAAAGTGGTATTTGGCTCCCTCTAGTGAGAGGTGGAGATTGTGTTGGAATCCCTCAAGTGTGAGGTGATTGTTGTTTGAGTGGCTTTGTGCCTATCCCTCATTTGTGAGGTGGATATTGTGTTGGCTTTGTGCCTTGCCTCTAGTGAGAGGTTGTATTTGTTGAGAGAGGAGTTGTGTACTCCCGTATTGTATTTGCCCCAAATCCTCAGTGGAGGTTCCCTGTGTGGGAAGTCCTGTGTGGACGAGTTAGTGAAAATCCTTCTGTGTGAAAGCGGGGACGTAGAGCTATGTGCTCAAACCTCGAAACATATCTTAGTGTTTGCGTTTGATCCACTTTCTCTAACTCTCTCTTACATTTGAGCGTTGCATCTTATTGTTCATATCATATACATGCTTGGTTTGTTTATGTGCCATACTTGTGTTTAACCAAGAGAGCTTCATATAGCACCTCAACTCTTATTTAGAGGAAGCAAGAGGAGTTAGTCCAGAGCCCTTCACTGGGAATTCGGCTACACTCGTTGGTTATATTAAGTGTGTTGCAATTAGTTTTTAATTTTTGCATTATTTGTCTTAAATTTGCCGTACACCTATTCACCCCCCTCTAGGTGTACTTTCAACTCTCGCACAAGAGATATTAAATCTTCTTTCTCGGAGGATGATAGGATTTCGCTTATAAAGATGGGCTTAGGATTAGCCTCATCTCTCAGATTAATCTGGGCAACTTTATCCTCCGTGGGTGGCTCGTGCTATTCAAAGCGAGTATCCCAGAGAGTATTTAGGTGTTTGATCCAAGGATCTGTATCAGACTGGATCATTTCTTCATCTCTGTCTTTCAGGTGGCTTGCTGAAACCATATATAGTGAAAGTTCTCCGAAGATGTTGCCAACACTAATATCCGACTCCCACGATGACGTGACAGATGAATAGTTACGGTATAGTAATTTTTCAGACTCAGAGGCTGACAAAATTGGGGTTGACACATAACCCAAACCCCTGCGAGTTTGATGGTAATAAACAGGGGTTTTTTCTTTCGGAACGAAAGACCGGAGTAGTGTTCTCCTTCCTTTGCTGAAGTTCAACCCAGGACCGTTTGCCAGATCATACCCCATGCTTTCCATCATTCTGAGTACATTTGGCTCATAATGGGTGAACTGAGGAGGTTCATTCTTGCTTTCTGACTCTTCACGAGACATCAGTTCGGACTTGATTTGTCCGAAAAGGATTGGTCTTTGGCCTTTGCATCTTGCTGAGACCATGAATACTGATTCTTGTGCATCATCGACATCTTGGTACGTTTTGAAGGATGACTTCATTGGTACATGCATTGACATCCATTGCCGACAAGGGGTCATTATCCACTTCGGTACTAGTTTCTGATGGCACTGAATCAGAAGCGAGTACAGAAAAGTAAGTCAAATTTAAATCTTCATTAATATACCACCCGCCTACATCATTGGCGGTGTTATTAACATCGAGCTTATTAATACTTGTTACAAGTGGATCTAATTCCCACATGCACTCTTCTTTCTCTGGCTCAGTGTCAGCTTCATTACCAGAATCTGGTCCCTCTGGTTGTAGGTTCTCGTTTGTTTCCAAAGAGTCCTGGTACTGGAGAGAGTCTGTGAAATAGTTCTCTACCCCCTTGAACGGATGCCTTTCAGCAATCAACGTTCGTACTTTCCCACTTCCGTCGATGTATTTCATAACTTGGTGGAGAGTGGAAGGGATGATAGAATTATGATGAATGCATGGTCGTCCAAGCAACAAATTGTATGAAGTATCGGCATCGATCACATAGCACGTCACTTCGGACTTTAAGTCCCCAATTTGGCATTTGAGCTTGATCTTCCCCATTGGGCGCGTACCATTATCATTGAAACCATAAATGGTAGTCTGGGTGGCGCTTAATCGGTGAGTAGGAATCCCTAAGTGTTGCATGACTCGGCGAGGCATAATGCTCAATGCGGATCCTGGATTTACCTAAATGCGGCTTACTTCAGATGATCTAATATACCCTGTGAAGTATAGGGGCCGGTCATGTTTCGCCTTAACCTGCATATCATCTACCGTGAAGGTGATGCAGGGATCATTTGGGGAGGCATGGAGGCAATCCTCTACATTTTCCTCCCGTGGTCCACCCGGTGTCTGGGTCATGAAGACCTCAGCATTAGCTAGGGCTTCCCTCAGAGCTTCTCTGGTTGACTTTGATAGCCTCAGGAGCTCGTAAAGGGTGATTCTGGCCGGGATATTGGCCAGTTGAGCTAGGACGTCGAAGCGGTAAGATGTTGTAGATCCTTCCGCGTTGTCCTTTGGGAGAGCTTTAGAAAACCGAAGCTCTTTTTGCTTCTCCACTAGTTGTTTCGCGGAGGGCTTGGCTGACCCTGTAGTGGGTTTAGAAGGGGTTGCCACCATTTTGTCATACTTTTTTAAATATGACTGACCTGAACGAGTTTCTGCCACAAGTGGTTTATTAGGTTCTACAGCAAGAACTATTGTTTCCTCTTCTGAATCAGTTAGTGAGGGAACATCGGTTTTTGCTTCTCGGGAAGAAGCACACACCATATTACAGGATGAAGCTTTCGCCTTGCCTTTGGACCTTCTGCTGGTAACAGTGGTCCATTGCTGGCTATCCACAAGGTCGGGATGAACTCACATAACTTCCTCCTGAGGTGTGGGGAAAGGTACAAGATACTTCTCTTGTTGATGATGAGGGTCCATATTAATCATTCTTAGTTCCCCTTTCGGGATGGGAACTAGTCCGGAGGGTGCTGGAGGTTGTCTACCAAACTGGAGGAATGATGTCATATTAGCCGTCACTTTCTTCTACTCTGGATGGAGTTTTAATACCTCTGCATCAATTAGGGCCTGAAGGATGTCTTTGAAGACATAACAGCTCTTGGTGGGGTGTCCCAACATCCTATGATACAGGCAGTAGTTAGGATTATCGGTTTTACCGGCTTCTTCAGGACGTCTAGCTTCAGGAAGCTTCAACCTGTTGCTCTTGTTGAGTAATTGAACAACGAATAAACATGTTCGTCTTTGAAGGAATACTGCTTATTAGCGCGTGGTTGACTTGAAGAGCCACTTCCCTTGACCGACTGAGGTTTGATAGGGGATTTGGTCTCTGTCACCAAGTTATCTTTCCTCTTTGGTTGAAAAGATGTTTCTGGCGTGCGCCTTGTCGACCTTTCAGGTCTGGACTTGTTTTCTTCTGCCCTAGCCCTGGTGACAATTTCTTCAGCCTGTTCACCTTGCTGGACCAATTGCTTCCAGGTGCGAATTTCAGCAACTCCTATTTAGGCTAGGAGCGACGTCTGTAAATTGTGACGGCATGTTTCTAACAGGGTGACCTAGGTCATACCGCTAGGACATCAGAGTGCCATATTTTAAATCTTTCTACAAATGATTTGACTGACTCCCTCTTTCGCTGCTTTGTGGCCAAAAGAGTAGGCATTGTGATCTCTGAGTCATCTTCAAAAAAGCGTGTTAGGAAGAGCTTCTCCAGATCACTCCAATTTTTTATGGAACTTTCTGGGAGCTTCATGAAACATTCAAAGGAAAGCCCTTTTAGAGTGCCGATGAACAAACGTGCTAAGATGGCATCATTATCTACCACGTTCCCCGTCTGAGACTTGAAGTAGTAGATATGTTGGTTCGGTGACCCTTTGCCATCAAACGCCTGTAGGGTCAGAGCTTTGAACTTGGGGGGTATGGAACAAGGTCCCATTCGACCGGATATGGCCGGACCACTCCTGTTTCTTGGAGGCCTTTCCGATTAGTAAGGGCCTCTAGACGTTGCTCTAATTGACTCATTCTTTTAGAATGAATCCTTCCATGGTCTAGGTTGCCTTCCCCCTTAGATGAGGATTTAGACGACTCAGAAGTAGATTGCTCTTTCTCCTCGATATGCACAGAAGATGAGCTTTTTCCCTCTTTTCGTTTGCCTCTAGACTTTTTAGAGGAGGTTTTGTCAGTTGACTTCCTCTTGTCTTCAAGCAATTGTGCCAGCTCTATTTGAGAGAATCGATGGATTCTTGTTGAGCACGAATCATCTCAAATTGTTCCCTCTGGACCTGGGCTTGTTGCTCCTGACCGTCTCCTCAGGAGTATTTGTCATGTATATGAAGGCTTCCTTCTCTATGGAAGAGTTCGAAGCCTGTGACTCTGCAACGGCGGAATGTGAGTAATTTACTTCAATGCCCCGAGCCAAGGCATTGTAATTGATCGGGGCAATCGCTCCAATCCGAGTACGAGTATGCCGATACACTCCTCCTGGTTCCATGTCAGACTCGTCGGAGCTGACCAATGGTTGTTTTCCCCTACTTTTGCTTGCCATGTTTGTAGTGATTTCAGGGTGCTCCGCGTCAGAGAAGGTCCTCCTTTTGCGGGAGCGATATCTTTTAGCTAACCGGAAAGTTGGGGTCGACTGTCTGAATATCGACTGTCGACTCGCATGTGAACTACAGCGGCACTCAGAGAGCATTGTTGTGATAAGCTGTTCACAACAACAAGGTGGAGTTATCAAATTAGCACTCCTCTTCCTTGTCAAATAATCTCTTAGGTCCGCAGGAGGGGGATCGAAGAGATTGGCCTCGGATTGTCGAGGGCTTTTCAGTTTTTGAGAGCTATCCTTGCTTCGCAAAGCTAAGACGCAAGGTTCTGAGACGCGGAGCTCACGTCCTATAAGATAAACGCAGCTCTCGCATTTTGGCTCTAAAACGCGAGTCTTGCGCCTCTGCTGAGAAGAGACGCGGCTTTCGCGTTGCTGATTGTCGTATCTGGGTATCGACGCTTGAGAAACGCAGGCCTTCTGGGCCCCACGTATAAATGTAGAGGCGCGGGTCTCGTGTCTCGGATGAGGGGAACGGACCTCGCGCTGCTGATCGTCGCGTTTGAGAAGTGGAGCTTCAGAAACGTAAGTTTGGTGAGCCTCACGTTTAGGTTTTCAAACGCGAACTTCATGTGTTTTACATGTTCAGAAGAAACGCGGGCTTGAACCCCGCGTCCTACCTCTGTTGGCAGACAGTTGTTCCAGCTTGTAGTTGACGCGCACGCCGTCTGTCGTCGCTCAGCATTCCGGTTACGCCGTACGGGTTGATGGGAACCCCCAGTACTTGGCGCTGAGGAAGGGGATGGGCATGAACGGGCTGAACATCGGCAACGTTAACCACGCGGGTCTCATGGGAGACGTTGACGCGGGCATTACGTATGATGCGGTTAGCCACGACATCCTTCTTGCCAGTCGCATCTGAGGGGATCTCAGAGCGGACTCGAGAGCAAGTCCCCTAGGTGACTTTGCGGTGGACCCGCGCCTTAGGGCTCTTGGAGACGGAAGAGAGGAACTCTTCATACTTTGCCTGGTCGAACTCCACGACAAGTGATTCGACCGTTTTTCCCATATAGGTGACGTCACCTTGCGTCACAACTTGCTCGTCAGTAAAGAAAGTTGTCCCCAGCGGAGTCCGCGACTTTAGGCCGTGGATCCGCGGCCATATCATGGCCAAGTGCCCTGATATTTGGGCCCTGGTTGCATCCAGCTGCGATGATCTCGTTTCTGCACTTTGTTTTCTGATATTTACTCTGATTTTTCAGCATATTGGGCTTCAATTCTGGGCTTCTATTTTGGGTTATTTTAGAAAGACTTGGCCTTCAAGAAATCTCCGAAATTATTCCCAAAATAGCAATATTTAGCCTCTTTTTACCATTTTACCCTTCTCTTGGTATATTTGCAAATAGGAGACAGAATTGATATTGTAGCAGAGTTTTTATTATTAAACTGGTAAGGAATTCGATAATAACGTGTCATGTTTAGAGACTAATCAATTGGCTAGTAAGTCCGATAAGAATTTCACTATGGAAGGTGAAAGTACACCTAAAAGGGGGTGAAAAGGTGTAGTGCTAATCTAGACAAATAATACGGAATTAAAACTTTTACACTACCACACAATGATAACCAAAAAGTAAAGTCGAATTTTCGGTGAAGGGCTCTAGAACTTCTCCTCAAGATTCCTCTAGACTAAGAGTTGAGGTGCTTCAATAACTCTCTTGGTTCAACACAAGTGTGAGCATACAAACAATATCAAGCATGTATAAATTGAACAATAATAGCAATGCAAGATATAAAGAGAGTAGTATTTAGAGAGAGATAGCCAAACACAAACACAAGCATATGTTTTTCTTTCTCTACGTCTCTTTCTTCACCCAGAAGGATTTCTACTATCTCCACTAAGGAACTCCACAAAAAATACAACCCCTACAAAAGACGTTAGGATAAAGTCAAAGCACAAAACCAATGCACAAAGGAATCCACCTCTACACAAGAGATAAGACACAAAGCCAAAGCATAAAGCAAGAGAAAAGGTTTACACTTGGTGACCACAAAGATCACAAATAACATCTCTCACAATACAAGAACCTAGAGGATAGATTTTGTAATGAATAGCTCAAGTCTGTGAGTAAACAAAGTTTTGAAAAAGAAGACAAAAAGAAAACTCTTGGAAAAACTCCTTGAATGATATAGAAATTGAAAACTTGAAACTTGAATTCCCAAAACTTGTTTTCTTTGATTTTTCAAAACTTTGAAAGAAACTAGAGATTTAGATTTTGAAGCTCAAAAAATTGTTTAAAACTTGCTGCAAAACTCAGTAGAATGCAGGCAAAAAAACTCTTGAAAATCTTTTGAAAAACTAGACAAAAGCCCACCGTTGGGGGTGTGTGCGGTTGACCGATCGACCACACCCAAATTTAGAGAGCAGGTCTCTCTGGTCGGTTGACCAGTCCAGAGAGCTTTGGCATTCTGAGCTCTCATAGGTTGGTTGACTGCCTAGTCGACTGATCCTTGGGCTCGTGTACTTGTGCACATTGGTCGATCGGCTTAGCCATCAGTTTACTGGTCGGTTGACCGTAAGCGCCCCAAAAACCAGATTTAAAAGGATTTTGAAATGAACTTGGAAACTCATATAAATTCCAATAAATTCTAATAAATTCCACAAAAATAAGTTCATGTAAATACAATATATCAAAAATATGTGTGATCAAAAATCTACATATATTACAAACATGTGAACTATTTTTGAGGTAAATAAATTTAGGCTTAAAACAAAAATCGTATTTTTCTAGAAACCAAACTTCAATATGGAAATCCGAATTTTCCAAAAACTTGTATAAATGCAAAAATAAGTTATTGAAACACATTTGAAGCATGATGTGTATGGATAGAATCCAACGCACATAATAAATGAAATAGACTTGTTTTTAGCAATATGAATCAAAATAAGTTTTGATAAAAACACAACTTAAACACGTGCACTAAATTCATCAAATAAGATATATGAAGCATCAATGCATATGGATGAAATTCAAAACACATATAAACTAATGTAAACTTATTTTGATGAAATCTCTTCATGAAATCGAAAGATGTATACTTGATAAATCGAAACTCAAAATCATATACAAGATAAACCAAAACACAAAACTTTATAGAAATAAGTTTCTATAAACAATTGAAGCTCTAGTATGTATGGATAGAATCCAACACATATTCCAAACCATAAAACTTATTCTATTGATACATAAACTATATAATAATAAACTTCTGAAAGCCAAACATTTAAACTAAAAACCAAAATTATTTATCATAGAAGACAATAAATAGACTTTGTGTGTGTGTGTGTGTATAATCTTGAGCAATTCAAAACTAATCTAACCCTTACACAAGATCTAAACTAACAAACCTAGATACAAGTCTTCTTCTAAATCTTCTTCTCCAAGCAAACTTGATTCAAAACACGATCCATAGAGCTGGACTTCATCTTGAGTATTTGATGTGATCTTTAAGCTTGAGCTCTTGAGTCATCATATGATAGCTTCAAAACTTGACTTCGAATCTTTTGTTGAAGCTAAACACCAACTATGATCTTGATCAATATCTAAAACTTAATAAATATAAGATCATTAGTATCATAACTACATGAGTTAGTCATCATCAAAACTTGAGTGATAGACCTCTGGGCCAACAGTCTCTCCTTTTTTGATGATGACAAAACTCATGAAGTTACACACACACACACACACACACACATGGATTAAAGATGAGCTTTGCATAAGCTCCCCCTTAACTCATGCATAGCATAAACATATAAATTTTCAGTATAAAGCTCTTGATATCAATTATGTATAACATGTAAGCTCTAGATACCAATCATATCAATCATATAGATATACAATTTAAGCTCTAGATACCAATGAAATGAACAAATGAAATGAATGGTAAGCTCAAGATTCCAAAACTGGATAGATATCAAAACAGGATACCAATGGATGATTTAGATATCAATGTAATCATCCATCAAACAAACATATGCATAAACATAAAACATAAGACTCATGCAATATAAACTCTAAAATCATTCTCCTCTTTTTTGTCAATCATCAACAAAGAGGCAAAACAAATAAGTCAAACAGGCAAAGGTAAATACCAAAAAAATACCAATTTAAAAACAAACAAGGATATCAATTGGAATACCAATTGAAAGTGAAAACATTTTGAAACCAATATAGGTACCAATTTGAATGCAAAACAAATTTTGATACCAAAAGAATATTTAAACATGATACCAATAGGATAGAAAGTGAAAGTCCATGATACCCATTTTAAAATAAATAAAAAAAATGTAGATACCAATTGTAAACAATTGATACCGTATCGAAAATATGAACATCTTCTAAAAGAAAATATTCTTCTCAAAAAGATGGGAATATAATACCAATAAAAATTTAAAAAAAGTTCAAGACCTAGTTCACCTATCCTTCTTTCCTAAAGTCGTTTCAATATAGAGTCAGTCTCATATTATGTATATTTTCTTGAATCTCTATTCATTGTGGGAGATTGTTGGAAACTTGAAATTAACCAAGTGAGTTTTTGAGAAAATTTTAGCTAAATTTATGTGTGATCCGTTGCTAGAATCGCATGGGTGATAGTTGAAATGTGTTCTCCTTCCATTAGAGATGAAAGTGGTACATTCATATGTTCAATTCCTTTTTCAAATGAATGAGATATTTACCTTGGAAGTTAGTCGGATTCAATAGTTTAAAGGGGACCAAAAGGAGTGTAAACTCTTTAGTCCTACATTAAAAGTGGTGTGAAAAGTTTAGTGGTTTAAATTTGAAAAGTTGAGAAAAAAGGGCATGCCTTTAGGGTACTTGGAGTTTTCGCGCGCGTTTGTGGAAAAACCATGCCCTCGCGTGCGCCGCCGCCCGCCCGCCCGGCACCAATGCAGGTGTGAGTCACTTGGCCTAGTCCTTTTTGGACTGGGTTACAAGTGGGTGCGAGCTTCGCCCGCTTCAATATTTGCAGTAGGTTGTGGGTGCGGGCACGATCACGTGCCCGTCCCCAAGTCAGACCCGAAACGCCCTTCCCAAAGCGGGCAGTTGCTCCTTTGCGAACAGTTGTGTATAAATCATTCTGACCAAAAGTCATATTTGTTCTGACAGTTGCATTGAACAGTTGCAACGAACAGTTGCAACCATTTGTTTTGACAGAACAGTTACATTGAACCATTGCAACTGTTCAAAATCACCAATGTCAGAAGTTTGCTATAAATAGCAAAGACTTCTAACCCAAAAGTATAACTCGGAATTCACTGGTTTCCTTGTTCTCCTCTCTCTGAATACAAAGTCTATTTAGATAAAAAATTCTCTTTAGAACTTTTGTAGTCCTTTGGTTTGTTTCAACTTCCGTCAAGTGGAAGGGACGAGTTAACTTTGATTCAACTGTACGTGAGTTTACAAAGTTTTGTGCAGAACGCGTGAAGGATTGTTGTATCTTGGGAGACTAATGTTCATTATCCCGTATGCATCGTAACCGGAGATATAATTGTCTTAAGAAGATTCGTTTTATGTGTATCACACTCTAAAATCTAGTTTTTATTCTATTACTCTATCTGTTTATATTAACGTTCAGTTTTGCACGAATTTTTTTTAATAAATATTTATCTTGTACAAATATTGATTGTAGAATTATTGAATTCTAATATATTCTCTGTTTTTTTGAACTAACATTCTTATTACAGGAATTATACTGAATAAGGTATTCATCCTGAATTATTTATTTTAATAATATTACTGTTAGAAAAATTATTATTAAATTATTTATCTTGCCAATTTATTACTAATACGAGACTGACTAAATACCAGTTCGATTGGTGTCTAAGGAAAGGATTTGAAAGGCGTTTATGTAATTAAGGAACACTCATTTGAGTAGAAAACCTCCACCTGATTTTTCACTGACCTGGCCAATTGAACCGGTTAATCTTGATCTCGAATTGGATTGTCAAGACCAACAACAATAAAGTAGCAGCACACATAGTAATAAGAGTTCACAGGTTACACGGCAACGTAACAGCAAGCATCAAGCAGCACGAAGGCGAGCGGAGAAAGTAGGTAGTAGTTTCATCTTTAAAAAGGGAAATGGCTGCGGATGAACATAGGAGAGAAAGAGAGAGGATTCTGAGGGTAAGAGTTTGATGTAGCTTGCGTGAGCAATGGAACAGAGACGCATTTTTGTTGCCTTCTAGAAACAAAAGTGCAGTTCATTACCAAAAAAATAAGAGAGGCCTGCACATGAGGCTGTGATTATACGCATTGGGATATCAAAAAATTAGTGTTTATTTGTTTGTTTATTTTCCTTCCCCTTCTCACTCAGATGAGGAGCCTGAGATGCTGGCTGTGCTCCCAGTTTCAAATGTCCCGAGGGTCTTGCATTGATGTAAACGCTTTTGGCATCCCGTCAACTGCGTGTCTGGTGTACCAACCCTTCTTCCCAAAACAGTAATTGTACGTTTGTTGCAAACCGAATCAAGGATATTCTGGATTAAGAAGAAAAAATAAATTTGCTGACTCTCGTACTCTTTTCTTTTGCAAGGAAGGCACAATAGGCATAACAATGGAAAGAAGGAATAAAAGTGCAAAACACTTGCTCACCTCTAAATACATAAATGTAAACCCGTTTGTTACATGATACTTGATTTGCTCAACTGTTGAGTCAGGCACTTGGAGAATTCTCCTCAGTATCTTTATCAAACTTCAAAGTTGTACATGTTAACAACAAATCAAAAGAGTCAGCAAATTCAAAGCAGCCAGAAGCGAGGGAAAAAAATCAATCGAGCTCCGTCACTAGAAACAACTGAAACATTGCATGAAGAAACCAAAGGAATTTACCCAGGGGTTAGGATATAATGTTAGGATTATGACGTGAATACGTCGTGAAGGTTGATTAATGTCAGATTTGGCAGTTTTCTTTTCTAGATTTGTCTTGAGTCTGAGTTGGATTCAAGTTTTCTTTATTCTGATTGAAAGTGTTTTGAGTCCGAGTTAGATTCAAGTTTCCTTTATTCTAATTGAAGGAGTTTGTTTAGGACTAGAAGAGTTTTATGCTCTATAAATAACCCTTTAGGGGTGGCCTTCAATGTATTCTAAGAGAATCCTATGAATTTCTAATTCCTAAGGGTGAAATTCATCTAGGTGAGAAATTCGTGAGAGAAGCTTAGCCACAAGAGTTCGCTGTCCTTGGTGGCCATCAAGGGCTTGTAACTCTCAGCATGAGGTGTGAGTAATTCTTATTGTACTCCCCCAAAGTTTTATTAAAGTTTCTTCTCCCCCTTCTCCCGTGGATGTACACACGATCTGTTTGATCGGTGGAACCACGCTATATTATGTGTTGACTTTCTATCTACTTTGAAATATCTTCTTCTTCTCTTCTTCAAGTTGCCTTAGTAGATCCTTTGGTTCGTATCTGCTGCGCCGCTCCAGTCAACAATTGGTATCAGAGCAAGGCCAATATGAAGATGTCTACAATTAAATTCGATATTCAGAAGTTCAATGGCATCATCAATTTCAGCAGGTGGCAAATTAGGATGAACGCCATCTTTACCCAGAACGTGTTGAAGAAATCACTACTCGGGAGGGAGAAAAAGCCTCAAGACATGAAGGAAAAAACTTGGCAGGAGTTGTATGAGAAAGCCTTAACAGTTATTCAGTTTTGCTTGACGGACAAATTGTTGGATGAGTTTTCTACGGAGAAAACAGCGTCCTCGCTGTGGGAGCGAGTTCAGGATCACTATCTGAAAAAGTTGTTGGCAAATCGGTTGATTCTGAAGCAGCGTCTCTTTCTTCTCCACATGCATGAAGGTATACCTATTAAATCTCATATTGCAGAATTTTTCTCTATTATCAATGATTTAGATAAGATAAAGGTTAAGATAGAAGATGAGGATCAAGCACTTTTATTTCTGTGTTTTTTACCTTTTTCATATAAGAGTTTTAGGGAAGCCATCATCTATGAATGCAAGTTAACAATCAAGGTCAATGAGGTCAAGGAACATCTGTTCAATAAGGACAAAGTTGACACCCAGTTGACGGGTGAGTCTCATCATGATAATTCCAGGTAAGTTCATTATTCAAGAGTGAAGGGTAATAATGAAAGTTTCACGTGTAACTCAAAACACAAGAATTTGACGTGCAACTATTGTCACAAGAAGGGGCACATTAGATCTGAGTGTTGTCTTCGAAAGAAGAAACAACGAGATGCTAATATTACTGAACTAGTTGAATGAGATGAAAAATAGTGTGACGTTCTATTTGTTACAGACAGATCAGTTGATAACAAAGATAGATGGGTCATAAATTTTAGATGTTCATAGCATATCAGTTCTAATAGGAAGATGTTCTCTTCATACACTTTAGTTCGAGGGGAGAAGTCTTCATGGGAAATTTTGCTACAAGCAAGATGATTGGTGAAGGAACAATCCAGTTTCGGTCTCATCATGGATGCATCACTTCTCTTCAAGGCGTTCGTCATGTCCCGAATCAAGGTACTGTCTCATCTCTCTTGGAGCGCTACATAGAGAAGGGTTCTGTTTCAGTTCGAAAGGTGATCGTATGGAAGTTTCCAAATTGGCCCATGTGATGTTTTAAGCTGAATGTATCGGCAATGTGTATATGTTGCGGAGAGGTTACAATTGGTAGATTGCAGTTATCCTCGGCTTCAAAAGCGATAGTTGTGGAACAATTGGAGACTACGATGGATTCGAGCTTGGATATTCAATTGTACCCCGAAAGGAGATTGGGACTAGGTGAGCAACAAGGTAGTCCAGATCGTTACTCGTATGGTGGAGCAGATTCTTATAGACCTTGTGTAGATCAAAGAGATCATTGGGTAATAAAATTCAGGTTGGGTCTGAACTTATTGGACCTAATCAAGATGTGAACCCCATGAGGGGGTTATGGAGAAGAGGGAGTGAGATGGAGATGAAGTCAAGTTTGTCCAATTGTGCGTGGATGCGAGCACATGGAGCATGGTGGCTATTCTCGGACTTGGACGTATTCAAGTCAAGGGGAAAATTGTTAGGATTATAACGTGAATACGTCGTGAAGGTTGATTAATATCGTATTTGGCAGTTTTCTTTTCTGGATCTATTTTGAGTCCGAGTTGGATTCAAGTTTTCTTTATTCTTATTGAAGGTGTTTTGAGTCCGAGTTGGATTCAAGTTTTCTTTATTCTGATTGAAGGAGTTTGTTTAGGATTAGGAGAGTTCTATGGTTTATAAATAACCCTTTAAGTGTGACCTTCAATGTATTCCAAGATAATCCTATGAATTTGTAATTCCTAAAGGTGTAATTCATCTAGGCGAGAAATTCGTGAGAGAAGCTTAGCCACAAGGTCTCGCTGTTTTTTGCGGCCATCAAGGGCTTGTAACTTCTCAGTGTGAGGTGTAAGTAATTCTTATTGTACTCCCCAAAGTTTTAATAAATTTCTCCCCTTTCTCCCGTAGATGTACACCCGATCTGTTTGATCGGTGGAACCACATTATATTGTGTGTTGGTTTTCTATTTACTTTGTAATATCTTCTTCTTCTCTTCTTCAAGTTGCCTTAGTAGATCTTGTGGTTTGTTTCTGCTGCCCGTCCCAGTCGATCTGGTCATGTGGACGTCCTCCCTTGAAATCATCAACACATAAAAACGACCTGAAAGAGCAAACATATCCAGTAAATAGCACACTATTCAAACAAATCTATGTCTCGCTGACGTAGATATAAAACATTTTTAGAATGTAGATTCTTTGTTCTCTTTCTTACAAATATTGGTAGAGGAAGAAAACCAAAAACAATTTTTCCTGATCTCCAATCAAATTTCTGCGTTAGAACATGGCTGCAATGGTTGCTTGCAATGTTGCAAACCATCCAAAATTGCCTCACCATCATAATATGCGCATGGAAAGTGCTAATAAGAGCATCATTTGTAGGCCCTCCTCTTTAGAAGAATTAACATGCAATAAACAAAAGTCACAGGAAACTAATCATGGCCCAAGAATCATTTTTCAGAAAAACAAAAACAAATTATGACCATTCCCTAAACAACCCTCCAGGAAAAATTACATCTACTTCACGAGAATGAAGACCACTTCTTTCCCTTTGGACATTTCACGACGGTTATTAAAATAACCGCCACAATATATTATTTTTACAATAATATTTTAAAGAACCGCGTAGAAGCTCAAAAGGAGGCGGTATTTTTGAAATTTGTTGAAAAATACACACACTTTGACTTTTTATGATGATTATTAAAATAACCATCGTAGCATGTTAGTTTGAGGCGATTCTTTGACGAACCGCCGTAAAAGCTCAAAAGGCGGTGGGATTTTTGAAATTTGTTAAAAAATACATCATTTTACACTTTGACATTTATGATGGTTATGAAAATAACCGTCGTAATATGTTAGTTTGACGTTGGTTCTTTGATGAACCGTCGTAAAAGCTCAAAAGGCAATAGCATTTTGAAAAATACAATATTTTACCCTTTGACTTGTTATGGCGGTTATTAAAATAACCGACATAAAAAGTAACATTTTACGTCAGGTCTAAGAAAAATAGCCGTGGAAGGCATTTTGAAATCGATTTTGATCAGCTACGTCAATGATTCACAGCTCAACACTGTTGGAATTTTTGTGTTCTACTTTCAGATCATCTTTCTCTCCCCTCATCCTCATTCATCAAGGCGAGTTCGATCTCTCTCCTTGTTCATCAAGGCAATCTCTCTCCCCTCATTTATCAAGGCGAGTTTGATCACCAGCGAGTTAATCAAAGCGATCTCTCTGTGCTTTTCCCTCGCTCGAGGATCTGCAAGAGGGAACTTCTCAAAGAAATTTTGATCTGGGGGCTTCGTCCCACAACGATCTGACTGTGTAGACTCTGCGTAGGGCAACAAATCATTCAAGCCGAGTTAATCTCTCTCCCCTCATTTATCAAGATGAGTTCATAAATTGTTTGATGTATTCAAATTTTGTGGCTGATTATGATATCTGTTTGATCTGATTAAATATAGCTGCAATTAAGAAAACAAGAAAATCGCTAGGCGAAATGGAAGAGGACGAAGGATCACGAGGAGGATGAGGGGATCACCGGTGGGAATGGATGAGGAGGAGGAACAGGGGGATCACGTTAAAATTGTATTTTTTTTTAAAATTAGGCATTTTCACGGTAGTTTAAAATTGTTATTGTTGCCTCCTAGCTTAGAACGTCGCCTGAATGGACGGTGGATTTTGAACTGCCGTCATTGCTTTTTAATGACGGTTTGAAACTATCGTTAAAGTCCATTTCTGTGTAGTGAATATAAGTGCAATTGCTATTATACAAAAGAGTATGACCTCAAAACTTACCTTCCCACAATTCGAACTCTGAAATTAAGAGATTTCTAGAGAATTAGATGGAAATTAACATTATCTTCGTAAGAACCAATGAGAAGGAAAGAAAGGTTACAACATCAAATGACGGTAGACGGAGAAAGTGTCAAATATTTAATATCAAATAGCTAATAAAAGTGAGGACATACTATGTGCAATTAGAGAGATCGTAGAATAATTTGAGGCAAAGGATGCGACCGACTAATGAGATAGAAAAAACAAATGCTGCACAATTTAAAATAATCAAAAAAGAACAAAGCTCAAGTTATAGAATCTCTGCCCTAGCCTGTATTTGCAAGCCGGTAGTCAAATCACAGTAAAGTAGGGAAGAACACAACCCTTGGTAGAGCCTCCCTGAACAAATTGAATTTTAAAATAAAAGAAGACATTGTTGAAAATATAAACTTGAATTAATGTGTCAAAGAAGAGGTGACTCTTCATTATCTAGGTGTGTGTTAAATATTTAAGGTACTGCTCATCTATCTAAGTGCCTGTTCAATGTTCAAGATGTCTTTTAGTATTTCTAAAAATGTGTTTAATATTGTTTGTGAAAGGATGTATACTAGACAAACTATATAATAGGGATATGCCATCAGCTGTAATTTGAGAGAGGGAGTAAGTGAGAGATATTGAGAAGAGTAGAAATGAAAGAATATTATATCTCTCTCCCTCCTGTTCCTATGTGTGGCCTTATCTGATTCTATTAAAAAAGCACACATATACAAATTGAAGTATACACTATGTTGATGTTGTTGTTGTTATTATGTTGTGTTGTATATTTTATTTTTTTTCCTAACAGTGGTATCATAGTATGGTTAAACAAAATTTCAAGTGAAGCAAGAGACACGAGGAGCCAAGTCTTAAAAGTTCCAGGAGTTGTGTCTGATTTGAACTAAAGAAGAAAAAGAGGACAAGAACGCTCTTTTTTTTTCATATTTGTTGCCGGCGGGTGATAAAGATACCCGAATTTTCACTCGTTTTGGACAAGAGGAGCCCATTATATCTAGTATACCTGAAGTGTGTTTATTCGCAAGGTGTGACCAAATGATAGAGTGCTGAGAGTCAAAATTGTACTCTCGTATTTTTTTGTTGCAGCATGGAGACATTGAATATAGAATTCCATTCAACAGAATTCTACGAGAAGCTTTTCAGAAACTGAATATGCTACCTCCTGCTTTTTCTACTAAAAATAATGGTCTAGATAATGCGAAAAGATTCCGTGCATACGTTAAAGTTTTTAATCCTCATTTCAATAATTTATTTGCAGGACCTTGGAAATCAAGTCGCAAGGATACTGAAAATGTTGTTTAAAGACTAGTTCTGAAATATTTACAAAATCTTTCAGTTATTCAGATAATGAATGTTAATCTCAAACAACTTACAAATCTGCATGCAGAAATCGATGAACTTCATAATCAAATATAAGAGTTGGTACTCGTATTGGAACTACAAGAACTCCAGATGCATGAAGATCCCAAGACCATCTCTATTGAAAGTTCAAATTATCAATAAACACATTAAGGAAGCATCTTGGTATTGTTAGATCAAGTTTAAGAGAGTGTTGAAAATATTAACTTGATTTAAAGTGTTAAAGAAGTGGTGGTTCTTCAATTATCTTGGTGTCTGTTCAATGTTCAAGATAGTGCTCATCTATTTAGGTGTTTGTTCAATATTCAAGGTATCTTTTAGTATTTCTAGCGATGTGTTTAATGTTGTTTGTGAAAGAATGTGTACTAGACAAACTATATAATTGGGATATGCTATCAATTGTAATTTGAGTAAGTAAGAGATATTGAGAAGAGTTGAAATGAAAGAATATTATCTCTCTCTTCCTCCTCCCATGTGTGGCCTTATCTAATTCTATCTAACAAGCACACATATACAAATTGAATTATACACTCTGTTGATGTTGTTGTTATTTTGTGTTTATATACACACACACACACTCACTCACATATATATATATATATATATGAGAAAAAAATATATCAGCCGCCAGCTGGGAGAGTCTCTCTGGTGGTGACATTGGGCAATTTATGATTCAAAACTGGGTAATCTTCATAATGGTCCTGCTTTTGAAAAAATTAAAATTACTAAAAGACCCTGCCGTTCAAAAATGACAGTTTTCTTAGGAAGGTTTATATTCTCTATTATTATTCTCTCTCTCTCTCTCTCTCTCTCTCTCTCTCTCTCTCTCGCACACCCGCGTTCATATCTGAATTTCAATTTCACAGGCAGCCTCGATATTAGAAAAGCAGAATCAGATCTTGATTTCGAATTTGCAGAGATCTTCTATCGCAAATTTCATCTATCAGATCTCCATCGATCTCTCCATCTCAATCTGTTATCTCCCTGTATCAGAATCACTCTTGGTCTGTCCATTTTGATATCAAACCCCAACCATAATTCATCTCCCGCCACCCCATTTCGATGCCGACCTTGCCCTCTTTCTCCCCAACTGGATATGAACATGTAGCTTTAAATGCAACTTCATCAACAAACGGAACAAATGCATCAAGAGAGAGAACTTTGAATACTGAAACAAAGATTATTTTTTATTTATATTTATGTATTAGTTATGTCATTGTTGCTTGTAGTCTTTACTGAAAAACTATTATGTTTATATTGAGACTGCGACCTGCAGTCGCAATCACTAGATTCATATGAAAAATTCGAACTTGGTTGCAGTCCTTATCAATAATCTTTAATTTTCTTTTGTATTGATAATGCGACCTTAATCGCATTCCTAAAGTAATTTGAATGCTTGTTTATTATTTTTTTTATACGCAGATATTATGTTCTTTAAGAATGCGACTAAGCTCGCAGTGTTTAATAAAATAATCTTTCAATTGTTATAAACTGCGACCTTAGTCGCAATCCTCAGTTATATTAAGGCAGTGATGTTAGTCGCAGTTTTTTATTATATTAATGTTGCATTTTTGGTAACAGTATTTTATTATATAAGGATTGAGAGCTGTTTCAAACAAAATTTCCCAATTGTTATAAATTGCGACCAAAGTTGCAATCCTCAATTATATTAGGATTGCTATCTTAGTCACAGCCTTTTTTTATATTAATGTTGCATTCTTAATAACAATCATTTATTATATAAGGATTGCGAGCTTAGTTGCAGCCCTACCTTATTTTTGTCCTTTAATCTAATAATTTTCTGTAGGAAATGAATTTGTATTGTGAAATGTTTGGCAGTAAAATTATTTTTGTAGGATAGGAATTTGCATCAGATGATGAGGCATATAATTTCTACAATGTGTATGCAAGGAACAGGGGATTTGGAGTGTGAAAAAAAGGAATAGATAAATCATGGAGGTCTCCGTATGAAGTTATTTGTAGAAAATATTATTGCAACAAGGAAGGTATCAAGAGGTTGAGGGATAAAAGATAAGAAGAGCTTACCGTCAATTGTCGTATTGATAGTAGAGTTCATTGTCATGTTGAGATGCATATTCAGTTGCATTCATTACCAGACAGAAGATTTTGGAAGGTCACCAAGTTTGCTGATTTGCATTCGCATGATTTATCAAGCCCAGATAAGATGCATCACTTTTACTCTCATCATACACATCGATCAAAGATGAGCAAAACCATTATGACCAATTTGGATATGTAGAAATATGTCCTTCTAATATTGCCCATGTAGTTAATGTAATGAATCCTGAAGAAGGTTGTGAACAAGTAAACACACAACAATGTATTGATTATATCCGACATAAAACAAAAATATTAGACAGGAGTTCATTTCTATCATCAAATATTTTCCCTAGAAATTGTAGTTAGATCCAAAATTTTCTTTGCCATTGAAGTTGATCATACAGGCACACTAAGTGTCTTTTGGGCCAACGGAAGAGTAAGATCTTCTTATTTAAGTTTTTCTGATGGAGTAGTGTTTGACACAACATATAAGATTAATCATCTGAACTGGCCCTTCGCTCCATTCACAAGAGTAAATCATTATAAATAATCTACTTTGTTCGGCTGTGCATTGCTCACAGATGAATAAATGAATACATTTGTTTGGCTTTTCAAGAAATGACTCAAATGCATGCACGGAGTTGCACCAAAGGCGATCATTATCGATCAAGATGCCCAAATAGGTGATGCTATCAAGATAATTTTCTCCTAATTCTTGGCACCGGTTCTGTTTTCGGCATATAAGAATATATATTTCATAGCAACAAATGCCCTTGATTAAAAAAATATGGAGGTAATGTTTCCATTAATTTCAATAATCGGTATTCCTCTCATGATTTAAGAACATGCAAGGAAACGTTAGAGAGTGATGAAGTAAAAAATATGATATAAATGAAGAACAAGATAATTGGTTGGTAAAGATGTACAGATTGCATATTGATTGGACGCTTATATAAAAGAAATTTTGTGGGCGGGAATGACAACTAGTCAAAGGAGTGAAAGTATTAATTTTTTTTGATGGGTTCGTGAATGCTAACACAAAACTTGTTGAATTTATCAACCAATATGATAAAGATGTCGCTGCTGGTCGTAGAGCTGTATCTCAAGAGGACTTCATGTGTTTGAATTGTGTACCTAATTGTACCTCAAATCCATATGAGATACAAGTTGTGAAGTGTTATACTAAAAATAATTTTAAGTTGTTTCAAAAAAATGAGCAGTTGTGATGACACTTTTTCCGAAGAGTTAGAAAATGAATGCTCAAGGATAACTTATTTGGTTGGTGACTTTTATGAATTCAAAGATAAATAGGATAAAGTAAGTTATGAGATTTGCGGTGAACTTCATGTTATGTATAGTTGTACCTTTTTGAAACTGAGGGGATCCTTTGTAAATATATTCTGTGCATCTTATGGCTCAATCATGTTACTTATATTCCAGAATCTTATATACTACAGAGGTGGAGATTGGATGCTCGATACAGGAATGTTGGAATTGAAAATGTTATGAAAATATGTCAAAATCAAGGTAATGCAGATCTGAGAGGAACTGTAAGATTCTGGTCACTTCGATCTAAATTTAATGCATTTCTTGAAATGATATCTGATTCAAATATCCATCTTTCCAAGTTGTATGGTGTGTTGCAAGGATTTTCTATAGAAACCAGTAAGAACTTCAAATCCAGGACATTGAATGATCAATCATCGCAGATTGAAACTAATATTGGGTCTAGTACCTCAGTGGTAGTATTGAGAGACGGTGAAGAAAAAATAATCCGTGATCCTCTTGGTCCTATGGCTACAAAGGGGCAGCCCAAAAGTGCATTCAGGATAAAATCTACATTTGAAGATTCTCTATCACAAAAGGAGGTGAAGCAGCATAAATATGAAAACTGTTAACAATTAGGCTATTACAGAACTGGTTGTCCATTATTGGTATGAGACATCTTTGCCTTGTATCATATGCATTTTACTTTGTTGTTTCAAACATTTACATCACTTTTTTTGTCTATTTTTTCTATGCATGTTTTTATGTTATCACATCAATTGAATTTTTTTATTCACAGAGGAAATAGTATCAGATGTTAGCAACCAAGAAGGAAGCAGGAGTTGAATTTATTAAAAAATTTTTAAAATGAATTGTATCGTGTGGAACTTATAGATATGACATATGTTGTTTAAATGTGATTCAAAATATTTCTTTTCATAGAACTTTCTGTACCGATCTGTACTATTTTCTGAGGAATGTGACCAAGGTCGCAATATCAATGTAGAAAGGATCTTATTGAACTGCGACCAAAATTGCAATTCACTTATTATTTTATATATTTTTTCTTCACTGCGACTGTTGTCACAGTTTTAATACAATAATAACTTTGCAATTCTATTACACACAGTGATCTTAGTCGCTATTTTTTAATTTATCTGAATATAATAAAATTTAGTGTTTTGAGAGGGTTGCGACCATTGCCGCAATATAAAATTTCGATGTGGATAACTTTTGGACTCCGACCATGGTCGTCGTTCTTTACTTGATTGAATATACTGTGACCAAAGTATTTGGTCAAGACTATGACCATAGTCGCAATTCCATATATCATTATAGTTTATTATGGAATGCGATCACAGTCACGATTTTTACTTGATATAGTATATTTAACTGAAGAGCTTTTTTATTAACAATGCGACTATGGACGCGGTATCAAGTATAAATATAGTTAATTATGGACTGTGACCATTTTTTTACTTGATAGGATATATTTAATTGAATACTGCGACTATATTTCTACAACTAGAGTCACTATCTTAATATAGTTTTATATATTATTTTTCACTGTGATCTTGGTCGCAGTCTGGATGCAGAATGAGAACTTTTAATTTCTAATCACAGAATGCGCTCATAGTTAGATTCTTAATAAAAAAAATTACATTATTTTGTAGTAAATGATTATATTTCTCATCGTATGATGATATAACTTGCAAGCAATATATTATGTCTGCGACTATGCTAGCAGTATTTATAAAACCATTCAAAGATCATTGCGAATTAAAAATCATTGAATATACATACTTGTATATGTATTTAAAAAGCATGAAAATAAAATTTAAAAAAGAAGTAAATTGTATTAATGTCATAATATGTCAGTAAGAGACCTTACAAAAAAGAGCATTAAAAGCCCTAGAAAGAAGACAAAAAAAAGTTGATTATGAAAAGAACAAAAAAATCCTAGCCGTCCTCATCGTCACCATCATAATCAGAATCGTCTTCTTCGTTCTCCTGGTCTTCTTCGTTCTCCTGCTCGCTTTCCTCCTCTTCGTTCTCGTCGACCCCCTCGCTCTCCTCCTAGCTTTCCTCGAGGGTACTTTGGTTCAGTAATAAACTCCCAGAATGGGTCGTCTGTATCGAGCTTTTCCTTCGATATGTATCGAGAGGACATGTTGAAAGAAATCGAGCATTCATTATCAAAGGACTTGCTGTGCTCGGAGGAAGAAGAAGGAGAAGACATGTTTCAATGATAAAATTTGTGAGGAAGTTTAGAAAGCAAATTGTGACTGTTATTTTTTAGAAATCAGATCTTTAATATGTAATACTCGTAGGCACTCCAAAGGCTAATACTCTTAAACGACGTGAACAATAACATAAGTATTATAGGTGACAGTTGAGGTTTTGAGAATTGGATAAGAAAGCAATTAAATATTTATTTGAACCATTTATGACGGGAGGACCCCCAAGGCCAATTTTTTGTCAGAATTTTATGACATGAATTATAAATTTACTTTTATTGATTTTTTTCTTTCAATATATTTAATTTTTATGTGTCATCACTTTACTGTATCCCTATTAATTTTTTACTATTGTTTATTGAGGACTGCGACCATGGTCGTAGCATCGTGGTAGACAGGATTTTACTGACTGCAACATGGGTCGCAATCATAATATAGGATAGGAATACATAAAATACATGAGGACTGTGATCATGGTCGCAGTCCTAATCTAGCTTTGATAATATATGAATGTTAGGACTATGACTTTTGTTGCATTTTATAAACCTAAGAAAATGTTTTAAAATGTGTATCGAGAACAGCGACTGCGACTATGCTCGCAGTGCTTAATGAGAGTAATTTTTATATATTGTATGTGTAGTGCAACATTTGTCGCACTTCTGATGTCCAATGAGAATAAACATATTTTTAAGTACATAATGCGAGCATAGTTGCAGTTCATTTAAAATGACATTAGTTATTGTCCAAGAAATCTGCCAATGTTGTCACAGTTATAAGAATATTTGATTTATAAATAACTGCGAGACCTAGGTCGCTGTACTTTTTAATAGTGCAAAATATGTAAAAAATAATCCATTAAACAATATATTCATTAATTTTTGTACACTGTACATTTATAATACAAAAAAATCATACATGTCAATTATCAAATTGCATTTTCCTAATCATTTCAGTTTCTTCATCCCAACTTTTTGATTTATTTATGAGTAACATGTATACAATTTCGCCTCTTAGCTTTTGTACGTTGCATCAGTTACAGTATCAACTGCCGAAGGCACACCATATACATACACTCAATGTATTTGCATACATATATAGCGCATTCCACACTGTAGAAATATGAAAAAAATTAATTTTGAGATTAATATTTTTACTACTGAAATATGTTCAATGAGAAATGAAAATTGATAAATCTTACAAATTAAACTTACTTGTTAGCTTGTTGGGGACATTTGCATACTTAATATAACTTTTCTTCATCTTTTTATTAAAATCTTTTTCAATTATTTTACACTCTTTCTCTCTGCATTTACAAAAGTAAAAAAAAATGACATTTAGTTTTAATGCAATTAAATTCAAAAAAATCTGCATGATCAAGAATAAGTTAACATTGTTTTAGTATCTGTCTGGTACAGTTTTAATACGCTGCTGAATTTATCCACAAGAACCAAAGAGTTGTAAAATATCCACTCTTATGTTTGGCAGTAAAAAACCAATAGGTCCAATGGAATCCAGCATCAGTAGCACTGTGTTTGTGATTGATCGGGAAGAACATATACTGTGTGTCACTATTTCGATCTTTTAGTTTGTTATTTATAAAAATTCTTTGAGATCACGACTTTTTGATGCAATACCGCGCTGTCAAAATTAGACGAAACAAACATTAAAAGATTATAAATAGAGACTACAAGGAATATAAATGCATTATTAATATGAAAATTTTGTCTCTCCTAGCATCATGAATGTAACTGCTACTACTTCATTGAATTATTACTATACTGCAACCACGGTTGCAGTCATATTTATGCATGATGAAAATAAAGACTGCGATCAAAGTCGCAGTTTCTCATTCAAGATCACAGTTTGACAGATGGTAATCTTTATTAAGAAAAAAATTTGTTGCTCTTATCAGCTCTTCTTCCTCTTCCTTGACCTTCACCTTCTGTTTTTATTTTTTAATTTTCTCTTTTCTCTTCTCTCTCTTCTCTTCATCTTTCTTTCTTCTCTTTCAGCTTTCTTTTTTTTCATTTTTACAATTGTGTTTTCTAATTGAAGCACTATGTTTTTCAGATATAAATTTTTAGTTCACAAAATCTGTACTTCTTCACATCTTTCGTCCCTTAGTTCTGGTAAATAAACTGCAATAGCTCTCCTCAACTATATTTACATGTTCTTCTTCCTCTCCAATGTCAACTTCAATATTTTCTTCATCGATATGTTCTTCTTCCTCTTCCGCAGTAAGGCATATCATAATATTTTTCTCCTTTGAAATGTTGGTCATTCGATTTAAAACTTGAAAGCCAGGTAAAACATATAGCAAATTATAACCAAATATTGAGAACTGTGACTGAAGTCGCAATTTAAAGAAAAAGTAGTAAAACTTGTGTTTCACCATGACTGCGACTTGGTCGCAGTCAGAAAACAATTTTCAAAACATAAACAATTGAGTACTGCGACTATAGTCGCAGTACTAATAAATATTACAAACAATGTGTTTTATCCAAACTGCGACCTCAGTCGTAGTTCTAATAAAAATTTAGCCAACATTTACCTTGGGTTTTAAAAACTGCAACTTTGGTCGTAGTCCTCATAACACCACATTATGGGAAAAAACATAATACTTCAACTATAGTCGTAGTTTTAACAAAATAGTAGATAAATTGTGTTCACTTTATGTTGTTTTATACTAACCTTTTCTTCTTCAATCTCTGATAGATTGATATCAAGTAGGGCTTTGTTAACATTATGCAGGTCCATCTTACTGCACTTGGAGTTTTATCCTCCATTCCCTTTATTTTCTCTACAATTTCAGCTTTTTCACATAACCAATACTGCAGCAGATATTAATATATCAGTTATGTAATCAGTAACCATATATATACAATTAACATCAATTTTTAATAATAGAATAATTATACTTATAAGAATTTGCACTGAAGATCCTTGCAGCTCAAATGTTTTCTACCTGAAATTGTCCAGTGATTCAAGGAGGAACTACCACACAGCTTTACCCTAACATATGCTCTTCATCAGTTGAATATTTGTAATTTGCTCCACTAAATACCAGAGCACTTTGCATTTACTGTCAGAGAAGGACAATATCGTTGACATATAAAAAATTATCAGAGTAGTAAAGTCTTGAGCTGCAAGTCTTTATCTATCTTTTATAACTTCATTAAATGTCACTAGCTGCTCCAGCTGCTCATCTCTTGTAACATCTAATTTAGTTCTCTTTCTTTTTTTTTTCCATCAAAAGATCATCCAAAGCCTCTTCAATGGATATTTTTGCGATCTTCTTGATATTTTTGAAATAGTGTTTAATAACACTCCTGTCCTTTAACGTACAGGTTTTATTCATAATGAAATCAGCTCCGTTGATAGGTAGACCAAAGATAAGCGCCACATTCTCTACCGTTAACTAGATTCTTTTGCCTCTGATTTCAATGCATCTTGAATCCCTGTCGTATTGGTATATGATTTTCAAGACACTTATGTTTGATTTCAGACCTTTATCTGCAATAAAATCCTCACAGTAGAATGCCATGAATGTAAACCAAAAGGTGTTTCCTTCACAGAATTAACGAAATCAGAATCAATGTGCTTCTTGAATCTTTTTATTAATTCGTATATTGGTTTTAGACTTGATCGCAAGGGATGAACCTTATCTTCTTGCCTAACTCCTGATGCACAAAGATTAAAAATATAAGGTCACAGTAAAAAAAAAAAAAAAGAAAAAATATATATAAGACTGTGACCAAGGTTGCATTATTCTAAACAGCTTCTTTATGAAAGACTGCGACCTTGGTCGCATTTAAAAAAAAGAAGTTATGCAAGACTGCGACCAAGGTCACAGAGTATTTAACATCTTATTTTTCAAAGACTACGACTTTAATCATAGTTTTCTTAAAACAAATAAATTAAAAAAAACTTGAAGTCGCAGTCTATAATTTGAAATATTTATAAATAACTTATTTTTGAAATTTTAAATTTTAAAGATTGAGATTTTGAGTCGCAGTCTTCTTTAAGAAACAAATTTAAAAAAAACTCAAAGTCACAGTATAAAATTTGAAATATTTTTAAAATCCCTTTTGATTCCATATTATCATTTTCAAAGATTGCGATTTTTTATCCCAATTTAATTTAAAAAACAAATTAAAAAGGGCTTAAAGTCGTAGTCTGCAGTTTAACTGTGATTAAAAAAAGTTTTTAATCCAACACAGTATTTTTAAATTACTGTGACTTTAGTCGCATTCCTTAGAAAAGAAACACAAAAAATTGAATTTGGCATTAGAAAGTTTGAAATGTGAATAAAAAACCTTTTTTCCTCCGAAAATTTTGTTTTCTGTTCAGTTTTTTCAAAATATGACACAGAATACAAAGTTGTTAGACAACTTTTTTGAACATCAAAACTGCGATCTAAACTAAACTAATGTGTAAAATGTGAATTATTTCATTAAATATTTATGATTGGAAAAATAACGAAAAAACCATATAAAAATTTTTATTGAAAACCAACTTTTTAGGATTTCACGCATGATTTTTCCTTTCTGGACTGCTGCTTTCTCGCTCGTCATCTTGATCTGATCTTTTTTTTATCACTTTAGAATTTGATGTAGATGATTTAGGAAATTTATAACTCCAAACTACTTCAAAGGAAATTTGTCTGAAAAACGTAATTTTTTGACTCAGTAACTAATTGGGGAGGATGAGTTTTTGCTCGGTTATAAGTAAAACTAAGGGTATTTTTGTCAATAGTAATAGTAAAGTGATTAATGATCCTTTTAGCGGGATTTTTTGGATTCTTCACCGCCTACACTCTGCTACAGATCTGTGATAGAAATTGGGCCATGTCACCGCCAGCTAAGAAGCCTCTCTCAGCTGGCGGCTGAGGTACAAAAACCCCAGTATATATATATATATATAAACCCCAATATATATAGAGAGAGACGAGAGAGAGAGAGAGAGAGAGAGTAGCGATCTGGTGAGAAAGTTAGCTTAGGTGAGAAGATGAGAAGGGATCACAGGAGCCGTCAGATTATCTTTTAGGTGGTTAAGATTAGTTTTTGGGTTGGTTAAGTTCATTTTGGATTGATTAATTTAATTTTTGGGTTTTAGTTTTATTTCCTCCAAATCTAATCTCAACGACCCAGAAACTAATCCGACAGTTCTTATGGCCCTTTCTCATCTTCTCACATAAGGTAGCTTTTTCACCAGATCACTACTATATATATATATATATACATACATATATATATATATATATATATATATATATATATATATATATATATATATATACATATATATATATATATATACATATATATATATATATACATATATATATATATATATACACACACACATATATATATATACATATACACCACCACACACACACACACACCACACACACACACACACACACACATATATATATATATATATATACATACATACATACATACACATACATACATATATATTCCCACCCAAATTCAACTCTCCGACATTCGAATACAAGATCCACTCCGTTTAAGTTGATCTATATTATATCAAGTATCTATAAACCAAAAATTAAGTGTTTTGAATACTTTTTGCCCATGCATCAAGTAAGGGAAAAACGTATAAATAGTGAGTTGGTTAGTTTAACGGTGTAGAACATTTGAAACCTAACAAAAATTGATTTGTAGGGGTTTTAAAATGTTTAGATCATAATGAAATGGTCGGATCGAGTATTTGTATGCCTAAAGACATTGATCTAACCAACTCACTACTTTCGGCCGTCCATTTTGCGCCGCTTGATGGATGGGCAAAAAGTATTCAAAGCACTTGATTTTTGGTTCATAGATACTTGAAATAATATAGATCAACTTCAACGGAGTGGATTTTGTATTCAATTGTCGGAGGATTGAATTTGAGTGAGAAGGATCCAAGCTCAAATCCTTTTGGAAGGACACGAGTCTATCTCATATATATACATATATATATATAGACACTTGTGTCCTTCCAAAAGGATTCGAGGCCGAATCCTTCCCACCCAAATACCAACATCCAACATTCGAATACAAGATCCACTCCGTTGAAGTTGACCTATATTATCTTCAGTATCTATAAACCAAAAATCAAGTGTTTTGAATACTTTTTGCCCATCCATTAAGTGGCGCAAAATGGACGGCCGAAAGTAGTGATTTGGTTAGATCTCTGTCTTTAGACATACAAATTCTTGATCTGGCCATTTGATTATGATCTAAACATTTAAAAGCCCCTACAAATCAATTTTTGTTAGGTTTCAAATGTTCTACACCATTAAACTAACCAACTCACTATTTAGGCTGTCCGTTTTTTCTCTACTTGATGCATGGGCAAAAAGTATTCAAAACACTTGATTTTTGGTTTATAAATACTTAAAATAATATAGATCAACTTCAACGGAGTGGATCTTGTATTTGAATGTCGGATGTTGGTATTTGAGTGGGAAGAATTCAGGCTCAAATCCGTTTGGAAGGACACAAGTCTCTCTCTCTCTCTCTCTCTCTCTCTCTCTATATAATATATATATATATATATATATATATATATATATATATATATATATATATATATATATATATATATATAAATATATATGGGGCTACTGTACCTCAGCCGACGGCTGAGAGAGTTTCTAAACCGGCGGTGACGTGGCTGAATATATGCCACATATCGGCCGCAGAGTGTAGGCGCCAAAAAAATCAAAAAAATCCCGCCTAAACAATCGTGAAACAAATTGACAAAAATACCCCTTTTTTACTTCTAAACTAGCATAAGCTGAATATATCTACAGTTATAAAATTCTTAATTCTATTACGGACGAAACATGATATCGTTCAGCACTCCGACGACAGACGCTGTCTTTTTTCACATGCCTTATGTAACAGAATTCTTACCATTTTACAAAGTCTGCGATCGTATTCACAGTCATAGTATAATGAAACTTTCGAACATTGCGACCATCGTCGCAGAATTAATACAATATAACTTTCAATTTTATATGACGACTGCGGCACTAGTCGCAGTCATAGTGTAACAAAAACTGTTTTATATCACGTCTGCGACCCTAGTCGCATTCCTTTTTTATGTCGCATTCCTTTTTTATATCACGTCTGCGACCCTAGTCGTATTCCTTATTCCCATAAAAATAACAGACGAAACATGCTATCGTTCAGCACTGCGACCTCGTTCAGAACAGCGATCAAGGTCGCAATCTTTTTTCAGCACTGCGACCAAAGTCGCAACCTTTTTCGCATGCCTTATGTAACAGATTTTTTATAAGTTTACAAAGTAGATTAGCACTGCGACCCTGAGATCAGTTCGCGTATATCACATCTTATAAAAATACTATATTAATTACACTGAATTAAATGAAGTAATTAATATTCTATCTACCGTGATACAACAACAGTCTCGAAAAAAGAGATGCACTAATATTAATCTCGATAAAGGAAAGATGGGCACCATACGTAATCTAAAGATATAGGAAAAACATTCTATAAAAAGTTAATTTGTACTTCACGTAGTAAACCTCTGGAAAAAAGGAACTCTTCGATTCTCCCGCCATAACTCTTCAATTAAATATTTAATTTTTTTTACCACTTCTTCCCATACTCAACCGTCACCTATAACAATTATTATTACTATTCATATTCTTTCACATTCTTTACCTTTATATAGTGCTTGTAACTAATATATTATCTCATATCTAAAAACTATATTTTGCTTTTCCTTTTCAATTTGATTTCAAAAACTTTCAGAAAACAATTCATTCTTGAATCATGTCTTCCCCATCTTCTTCCTCTGAACACTCAGATTTCAACTTCAATCATTCCCCCACCGGTCCTCTTTCTTCAGGCTATTCTAGTGAATCTGATACCAGTCTGGACTTCACTCCTTTTGACTATATAACTACATCAAATAATATTTTAACTGATCCTCCTCTTCATGAGGATGATGAAGTTTTCATGTGGGTTAGTGAGGAGGAAATTATTCCTCAGCCACTTGACAGAGACATGCTTGATGAAAGCATGTCCTCTGATGCTGGAGGCTCGCTTTCTCGACACGAATCTGAGGAAGAGCTTGATAGAGAAGATCCATTCTGGGAGTTTATCGATGAACAAAAAGACCCTCAAAAATAGGAAGATCATGAGGACGAGGAGAATGAAGACGACGAATCTGCTTATGATGGTGATGACGACGAGGATTAGGATTTCCTGATATTCTGATATTCAACGTTATTTTGTCTTCTGTTAACAGCTTTTAATGCTCTTTTTTTGTAAGGCCTTTTTCTGACCATATTATGTTATAAATAAAATTTACTTCTATCTGTAAAAAAATCTTTCATATTTTTAAAATACATATAAAGTATGCTGTATAGTTATTATTTTTGCATCTTATCTGCGATAATGGTCGCAGTACTCATATAATAATTACATATGAAACTGCGACCATGGTTGCTGTCCAGTCATAAAACAGTTTGATCGTTTGCATTCAATAAAGTTATAAACAGCTGCCATGGTCGCAGTCCAAAATTAAACTATATAAACAGATAATACTTGGAGAATTCTCCTCAGTATCTTTATCAAACTTCAAAGTTGTACATGTAAACAACAAATCAAAAGAGTCAGCAAATTCAAAGCAGCCAGAAGCGAGGGA
The DNA here is from genome assembly GCA_038442645.1 of Agave tequilana. Classification (NCBI taxonomy): domain Eukaryota; kingdom Viridiplantae; phylum Streptophyta; class Magnoliopsida; order Asparagales; family Asparagaceae; genus Agave; species Agave tequilana. Next base: position 173,089 of record JAVJIF010030109.1, read on the forward strand.
AAAAATCAATCGAGCTCCGTCACTAGAAACAACTGAAACATTGCATGAAGAAACCAAAGGAATTTACCCGGGGGTTAGGATATAATGTTAGGATTATGACGTGAATACGTCGTGAAGGTTGATTAATGTTAGATTTGGCAGTTTCTTCTTCTAGATCTGTCTTGAGTCTGAGATGGATTCAAGTTTTCTTTATTCTGATTGAAAGTGTTTTGAGTCCGAGTTGGATTCAAGTTTCCTTTATTCTAATTGAAGGAGTTTGTTTAGAACTAGAAGAGTTTTATGCTCTATAAATAACTCTTTAGGGGTGGCCTTCAATGTATTCTAAGAGAATCCTATGAATTTGTAATTCCTAAGGGTGTAATTCATCTAGGTGAGAAATTCATGAGAGAAGCTTAGCCACAAGGCTTCGATGTTCTTGGCGGCCATCAAGGGCTTGTAACTCTCAGCATGAGGTGTGAGTAATCTTATTGTACTCCCCCAAAGTTTTATTAAAGTTTCTCCCCCTTCTTCCGTGGATGTACACACGATCTGTTTGATCGGTGGAACCACGTTATATTGTGTGTTGACTTTCTATCTACTTTAAAATATCTTCTTCTTCGCTTCTTCAAGTTGCCTTAGTAGATCTTGTGGTTCGTATCTGCTGCGCCGCTCCAGTTAACAATTGGTATCAGAGCAAGGCCAATATGAAGATGTCTATGATTAAATTCGATATTCAGAAGTTCAATAGCGTCATCAATTTCAGCAGGTGGCAAATTAGGATGAATGCCATCTTTACCCAGAGCGGGTTGAAGAAAGTACTACTCGGGAAGGAGAAAAAGCCTCCAGACATGAAGGAAAAAACTTGGCAGAAGTTGGATGAGAAATCCTTTACAGTTATTCAGTTTTGCTTGACGGACAAATTGTTGGATGAGTTTTCTACGGAGAAAACAACGTCCTCGCTGTGGGAGCGACTTCAAGACCACTATCTGAAAAAGTTGTTGGCGAATCGGTTGATTCTGAAGCAGCGTCTCTTTCTTCTCCACATGCATGAAGGTACACCTATCAAGTCTCATATTGCAGAATTTTTCTCTATTATCAATGATCTAGATAAGATAAAAGTTAAAATAGAAGATGAGGATCAAGCACTTTTATTTCTGTGCTTTTTACTTTTTTCATATAAGAGTTTTAGGGAAGCCATCATCTATGGAGGCAAGTTAACAATCAGGGTCAATGAGGTCAAGGAACATCTGTTCAATAAGGACAAAATTGACACCCAGTTCACAGGTGAGTCTCATCATGGTAATTTCAGGTAAGTTCATTATTCAAGAGTGAAGGGTAATAATGGAAGTTTCACGTGTAACTCAAAACACAAGAATTTGACGTGCAACTATTGTCACAAGAAGGGGCACAGTAGATCTGAGTGTTGGCTTCGAAAGAAGAAACAACCAGATGCTAATATTACTGAACTGGTTAAATGAGATGAAAAACAGTGCGACGTTCTATTTGTTACAGACAGATCAGTTGGTAACAAAGATAGATGGGTCATAAATTTTAGATGTTCATAGTATATCAGTTCCAATAGGAAGATGTTCTCTTCATACACTTTGGTTCAAGGGGAGAAGTCTTCATGGGGAATTTTGCTACAAGCAAGATGATTGGTGAAGGAACAATCTAGTTTCGATCTCATGATGGATGCATCACTACTCTTCAAGGTGTTCGTCATGTCCCGAATCAAGGTACAGTCTGATCTCTCTTGGAGCGCTACATAGAGAAGGGTTCTGTTTTAGTTCGAAAGGTGGTCGTATGGAAGTTTCCAAATTGGCCCATGTGATGTTTCAAGCCGAACGTGTCGGCAATGTGTATATGTTGCGGAGAGGTTATAGTTAGTGGATTGCAGTTATCCTCGGCTTCAAAAGCGGTAGTTGTGGAACAATTAGAGACTACGATGGATTCGAGCTCGGATGTTCAATTGTACCCCGAAAGGAGATTGGGACTAGGTGCGCAACAAGGTAGTCCAGATCGTTACTCGTATGGTGGAGCAGATTCTCATAGATCTTGTGTAGATCAAGGAGATCATTGGGTAATAAAATTCAGGTTGGGTCTGAACTTATTCGACCTAATCAAGATGTGAACCCCATGAGGGGGTTATGGAGAAGAGGGAGTGAGATGGAGATGAAGTCAAGTTTGTCCAATTGTGCGTGGATGCGAGCACATGGAGCATGGTAGCTATTCTCAGACTTGGACGTATTCAAGTCAAGGGGAAAATTGTTAGGATTATGACGTGAATACGTCGTGAAGGTTGATTAATGTCGTATTTGGCAGTTTTCTTTTCTAGATCTGTTTTGAGTCCGAGTTGGATTCAAGTTTTCTTTATTCTTATTGAAGGTGTTTTGAGTCCGAGTTGGATTCAAGTTTTCTTTATTCTGATTGAAGGAGTTTGTTTAGGATTAGGAGAGTTCTATGGTTTATAAATAACCCCTTAAGGGTGACCTTCAATGTATTCCAAGAGAATCCTATGAATTTGTAATTCCTAAAGGTGTAATTCATCTAGGTGAGAAATTCGTGAGAGAAGCTTAGCCACAAGGGCTCGCTGTTTTTGGCGGCCGGGCTTGTAACTTCTCAGTGTGAGATGTAAGTAATTCTTATTGTACTCCCCAAAGTTTTAATAAATTTCTCCCCCTTCTCCCGTGGATGTACACCAGATCTGTTTGATCGGTAGAACCACATTATATTGTGTGTTGGTTTTCTATTTACTTTGGATTCTTCTTCTCTTCTTCAAGTTGCCTTAATAGATCTTGTGGTTTGTTTCTGCTGCCCACCCCAGTCGATCTGGTCATGTGGACGTCCTCCCTTGAAATCATCAACACATAAAAACGACCTGAAAGAGCAAACATATCCAGTAAATAGCACACTATTCAAACAAATCTATCTCTTGCTGACGTAGATATAAAACATTTTTAGAATGTAGATTCTTTGTTCTCTTTCTTACAAATATTGCTAGAGGAAGAAAACCAAATACAATTTTTCCTGATCTCCTATCAAATAACAAAGTTTATGCGTTAGAACATGGCTGCAATGGTTGCTTGCAATGTTGCAAACCATCCAAAATTGCCTCACCATCATAATATGCGCATGGAAAAGTGCTAATAAGAGCATCATTTGTGGGCCCTCCTCTTTAGAAGAATTAACATGCAATAAACAAAAGTCACAGGAAACTAATCATGGCCCAACAATCATTTTCAGAAAAACAAAAACAAATTATGACCATTCCCTAAACAACCCTCCGGGAAAAATTACATCTAACTTCACGAGAATGAAGACCACTTCTTTCCCTTTGGACATTTCAGGACGGTTATTAAAATAACCGCCACAATATATTTTTTTTACAATAATATTTTAAAGAACCGCGTAGAAGCTCAAAAGGAGGTGGTATTTTTTAAATTTGTTGAAAAATACACACACTTTGACTTTTTATGACGATTAATAAAATAACCATCGTAGCATGTTAGTTTGAGGCGATTCTTTGACGAACCGCCGTAAAAGCTCAAAAGGCGGTGGCATTTTTGAAATTTGTTGAAAAATACATCATTTTACACTTTGACTTTTACGGTGGTTATGAAAATAATCGTCGTAATATGTTAGTTTGACGGTGGTTCTTTGATGAACCGCTGTAAAAGCTCAAAAGGCAATAGCATTTTGAAAAATACAATATTTTACCCTTTGACTTGTTATGGCGGTTATTAAAATAATCGACATAAAAAGTAACATTTTACGTCAGGTCTAAGAAAAATAGTCGTGGAAGGCATTTTGAAATTGATTTTGATCAGCTACGTCAGCGATTCACAGCTCAACACTGTTGGACTTTTTGTGTTCTACTTTCAGATCATCTATCTCCCCCCTCACCCTCATTCATCAATGCGAGTTCGATCTCTCTCCTTGTTCATCAAGGCAATCTCTCTCCCCTCATTTATCAAGGCGAGTTTGATCACCAACGAGTTAATCAAAGCGATCTCTTTGTGCTTTCCCTCGCTCTAGGATCTGTAAGAGAGAACTTCTCAAAGAAATTTTGATCTGGGGGCTTCGTCCCACAACGATCTGACCGTGTAGACTCTGCGTAGGGCGACAAATCATTCAAGGCGAGTTCATCTCTCTCCCCTCATTTATCAAGATGAGTTCATAAATTGTTTGATGAATTCAAATTTTGTGGCTGATTATGATATCTGTTTGATCTGATTAAATATATCTGCAATTAGGAGAACAAGAAAATCGCTTGGCGAAATAGAAGAGGACGAAGGGATCACGAGGAGGATGAGGGGATCACCGGTGGGAATGGATGAGGAGGAACAGGGGATCACGTTAAAATTGTATTTTTTTTAAAATTAGGCATTTTCACGGTAGTTTAAAACTGTTATTGTTGCCTCCCAGCTTAGAACGTCGCCTGAATGGACGGTGGATTTTGAACCGCTGTCATTGCTTTTTAATGACGGTTTTAAACTATCGTTAAAGTCTATTTCTGTGTAGTGAATGTAAGTGCAATGTTATTATACAAAAGAGTATGACCTCCAAACATACCTTCCCACAGTTCGAACTCTGAAATTAAGAGATTTTTAGAGAATTAGATGGAAATTAACATTATCTTCGTAAGAACCAATGAGAAGGAAAGAAAGGTTACAACATCAAATGACGGTAGACGGAGAAAGTGTCAAATATTTTGTTGGGATTTGGGTCGAACAAATAGTCCCACATCGGCTAGACGTGGGGATGGTCTTGGGAATATAACGATTTGAGCAACTCCACCTAAAAGGCTAGTCTTTTGGGATGGAGCCCCAAGTCCTTCAAGTGGTATCAGAGACATGCCCCGAACTTAGTCGTATGTGTGGGTGATGTTCGATGATGTAGATCTCCCAATGGCGCAAAGGCGCAATGGGCCTGCCACACCCCACTGGCAAAAAAGGTGCAATAGGCCCCTGTGAAGCTAATGTTGGGCTCTCGAGAAATTTGACAGTGGTGCTCCTTTACAATGGGCGTGTCGAGTGACCGACTGCAATGCTTCACATAAGGCGTGCCGTAGCCTCACGCAGTGAAGAGTTGGATCTCGATGGAGCATTTGCTCTTCCGGGGTGAAGATAGTTGAGCTTACAGGGAACTCTTTGTTCGAGGGGGGATTGTTAGGATTTGGGTCGAACAAATAGTCCCACATCGGCTAGACGTGGGGATGGTCTTGGGAATATAAGGATTTGGGCAACTTGATTGCACACATTTATTGCATTATTCTTTATTACATTCCACATTTATCATGTAATAAATCTGCTAAATTCCTTGTCTTAAATGTCTATTTTGCAGAAGATAATCATGGGGAGAAAGAAGATAAAATCAAATAAATATCAGTTAAATTCAGATTTAACTAGATTTATTTGGTTAGAGAAAAATGATCCCAAATCCAGTTGGTTAAATTCAATTTTTGGTGAATTAGGTGGTTAAAGCTAAAGATCAACCGAGGATAACGTTAAATACAGAGTCCAAATCCAAAGGGATAAATGGATGAGAGAAGATCAATAAATGAGATGAAGTAATTCAGACTCAGATTTTGGCTGAATACATTTTAGTATTTGAATCATAACTTTCGCTATCAGAACTCAAATATGATGATTCAAGATGATTCAGAAAGAGAACTTAAAGGGCTACAACGCTTAAATTGATCATTATTTCTAATTCTGTCATTTATTAAGTGATATTTAGCAATCAATACGCCACTAAACTGCAGATCAGAACTGAATATCCACATCAAATCAAGTTTGAAGATAAAAGGGAGTTCAGAAATTGCCAGCTTTACTTATCTTCATACTCCTCTACCCTCTGCATTTCTCCTATAAATACCTGCACTCAAAAGCAAAAGGGACGACGAAGCAGAGAATAGAACTTAGGATAATTTGTAGTTTGTAACTTAGGTTTTTAGTTTTCTTTTTATGTAATTTTTATTTTCTTTATGTAACTGAGAGGAGATGATACTTTCATGGAGGAATGAGAGCAAGCTTGTACTGCAGGTGACACCGGTGTAAGTGATCTCTTCTTCCATTGTTATTTGAATTGAATCAAAGTTACTTTTTCTTCTTTACTCTTGTTTTTGTTTACTCCCCTCTAATGTGTTGCAATCCAAGTGAATCTGTTAGCCTCGAGACTGCTTCGCCATTGCAAGTGCCCTTGATGGCCTATGGTGATGAACAACCATTCTCTTGCTAGTATAGCTTGCCCTTTTATTCTTAGTGTAGATCGGGAATGGAGAAGATCCTATATGCCATGCTTGATCTCCTTCAAAGACAAGGTAAGTCGTAGCTACGAATTTAAGGTATATGAGCACAAAAGGGGTAAGTAACTTTTAGTTTCTTTCTTTTCTTTTAATTCCTTAGTTTAGAATCCCACAATTTACCACTTCTTTTATCATTTCTTTTCCATTTCTTTGTACATATCATTTCTAGTTTTTTCATCTTCTTAATCTACCATCTTCTTCCTAACTCACTTTAACCTAATTTTTCTCTTTTTCTTTACAAGAACTAAAAGAAGAATTTTAACCATCCTTTGTATCTTAAAAGAAAACTTACTAAAAAAACTTCCATCGCTAGTCCCTCCTTGTGGATCACGATCCGCATAGCCACTTGCTATTGCGGTAGAATTGAGTAACTTGCACTTTTCATTCTTAGTTCTGAAATTCTGTATTTGTGTGCAGGTTTAACCTCAATCAAATTTTGGCGCCATTGCCGGGGAACGAACGGTAAGTTATTCTTTTTAAAGTTTACATTTTTGGCTAACTTTCTTCTTTGTTTTTTGTACAGATTTAACAATAAGGAATTCTTGCTGCAGTGGACACATAAGTGGCCTTGGACTCTGCTCAAGAAAGCAGAGCCAAGAAGCCCTCAGATTTGCTACAGTCCTGTGGCAAACTGAGTGAACTACTAACCTGTATTTTCTGCAGGTTGGCTGAAATGCGTAGTTTAAATATCTGTAGCATTTATTTCCTTGTTTGTCTCACTGTATTTACTTTCTAACCTCAACATTAAAATGATGATTGTAAATGCTAAAAAATGATTTAGACTTTGCATTTAGGCACGTGTCTATTTCATTACATTTCTATTTACTGTTGAAGAGTGCTGGAGCAAAGGTACGTGTGCATAGCATCTAGTATAAGAACACTTTTGGATTGTTTATATTGCTTAAGTGTTGCTTTTCTTGTACACTGCACTAAATTGATCTAAGGGCTTGTCCTATAAACAAGATAAGGTGGGGAAGTCATTACCCTCCCTTAGCCCACAAACAATCTCCTCACTTACTAACCCAAACCTAACTAAAAATGAGTAGACGTTGGCCCTAGGGACATCTCGGACTCAATTAGGAGATTATCCTAAGGGGAAAAGGTGTTGGAATTTGACTCCTACCAAATCAGTGTCTAGGAAGGGGATTAAGGGCCGAAAGCCCGAAGGTTGGTGGTTACTTAATTAAGGAACGTCTTTGACGGATAACCTTCCACCAATCTTGCCCTGACCTGGCTGATTAGCTTGTGGTCAAAGTCTGCATTATACCTCCTATGGACAGTCTAACCAGTTAGGAGTCGTCTAGGTCAAAGGTCTACCCTAACTTAGGTTAGAATTTTTTCTTTTTTGTTTGCTTATTTGTTTGTTTTTTTCTTTGTTTGTGTTTTATTGTGTGATATGGCTTATAACAATAATTATTCCAATTTTAATGGTAATCCATATTACACACCAACCTCTTTTTCGGATATTACCAACCCGACATATCATAACTTTAACCAACCTAGTGTGCCGGATTGGTCTTATCTGAATCAATATAACCCATGCCCCCAATCTTATAACCATAATTTCCAGAATAATTTTAATTCTTCACAGAGTCAGTGGAGACTCACCTCCCCCCGAGTCCAATTTTCAACCAACTTGTCCTCCTTATCCACCTTGTCCACAATATTTCCAAGATTCATACTCAGTTCCACCAGTCCAAAATAGAAAACCATCAATTTTGGAAATGAGTATGCGTGAGTCCAAACAACAATCACAAAATCTGATGGACTCACAATTTCACCACCAATTCCAAAACAACACTTCATCTTTTCAAGACCAATTGCAACAAAACGATAAACCTATCAACTATGAAAAGATGCTTGAAGCCATGACTCAGGCTCAAAACGCTCGTAATCATGACATAGATATGATGGTCCAAACTCTATGTTCTCACCGTTTGGCCAGTTCTGATGTCGTTAACCATTCTGTTAGAGCTGAAAAGTTATGTTGTTTTGGAAAACAAGGTTCCATTTCAGCACAATCATTTGAACTTGCCCAAACTCCAAATTTTGAAAATGATATTGACAGTTTGGCAAGTTATTCCTTTCCTGAAATAGAACTTGAGAATGAATATGATCCTGAACCTCAACTTAGTGATTCAATTCTACTTCCTAATTCAATAATGACTCCGGTGTCTTCACCTGATTTCAATCTTTTTCCCGAGTCAACATTGGATCCTGTGCCAATTCATAATGAAATTGAATCGCCCATCTTTGATGATCATTTTATTGAACTTGACCAATTTCATACTTTTGAAAGTCCCATTGACAAATTGGCAAGTTCTCATTTTTATGAAATTGAACTTAATGAGAAATGTGATCTAGATTCTCAAATTTGTGATCCAGTTCAAATTCCCGAGTCAATATTGACTCATGTTTTGTTACCCGACTTGAGTAATATTTTAGAGTCAGTTTTGATTCCCACACCTGTCATTCTTGAACTTGAATCACCAATATTAAGTCACATTCCATTGTGGAAAATGAATGTGGACTTGAGTTTCAACTTCTTGATTTGGACCCACTTCCTGAACCAATCTCGACTCCTGAACCTTTACTTGACTTAAGTCACTTTTCTGAGTCGGTATTATACTTCCTAAGTCCAAGTCAATCATTCTATCTTTCACACTCCATTTTGGGATAAGGCGGTTGACAAAATTGACTCCGAAATCAATTATGGAATTTGGAAATTAGATGGGGTCAAATTTTTAATAAAAATCCTTTATGTATACATCATTTTAGTGGGTTATATTAGAAAGATTTCTGGTGGGTTCCTCCGAACTCCATCCAAAGTCGATTGGGCCGCATTTCGTGGACCAATCAGACTACCACCGGAACCACCACCTTAAGGTAGTATTTTCCTTCCCTGTCTTCTTTTTCATGCATCTATGCATTAATTCATACATTGAGGACAATGCATGAGATAGGTGTGGGGGAGGGTTCTAACATAACTTAAGTTTTTCTTTTTATTAAAAAAATTTTAACATTTTCTTTACTTTTAAAAACTTTTTGAAAATAGAAACAATATTTTGACATATTTTTTGTAAGAAATTAAGTCAATTTTAAGGAATAGAAAAATCAAAATTAGTATTTCTTAAACTTGGTTAAAATAAGATTATTTGTTTGATTTTTAGAGTTAGGAAGATAATTTGTCAAAGTAATTTAGTCTTAATCTTTACCTTAATGAAATATGCACACTTCATACACTTACACACTTAGGGTTCAAAAAACGAAGATTCTTATGCCTTATAAAAAAAAGAAAAAAATATATCTATGAAAGATGAACAAATCTAATTATTGATTAGCTAGGTACTTTGGCCTAAGGAAGCCTTGGTATTTATGCGAAAGATGATTAGATAAGTTTGAGAAAAAAATATAAAAAAAAAATCCTCTGATTAAGCTGGGTATTTGTGCCTAATAAAGCATAAGTATTCACGCCTAAAAGTGGTTCATATATTAAAATCCTTAGCTTTGTGGCCTTGTTTGCTCGAGTCTTAAGTCCTTGAGGTGCTTTCTCACCCGTGTCCTAAGACCGTTTGGTTTGGGAGTCATCGATTAAAGGCTCGTTACATGGGCAGATTAGAAAGCCTAATAGAACTAAGGAATAATACCACTAAAATATATATATATATATATATATATATATATATAATAAATAAGGCATAAGAGTTAGAGTTAAAGAACCCTTAGTCAAAATTTTCACGGTCACAAGGTGCATATGACTTAGGGTAAAGTAATAGACTAGATGAGAAGTACAATTTGACTCCTTACTTTGATTGATAACAAATTTTGAATAGAGACTAAGTTTAGGAATGAAAAATTCAGTTTTCCTATAGCTTATAGATTACTTAAAACTTACAATAATATTTCAAATATTTTTCTTTCAAAATGTGTTTTCAAATTACTAACATTTTTTCTCTTTCTTTACGGATTTTGTGGGTGTAATCCACTGAAAACCCTCATGAGACAAAACTCGTCCTCTAGGGGTAACCTAGAGGTTTAACGGCTTGTTGCACATGCTCAGTGCAATCGCGTGACCTGCGAAAGTGGTCTAATAATCCTTAGTATAGTTTAGTTGCTTTGCTCGAGGACGAGCAAAAGATAGGTGTGGGGGTGTGATTGCACACATTTATTGCATTATTCTTTATTACATTCCACATTTATCATGTAATAAATCTGCTAAATTTCTTGTCTTAAATGTCTATTTTGCAGAAGATAATCATGGGGAGAAAGAGGATAAAATCAAATAAATATCAGTTAAATTCAGATTTAACTAGATTTATTTGGTTAGAGGAGGATGATCCCAAATCCAGTTGGTTAAATTCAGTTTTTGGTGAATTAGGTGGTTAAAGCTAAAGATCAACTGAGGATAACGTTAAATACAGAGTCCAAATCCAAAGGGATAAATGGATGAGAGAAGATCAATAGATGAGATGAAGTAATTCAGACTCAGATTCTGGTTGGATACATTTTAGTATTTGAATCATAACTTTCGCTACCAGAACTCAAATATGATGATTCAAGATGATCCAGAAAGAGAACTTAAAGGGCTACAACTCTTAAGTTGATCATTATTAATTCTGTCATTTATTAAGTAATATTTAGCAATCAATACGCCACTAAACTGCAGATCAGAACTGAATATCCACATCAAATCAAGTTTGAAGATAAAGGGAGTTCAGAAATTGCCAGCTTTAATTATCTTCATACTCCTCTACCCTCTGCATTTCTCCTATAAATACCTGCACTCAAAAGCAAAAGGGACGACGAAGCAGAGAATAGAACTTAGGATAATTTGTAGTTTGTAATTTAGGTTTTTAGTTTTCTTTTTATGTAATTTTTATTTTCTTTATGTAACTGAGAGGAGATGATACTTTCATGGAGGAATGAGAGCAAGCTTGTACTGCAGGTGACACCGGTGTAAGTGATCTCTTCTTCCATTGTTATTTGAATTGAATCAAAGTTACTTTTTCTTCTTTACTCTTATTTTCGTTTACTCTCCTCTAATGTTGCAATCCAAGTGAATCTGTTAGCCTCGAGACTGCTTCGCCATTGCAAGTGCCCTTGATGGCCTATGGTGATGAACAACCATTCTCTTGCTAGTATAGCTTGCCCTTTTATTCTTAGTGTAGATCGGGAATGGGGAAGATCCTATACGCCATGCTTGATCTCCTTCAAAGACAAGGTAAGTCGTAGCTACGAATCTAAGGTATATGAGCACAAAAGGGGTAAGTAACTTTTAGTTTCTTTCTTTTCTTTTAATTCCTTAGTTTAAAATCCCACAATCTACCACTTCTTTTATCATTTGTTTTCCATTTCTTTGTACATATCATTTCTAGTTTTTCCATCTTCTTAATCTACCATCTTCTTCCTAACTCACTTTAACCTAATTTTTCCCTTTTTCTTTACAAGAACTAAAAGAAGAATTTTAACCATCCTTTGTATCTTAAAAGAAAACTTACTAAAAAAGCTTCCATCGCTAGTCCCTCCCTGTCGATCATGATCCGCATAGCCACTTGCTATTGTGGTAGAATTGAGTAACTTGCACTTTTCATTCTTAGTTCTGAAATTCTGTATTTGTGTGCAGGTTTAACCTCAATCACAACTCCACCTAAAAGGCTAGTCTTTTGGGATGGAGCCCCAAGTCCTTCATATTTAATATCAAATAGCTAATAAAAGTGAGGACATACTACGTGCAATTAGAGATATCGTAGAATAATTTGAGGCAGAGGATGCGACCGATTAATGAGATAGAAAAAACAAATGCTGCACAATTTAATAATCAAAAAGAACAAAGCTCAAGTGATAGAATCTCTGCCCTAGCCTGTATTTGCAAGCAGGTAGCCAAATCACAGTAAAGTAGGGAAGAACACAACCCTAGGTAGAGCCTCCCTGAACAAATTGAATTTTAAAATAAAAGAAGACATTGTTAAAAATATAAACTTAAATTTGTTGGGATTTGGGTCGAACAAATAGTCCCACATCGGCTAGACGTGGGGATGGTCTTGGGTTTATAAGGATTTGGGCAACTCCACCTAACAGACTAGTCTTTTGGGATGGAGCCCCGAGTCCTTCAAGTGGTATCAGAGCCATGCCCCGAACTTAGTCGTGTGTGTGGGTGATGTTCGACGATGTAGATCCCCCCAATGGCGCAAAGGCGTAATGGGCCCGCCCGCCCCACTGGCGCAAAAGGCGCAATAGGCCCCTGTGAAGCTAATATTGGGCTCTCGAGAAATTTGACAGTGGTGCTCCTTTGCAATGGGCGTGCCGGCTACCACGCGGTGTAGAGGAGTGACCGACTGCAGTACTTCACATAAGGCGTACCGTAGCCTCACGCAGTGAAGAGTTAGATCTTGATGGAGCATTTGATCTTCTAGTGTGAAGATAGTTGAGCTTACAGGGAGACTCTTTGTTCGAGGGGGGGATTGTTGGGATTTGGGTCGAACAAATAGTCCCACATCGGCTAGACGTGGGGATGGTCTTGGGTTTATAAGGATTTGGGCAACTCCACCTAACAAACTAGTCTTTTGGGATGGAGCCCGAGTCCTTCAAAATTAATGTGTCAAAGAAGAGGTGACTCTTCATTATCTAGGTGTGTGTTCAATATTCAAGATATTGCTTATCTATCGAAGTGTCTGTTCAATGTTCAAGGTGTCTTTAGTATTTCTAGAAATGTGTTTAATATTGTTTGTGAAAGGATGTATACTAGACAAACTATATAATGGAGATATGCCATCAGTTGTAATTTGAGAGAGTGAGTAAGTGAGAGATATTGAGAAGAGTAGAAATGAAAGAATATTATATCTCTCTCCCTCCTGCTCCTATGTGTGGCCTTATCTGATTCTATTTAAAAGCACGCATATACAAATTGAAGTATACACTCTGTTGATGTTGTTGTTGTTATTATGTTGTGTTGTATATTTTATTTTATTTTTCCTAACAGTGGTACAATAGCAAGGTTAAGTAAAATTTCAAATTAAACAAGAGCCAGGAGAAGTCAAGTCTTAAAAGTTCCAGGAGGTGTATCTGATTTGAACTAAAGAAGAAAAGAGGACAAGAACGCTCTTTTTTTTCATATTTGCTGCCGGCGGGTGATAAAGATACCTGAATTTTCGCTCGTTTTGGACAAGAGGAGTCCATTATATCTAGTATACCAAAAGTGTGTTGATTCGCAAGGTGCGAACAAATGATAGAGTGCTAAGAGTCAAAATTGTGCTCTCATATTTTTTTTGTTGCAGCATGGAGACATTGAATATTCAAATTCCATTCAACGGAATTCTACGAGAAGCTTTTCAGAAACTGAATATGCTACCTCCTGCGTTTTCTACTGAAAATGATGGTCCAGATAATGCGAAAAGATTCAGTGGATACGTTAAAGTTTTTAATCCTCGTTTCAATAATTTATTTGTAGGACCTTGGAAATCAAGCCACAAGGATACTGAAAATGTTGTTTAAAGACTAGTTTTGAAGTATTTGCAAAATCTTTCAATTATTCAGGTAATTAATGTTAATCTCAAACAACTTACAAATCTGCATGCAGAAATCAATGAACTTCATAATCGAATATAAGAGTTGGAACTTGTGTTGGAACCATAAGAACTCCAGATGCATGAAGATTCTGAGACCATCTCTGTTGAAAGTTCAAATTATCAATAAAAAAACATTAAGGAAGCATCTTGGTATTGTTAGATCAAGTTTAAGAGAGAATGTTGAAAATATTAACTTGATTTAAAGTGTAAAAGAAGTGGTGACTCTACAATTATCTAGGTGTCTATTCAATGTTCAAGATAGTGCTTATCTATTTAGGTGTCTGTTCAATATTCAAGGTATCTTTTAGTATTTCTAGCGATGTATTTAATATTGTTTGTGAAAGAATGTGTACTAGACAAACTATATAATGGGGATATGCTATCAATTGTAATTTGAGTGAGTGAGTGAGTAAGTGAGAGATATTGAGAAGAGTTGAAATGAAATAATATTATCTCTCTCCCCCTCCTCCCACCTGTGGCCTTATCTAATTCTATCTGACAAGCACACATATACAAATTGAATTATACACTCTGTTGGTACCATTGTTATTTTGTGTTTATGTGTGTGTGTGTGTGTGTGCGCGCGCGCGTGCGTGCGTGTGTGCGTGTGTATTAATGTATTTATATGTATATAGATGTATATACACACACACACATATATAAACATATATATATGAGAAAAATATATATCAACCGCCAGCTGGGAGAGTCTCTCTGGTTGTGATGTTGCACAATTTGTGATACAAAACAGCACACCACCGTCGGCTTGGCCACACCGCAACACCAACCCACCTTTTTCTTTCTCACTCTCTTTCTCTCTCTCCTTTCTTTCTTTCTTTCTTTCTCTATCTTCTTTCTTTTTCTCTTCATTTTATCCTCCACTTTCTCCTCCCTAACCTATGCTGCCAAGCACTAGGCTGCGCCGCCCAACCCATCCCCGTCGCGCTGGCGCCACCACCACCATCGTTTTCTTCTCCATCTCTCTTTCTTTTTCATTTATCTTTTCTCTCTCTTTCTCACCCTCCCTTTCTCCCCGCCGCAGGCATGGCTGCGCCCCGAGGCAGCGCCCACCGCCGATGGCCACCACCCTCTCTCCCTGCTCCCCCTCTCAATCTTTATCTCGTTCTCTCTCTCTTTCTCCCCATATCGATCCCAAACCCGACCCATTAACCTTAAACCCGACCTATTAACACGTTACCCAAAACCCATATTCACTTAAGTCTAATGGGTTTAGGTTATTGGATCTAAACTTGACCCGTTAACAGCTCAAACCCGCTTCAAAACTAAATAAAGATAATTTTACACATAACCCCTGTTATATAAATTTTGTTATTTACGTATCTAACCTATTTTATTGATTTTAGTGTTTGGGCTATATCTGGAGCATCCGGACTCTGAATTGGATGATTCTAGAACCGTTACGATCGTAAAAAGACAAATTACATCTCTGTAATAGCTATGTGAGTATTTTTCTTTTAAAAATTATATTTTTTTATCATGTTGAATGAAACTGATTGTTTTATTTAAATAAAACATGATTATCACTAAATCATTATAATTAGAATATGCATGACTGTTCTTTAGACATAATTGATAAAATAATAACTTATTTTGTTTCTTGATTTATTATAAAATATAGTTGAATTATCTAAATATCGAGTAAATATTAGATAGTGTATTAAAAAAACTCGTGATTAATAAGTTAATAATTTTAATAAGTAAATTAATAAATAAATTGATAATTAAAATAGATAATTATATGATAATTTTGTGATTTAATCATATTAATAATATTGTAATCGTTATTACAAATATAGATATCTGACACATTATTATATTAGTGATATTACCATGTATGGCCACCATTACTGGACTCACACCAGACACTATTATTTATATATTTTGATATCACTTTACATGGATTACATTTATTCACATATTCATGTACATTTGTTACACGGATACTTTGTTATGCTAAACACTATCATTCATGTACTTGTAGAATCATGACATGAATATACTATCACACTGAACACTGTCATTTCAGTACATGTATTACCGTTATAAAGATACTGTTACACTGGATGCTATTATTTTATATACATGTACCACTGATATGCAGATACGCTATTCTATTGGATACCGTTATTTCAATATTTGTATCACCACTACATGAATACTCTGTACACAGTTATTTCATGTTCTTATAATACAGTTACATAGTTTCACCTGTACACATGTGTTGATTGTTTCTGTATTTCTAATGCATGGATTACTGTTCCTGTTACATAGACATTCTTATATTCCTGTTACATGACTGTTTTCTTTTACTGACATCAATATGATACTCCTGTTACTGGACATGGGTGTTGTTGATATGCGATGTGTGAAACTAAGTACCATGTGAATCTAAGTCACGGGGGCTACCTCTAAAATCCTATATCTCTTGTTTTCCATTTTCTGTTATCTTGTTTCATGATATCGATGAAGCTTATATCCTATTATCTTATTACATGTACCATGCACTGTTCTTGTTCCTGATACACTGTGTAGTTTATATATAATAAATATAATATGGGGATGGGTGAGACTTAACGGTTGACTAGATCTTATCGGGTGGATGCCATGGATCCATATTAGTCCCACTGCAGGGGACATTGTAGTGCTGACTACCATCCCGTTTTCTGTTTCCCGTTACTTGTGTCGCCTTAGCGGGCTGGCCCTGGTCTCAGCAGCCAGGGGTCTGTTTAAGGCCGTGACCCTGAGTATGCACGAGGTACACCCACCCAATTAGAGATCCTTGACCATTGAGTTTTTAATTAACATAATAAAATAATATAAGCAATAGTGACATCAGAAATGCTTGTTATTTGGTCTCTCTCTCGTTCGAATAATGGTACCCATATACCATGTTCGGATGAGTTCGGCTAGAGCACAGGCTCTGGTATGAACTGCAAGTGGTATGCAACACTAAAAGAGATTGATTAAAATATCAGGTGATACTAATTGTTATTATTATATGAATAACATGACCTATTTGATATATGTATAGTATTGTCCATTTATACTTGTTATACTTTCCGTTATCTTATCTACCATCATGTCACATGTATACTTTGCACTTCCTGTATTCTTCACAGATACACAATTCATTTACACATATACTCTGCATTCCATTTATTTCATGTTCCATGTATTTTCTTCATATTAGTATGATTATTATGTGTACATCATGTATGCATGTCATACTATTCATATTATTCACGATACCATCATACCATTTTTATTAGAGTTTAAACCTTAAATGAAAAATAATAAAGATGATATATATATTTATACAAGTTGATTACATTGATATGTTACTAAATATTATATTTTATTTCACATACTGATAATAACATATAAACGCTATAACTCTTATTGATTATAATAACCTAATAGTATAAAAATAGATAATATATAAGACTCTTTCCGATATAATTAATTGCTATTCCTTTTATATATTGTATAAGATTATAGTAACATCACCATTGTAACATGCATATTGGGTATTACTACTGCTATGATGTGAATATAACATTCTTGTATTAGTTATACCGATCGTTAGCATAATTATATTGTATCACTGGTAGTTAAACATATATTATATACTATTGTGATTATAATACTATTATAATATACTATTACTGCTTCCTTCATTTTACCACTCACTAGGTCGCTTTCTGACGACCCTGGATTTGCGTGCCCAAATTGGAGCCAGAGATTTCATAGCACCTAATATTTCTCGAGATATTATTTTGAGACCGCCACCATTTCCGATTCATAGGTATCTTTATTATTTATTTCTATTTTCTTATTTATCCATATTTCTATATTTATTATGATCACTGATCTTTTGCGGGTATTCTTGTACATATTTAATGCTGAAATAATTGTGTATATTGTATTTATTTCCTGTAATGAGGCTTAGCATACGTATGCGAGGGTATTTTCGCCTTGCGTATGTACATCATTGTAGCGTTCCCATATCTGCGGGATCGGGACGTTACAGTTTTTGTTCTTGTGTTTGCGACTATTCTCTGGTGTTGCTGCGATTCTCTGTTGCATTTGGGATTCCTCGACCGCCCTAACAAGTGGTATCAGAGCTTTACGGGTTCGATGGGGAGTTATTCGTTTAGGTGGAGCAAATCAATTTGAACACTGTCCACAGCTTCATTCAAAGGTAAAGATCTAATCTTTCCTATTTGAATTTGTTTTCCGCATTATGTTAAGGAAGTGGCCGGAGAAAGTCAATCCACGGTGAAATTCGTGGACCCATATCTGATGAAGATCGATGTGGTAAAGTTTGATAGTAAGAACAATTTTGGAATGTGGTGGTGCGAGGTGATGGATGCTCTGACAGCATCAAACCTCGATAACACTCTACGGTTGGAAGAAAAGTCAGAGGAGACTTCTGAGAAAGATTGAGACAAGATGAATTGAATGGCGTGTGGTCTCATAAGGTCTTGTTTGACACAAGACATCAAATATCATGTGTTGTATGAGACATCCGCAAGAAAGATGTGAGAGATTCTCAAAAAAAAAAAACTGACAAAGAGTGTCAAGTCTCGATTGCATCTAAAAATGAGGATTTATCGCTTCCAATTAAAGAAACGACTCTCTATTGCTGATCACATAAATGACTACACAAAGCTACTTATAGATTTGGTTAATGTGGATGTGGATATCGAAGAAGAGGACAAGGCGCTGATTCTTCTGAATTCTCTTCCTGATGAAGAGCATGAGACCTTCGTTCTCACCTTGATTAATGGGAAACAATCACTTAATTATAATGATGTGTCGGCTGCTCTTGTAA
This sequence comes from Agave tequilana, assembly GCA_038442645.1. Classification (NCBI taxonomy): domain Eukaryota; kingdom Viridiplantae; phylum Streptophyta; class Magnoliopsida; order Asparagales; family Asparagaceae; genus Agave; species Agave tequilana. The sequence goes on from JAVJIF010030109.1 coordinate 191,795, forward strand.
ATTATGAAGTGATGAGGAAGGATAAGCAATCTTTTTTCAGTGGTACATCAAGGCATTGACGGTAAGAGGTAGGGGTTCCAATTGAAAAGCCAAAGATGATCGCAAGAGATTGAAGTCTAGACCAGGTTCAGAGATCTGAAAAAGAATTAGTGTGCCTTCTACAAAGAGTTAGGGCACTGGAAGGTTGACTGTCTAAGGATCAAGGATGAGAATAAGGATAAGGAGTCAATGACTGAGGCAAATCTCGCACAGGTGATCAATACCCAATTAGTTAGTACTTCACAGGAAGATGGATCGGACTCAGACTCATCTTTGTTTTCGTTCTCTGTCACTACTCCTATGATAGGTTACTCAAGTGATTCTAAGTGGATGCTACGTATAGGAGCTATCTTTCATGTGTGTCCCAACAGGGATTGGTTTTCTACTTTTGAGAAACTAGATGGTTATTTCGTTGTCATGGGCGATGATCACCCATGTTATATGGAAAGAATAGGTACTGTCTTTATCAAGATGTTTGATAAGATGGTGCAAGAATTGAAGGATGTGAGGTATATACCTTAACTGAAAAAGAATCTTATCTCTATTGGTGCTTTGGAAGCATTGGATCTTGAAGTATCTATTAGAGATGGTGTTCTCAAGATGATTAAAGGCTCGATGGTTGTGTTGAAGGGTGTCCGACGCAATAATCTTTACTACTTGAAGGGTAGCAAGGTTACAGGGTAAGTGGCAGCTTCTACAGATTCAGATGATGATTATATCCAACTCTGGCATATGAGACTCGAACATACAGGAGAGAAATCTTTGCAAGCTCTTGCAAAGCAAGGTTATTAAAAGGTGCCAGTACTTGCAAATTGAAATTTTGTGAACATTGCGTCATCGGAAAGAAACCAAGGTGAGAATCGGCTCCGCGACTCATTGCACCAAAGGGATTCTGAATTATGTTCACACAGATGTCTGGGGACTTACCGAGACAGCATCTATTGGAGATAACTATGACTTTGCCTTTTATAGATGATTATTATAGGCGATGTAGGGTATATACCATAAACCACAAAGAGGAAGTTATGGAGTAATTTATGGAGCGAAATAAGAACATGGAGAAGAGTACGGGAAGGAAGGTCAAAGTACTTCGTTCAAATAATGGAAGTGAGTACACAAGCGATCCTTTTCTACAGCGATGCCATGATGAGAGCATAGAAAGTACTTCAAAGTAAGGAAAAAATACCGCAACAAAACGAGATGGTTAAAAGGATGAACAGGACATTGCTAGAGAAAGTCCGGTGCATGCTATCTTACACCGGCATATCAAAATCTTTTTGGGCTGAGGCATTGGTGTATGCTTGTCATCTTTTAACAAGTTGCCTTCGTCTGCAATAGGAGGAAAAACTCCTCTAGAAGTTTGGTAAGGAAAAGTTGCTCAGGATTATGACTCAGTATGAGTATTTGGGTGTCGACCTACTATCATGTCAAGTAAGACAAAATGGACGAAGAGCGAGGAAAGGTGTATTCGTAGGATTCAAAAAGGGAGTTGAAGTCTATAAAATTTGGGATCTAAAGGGCAAGAATTTTATCTGAGCAGAGATGTCACGTTTGACGAGGTTTCTATGATGATGCCTACAAACTCTCAGCAGGTGGAGAGTGAAACGACCAGAGGGATATTGCAGCTTCACTGTCTCTAGAAAGATCAGTATCATTTGAGATCATACCCACGGTGACACAGAGTGGTAGTCAAGTAGCCTAGCAAGATGCTGATAATGATGAGAATTAAGGACAGGCTATGGGTGATGTCCAAGAATCTATTGCCGTTGGAAGAACATGAAGAAAAAAAATCCGCGTAAGCCCAGTCGGCTCACAATAGATTTGATGGTAACCTATGCTCTCCCAGTTGCTGAGGAGACGATCCCGACTACATATAGGGAGGCTGAAATCAGTTCAAAATCTAAGATGTGGAAGGATGCCATGATGGAACAGATGAGTTCTCTACATAAAAATGACACTTGGGAACTATCAGAGTTGCCCAAGAGAAAAAAAAGACAATTGGTTGTAAGTGGGTCTTTACAAAGAAATATGGATCTCTCAATGGTGACTTGTATGTTACAAAGCCAGGTTGGTAGCTAAAAGCAATGCGCAGCGAGAAGGCATTGATTACCACGAGATATTTTCACCTGTTGTGAAACACGTCTATTCGGATTCTGCTAGTACTGGTGGCACAGTATGAGTTGGAGTTTGATCAGCTCGACGTGAAGACCATCTTTCTCTATGGCGATCTTAACGAGGAGATCTACATGACTCAGCCGAAAAGATTCAAGACTATAGGAAAAGAACATATGGTATGCAAGCTGAAAAAATCACTCTATGGATTAAAGCAATCACTGAGGCAGTGGTACAAGCATTTCGACAGCTTCATGAGAGGCAAGAGGTACACAAGAAGCCATTATGACCCATGTGTGCATTACAATAAGCTATCGGAAGGAGAGTACATCTATCTACTATTGTATGTGAATGATATAGCTTCTAAGAGCAAGTCCACTATTAATAAGTTGAAGAAGGATTTATCTTCCGAGTTTGAAATGAAGGATCTGAGTGAAGCGAAGAATGTGCTAGGCATGAAAATTGGGCGAGACCTGAAAAGTGGCAAGGTTAGCTTGACGCAAAGGGAGTATTTGAAGAAGGTACTGCAGAAATTCAACATCAACGGCGATATGAAGACTATAAGTACACCATTGTCTCCACACTTCCAGTTAAAAGCTACCATGTCTCTTACTTCTGTTAAAGAGCGTGAGTATATGACTCACGTACTCTATGCTAGCACGTTTGGTAGTTTAATATATGCAATGGCGTATACTAGTCTCGATTTGTCACATGTTGTCTCAATATTTAGCAGATATATGCACGATCTCTGCAGGGGTCATTGGGAGGCAGTAAAGTAGATTCTACAGTATATCAAAGGTACCATAGCTGTTGGTTTAGTATTCGAGAAGGATTCTACTGGTAAGCAGGAGTCTATCAGATATGTTGACTTTGACTATGCAGGAGACCTCGACAAATGCCAGCTTACAACGGGATATGTGTTTACATTATCTCAAACACCAGTGAGCTGACGCTCTATTCTATAGTCTATTGTCCACTACGGAGACCGAGTATATGGCCATGACGGAAGCCATGAAGGGGGCAATTTGTCGTCAAGGATTGTTCGATAACTTGGAGATTGATCAGGATCTACTGAAAATCAACTGTGATAGGATGAGTGCTATCTATTTAGTAAAGAACCAGTTATTTCATGCAAGGACGAAGCATATCGATGTCAGGTTTCATTTTATTCGGGAGATTCTTGATGAGGGTGATACGAGTTACAGAATATTTACACAAAGAAGAATCCTGCTGATATTCTTACCAATGTTGTTCCGGGAGTGAAGTTTGCATATTGTAAGGAGTTATTCCGGATCCTTCCAGTCACTTGAGCTCGGTTGAGCTCATTTGGATGAATTATAATGGCTTGTTCCCCTGGGCAAGGGTACGTCGGCAACCACATTGGTACAGCCCTGATGGAGTTGACATGGTACTCATATTTGAGAAATCTTCACCGAGGTGGAGAATTGTGGGAGAAGAGTGTAAAATCTTGATGGTAGAATTTTTAAACTCATTGGATATTAAAGTGCAGAGATCGGAGTTCAAAGGAAAAGGAGAAGCTCTGTTCTCAGCTGAAGACAAAGGACTGATCGACCCGCCATGCACAAAACGTACACAAGGAGTTGCGGTCGACCGCAAAGAAGCAGACAGTGGCAACAGAAGCATCGGTCGACTAGGCAGTCGACCGACTGAGACTGTCAAGAGTTATTAGTAAAAATAGTCGATCGACAGGTCGACCATAGAAGGAGTCGGTCAATGGGAAGACGTGGCTGACAGTTTCTTAAGTTGATTCAAAGTTCGTTTTCCTCGACTTCCCCATAAAAAAAGCAAGTAGCCTACATAGGGTTGCTTCCCTTGTAAGTGATGCTGAATTAGAACTTACGTCTATGGAAGCAGTAGTGAGCTAGGAAATTAGAAAGAAAAAAGAAAGATATGACGACTTAATTAATTATTATGGGTGACAAAAACTACGAAACCTTGGAATTTTATTTGAGCATTAAACAGCTGCAGTTGTCTGTTGTTGGCAGAAGTATAGTGTCTGACTACTTGTGGTGTAATCCGATCCGAGACTGTAAGCTACATGTAGATAATTAAAGAGGTTTTTGAGTAGTTGAAATGCCGAAAGTTGTCATTGGAGAACATGAGTCACATTTAAGGGCTAATGGATTTATTCCATCTTCTTCCCTCACTATAGAAATGTAGTTGTCATGATGTCTAATGGTATTAGAGATTGTCACCACCTTTCAAATGGATAAATACGAACCCTAAGAGGTTGCTTTGTCCTTATTCACATACCGGCATGTCATGTTTGAGCCTCCGCAGAATCACCTAGATTTCCAATTATGGAAGGTAAGCTAGGGAAAGAACCTTAAATCTCGCAGGAATAAAAAAATAATAATAGAAGAATAAGAAAAAGAAAACACTGGTCACCTTATATGTCATATTTATTAATTGATCTTATTGTGCCATTACAACAGAAAGAGAATATCACGTCGGTTTAAAATTAACGTTAAAGAAAAAAAGTACCCGATGTCTATCCAGGCGACATAAAAAGTCCACAACTTTCCACGTCGGTTTTAACTCGACGTTAGAAATTTACATTTCACGTTTATAAAAAAATAACTTCTCACTGGGATTTGTTAGTGATATTTTTTCACAACGGTTCTGAAATTAACCGACGTGAAAACATGTTTTCACGTCGGTTCTTATCAGAACCGACGTGAAAAGATTACTTTCCACGATGGTTATGTTAACAATCGATGTGGAAAGCTTATATAGGTCGATTTAAAATCAATGTTGTGCATATTATTTATTTTTAAAATTAGTTTTAGCAATATTCCTGTAAACATAGCAATCCAGAATCCAATACAAATATATACCCAATTCAGAATCCAATACAAACATAGCAATCCATAATTCAACACATCCAGTACAATATATATGTAACATGTATACATTAATCCAGAATCCAATACACATAGGAAAATCAACCACAAAAGTGTCTCCAAAAACAGTTACAGATTTGATGAACTAAACTTGAGAATACCTGAAGTATTCCTTTCTTGCATGAGCAGCCAATACTTTGGGATCCCTACAAGGTTGCTTTGATTCTCGTAGCATGACAACCTACACCAATAGCTCATATGAAAAATATTGTCAGAGGCATAAACTGACAGTATATATGTCAAGTGAAATGACAGGCACGTTCTTAAAAGTGCAATGTGCATAATGCAATTTTTCTTACAATTTTCATATTCAAATTCCAAAAAAACCCTCATTGTATCAAATACATGTGTGTGTACATACATCAAACATGCACAAAAAAAAAACATGTACCAAACATCACCAAAATGAAAACATGCACAAATTCAAAAAACAAAAGCAAAAATTCAAAAAAACAAAAAAGAAAATTTTGACACAATATATACCCTCTTTAGTTAAAGCACATCATGCATCGATCTTCGGGGCTCTCACTCGATCTACCATGTAATGAGAATGAGAAAAATTTAACACAATACATGACACATACGCATTAAATACAAGATTCACAAAAAAATACTTACTATCAATATAATTCACTACATATCTCGCCCACTCTTCGTGAACTTCCTCCAATTTCTGATTAATATTGTATTTTTATCATCGAGCTGCAAACATATTCAGTTATTATTTCTGTTAATTTGAACACTAACAAAAAAAATATATTGATTTAGTTAAGAGAATTATACATTTTTTGGAATAGAATTCATTTGTAATGTAACGATTTGACGCATAAACTGCAAATATAGTATCCATACACAATAAAATCGGGTTGACAGGGACATTACAAGAATTGGAATATATATGTTAAGTAAAACTTAAAACTTAAAAGTTTTATCATCAATTTCTAAAAGAATTACCTAAATCTTCTTCCATGAAGCAGGTTTACCCCGTCAGCTTGGATTGAAGACGGTGAGGGCCCTTTTCATAAATTTAAGAAATTAAAAAAGATTATTAATAGATATTTTATGATAGATATTATGAAAAATTTAGAAATATTTGATGCATTAATAAATATATACAAGATAAACATTCAAAAATCAATTATTTTCTTAATCGGTTTTCACACTTTGCGCCCCCCCCCCCCCCCTCCAACGACTCCAACCAATATACAATAAAAGATCTTGGGTCAATTACACACATCGTCCAATGTGAATTATAAGATAAATTCATATATGAGAAATTAAATTAAATGTTCTGTATTACTAAATAAGAGTTTAAATTTAGGTATTACCATAAAATATCATAATACCTTAGCTGAAATTTTATGCTTATTTTTATTGTACCGATCCACTTCACAAACCGGATATTTCTCCAAACCTTCATAATCATTTCTGTACAAAATACAATCATTAGGCCAAGTGTGAATCCTCTAGTAATTCATACACATAAAGCACAGAATCTTCTTGGCATCGCATGTACAATCCGGAAGCTCATTATCCTCAAAAAGCATATCTTTTAAGAGACTGAGTAAGGCTGTAACTCTTATTGCTCAACTATTTCCTTCTTCCAAATTGTATAATCTTAACACTGCAGACAATTTAGTGAATTTAGAACAACCAACATATAAAGATTTTTCTGCATCATCTTTCAAACTCTGAATTAAGTGTGGGTGATCCATAAAGTGATCTTCTACATCATGGATAATGTCTTTTAATTTATCACCCTCACTACACTCAACTTCTTCTCTTTAATCACATCTTCTATCATATGAATTAATCGGTCTATTTCTTGCACTCTCACCATGTTATATCCATCTATATACTCTTTATCAATCCCATTAACGAATAATAGTTTCTTAGTACTTCAACCGCAATATTTTCAAGGCAACCACATCTTCTGCACGGACACTTAATACGATTAGGATTGTTGTATGCTCAATAACAACCTTCATAAACTCCTCTACACCATTCCAATATTTGGTACTTAATCTATTAGCATCCATCCATTTTCGATCCATGTTTACCTAGTCTAGATATCAAAAACAAAATATTGAATTAACGTGTATCATGTAAAGAGTAAATTTACTTATGCATAATTGTTAGTTTGTCACAAACCACCAACACCACACCATCAAGCACACATAAAGCATGACACACATCCCACCACATATACACATCAAGCATGACACACACACATCCCACCACACACACATCAAGCATGACATATACACGCACGCACACCCCACTACCACCACACCACACACACACATCAAGGATGACATACGCAAACAAACCACCAACACATACACACACATCAATCATGACACACGCACACATCAAGCATAACACACGCATCACCACCACACACACCACACACACACACATATCAAGCATGACACACATACCACCACCATCACCACACACATGCGCATACACACACACATCAAGTATGGAACACACACTATCACACACACACACACACACTGTTGCGTTCAGAGAAGCCCTAAAGAATCAACCACACGTGCATAAACACTATAACAAAAAGTAGAGACACGAGATGTAACGAGGTTCGGCTAGCTTGCCTATGTCCCCAAGGCAGAAAAGATCAACAAGTTTAAAAGATGAATACAAGTTTTCTCTCAAGCTCTCAAATGTTTCTCACATCACTTGGGGTTTTCAAGAACCCTCTATTTATATCCAAGCGAGAGAAGAAGCCAAAACAGCGGTTCTCCTATTCACAGCCAGAACCGGCTGACTAGTCGACTGTATAGTCGGTTAGTCTGTACAAATGATCCCCAACAGAGAATTGGGTATCTCAGACTAGTCGACTATATAGTCGACTTGTCCCATCATTAGTCGCCTAATGATCTCAGTTAGTCGACTAACTGAGATCAAACAGAAACTGGGGATTATCAATTGATCTATGTTAGTCGACTGTACAGTCGACTAATCCTTACACAATCGACTATGTAGTCGACTGAAAAAATTTATCATACAATTTTTTTTCATCATACAGAAATATCATACAGAGATTTTTTTTTTATCATAACCAAATATCATACAGAAAGTTTCTTTTTTTTTAATGAAAAATCTAAAATCATAGTCCTTCTCATTAACTAAAAATAAAAAAAATAGGTAGAAGGAAAAAAGAAAAACAAAATTGACAAAGACAAAAAAATGTTTATGCTTGAAAATTCAGGGGTCAAGGAGAGGGGAGGGATCTTTTTTAGGGTTTATGGGGCCCTTCGGCGAAGGCGTCGTCGCTGTCGAGGCCGAAGTCAAGGGATCAGACAAGGGAGAGGGACGCCGTCACAGGGGAGAGGGACATTGCCACCGTCGAGACCGAAGTAGAGGAAAGCGGCGGCAGGCGAGGGCATTTTTTTTTTCGTCTGAAAACTTGAGAGGCGAGAGAGGGGACTCGAGGAGGGGAGAGAGAAGTTAGGGTTAGAATTAATGGGCGTTGGTGATCTTGGCGCGCATCTCGAAATTTTATTTAACGTCGGTTCATTATAGAACCGACATTAAATATTAGTGATTCCACGTCGGTTCATTATAGAACCAACATGGAATACTATTTAACGTCAGTTAAACCGACGTTAAATGTTGGATATTACACGTGTATATTAATTTGTCCCGATCCCATACATTTACTCCTTATATTTACAAAAATGCCAGTGCATTTTTATTCACTTCAGTTCTTAGTTCAACCGACGTGATAATGGGTGAAGTGGAAAACCAAATCTATACTAGTGTGCCTACGAATTATCGATGCACGCAGCGATAACAAGCAGTCAGCTTAAACTTTAGTTTGAACAAGACAGCCACACTTTGAAGAGGCATATTAAGAGACACACCTAGCTTTATATCTATGTCAAATTAACAAGATAGCTTTCATTGCCAGTGATCAATATTAGACCATATGACACTTGAAGTAAATTAGTCAAGAAGAAATGTTGAAACTAAACCAGATATGTCTTACCTGCTATTAGGGATCAAAATGCCTCTGACATTAGCAACAGATGACTGATTATTTTAACCAGCACAGACATGTGATGAGTAGCAGAATTACGTGAGTCTCATCTGTTATGTCTGTTGTGGTTCTGCATTGAGATCTATTGATAAGGGCAACTCCATGAGAGAGTTGGAAGCGTGATCCATTGGAAGCCCAAGCTGGAGGAATTGATCTTTGTTGCCCACTGCAGCATCTATCTTTTTTGCAGGAGCCATTGTGTCTGATTGCTTTGGTCGCAGACCACCTGTAGCCAATTCTAATTGCAGGGGACAAGTGATACGTAGCCGTTCCTCAGAAGAAAGCAGGACTTCAGGACAGTCCCAAATGATCACATACGGTAGGGATGGTACATCACTAAGACCACAAACATCAGTAAGGCTAGAGCAATTTGAAAGCTTCAGCATTTCTAATGCAGACATCTTGTGATGCAATAGGGGAAGGGACCTTAAGCTTTTGCAGTCAGAAACATTCAGGGAATGCAGTGACCATGGAAGATACTCGTTTGGAGAGAGCTGGAGTTCAGGACAGTCTTTTATGACCAACTCTTTCAGAGAGTTTAGGTTCTGAATGCCAACAACAGAGGTGAGCTTAAGGCAATCATTTATGATTAGCTTCTTGAGAGAGGATAGGCTCTGATGCAGTGGAAGGGAAGTGAAACTTTCACATGCATTAACTTCCAGGGACTGAAGTGAAGAAGGATACTCATTTGGAGAGAGATGAAGTTCAGGACAGTTTCTTATGACCAACTCTTTCAGAGAGTTGAGGTTCTGCATGCCAACAATAGAAGTGAGCTCTCTGCAATTCTGTATGATCAGCTGCCGTAGTGAGGATAGGTTCGGGCTGAGAGGAAGGGACTTCAGAATTTTGGATGAACATACTTCTAATGTTTGAACGGTTGGTGGCAACCATTCATCTGACGGGAGATACGACTCCAGGGAGCGGTTCAAGCACAACCTTTTAAGAGAGAAAAGGTTGTCCACACCGTAGTAATCAGTAATATTGGAGATAGAGCTTATATTAATTCCTCTGTCTTAGAAATCTCCTGAAAGGAGCAGAAAAGTTCAGAATTAGGTTAAAGGAAGTCTAAATAACTCAATGAACAAACTTGTTGCAGATCTTTCATAATCAGCAAAAGTTCCACGGGCATGAGATGGAAAGTACCCGATTACACTGAAATTGACGTCTTTTGCACCATTCTTCCAACCTGAGGCAGTCTGTTATCACCACTTTCTGGGGCCTGCAAGGAAGGATTCATCTGGCCTAATTTGAAGATGAGGGCATCTTTCAAGCACTAAGCTTTTAAGGGAAGTCATGTTCTTCAGCCCAGTCACCAACATCAGTTTCCAGCAATCACTAATATGCACATCCTCAAGCTTCGATGGCAGAGATTCCTCTTGCCCAAACTGCAGCCGGTGACAATTCGATAAGTGCAACTTTCTGAGTGAAGTCAAGTTCTTCAGCCTAGTCACCAATAGCAGTTCCGAGCAATAACTAATATGCACATCCTCAAGCTTCGATGGCAGAGATTCCTCTTGCCCAAACTGCAGCCGGTGACAATTCGATAAGTGCAACTTTCTGAGTGAAGTCAAGTTCTTCAGCCTAGTCACAATAGCAGTTCCGAGCAATAACTAATATGCACATCCTCAAGCTTCGATGGCAGAGATTCCTCTTGCCCAAACTGTAGCTGGTGACAATTCGATAAATGCAACTTTCTGAGTGAAGTCATGTTCTTTAGCCCAGTCACCAACATCAGTTTGCAGCAATTAATAATACACACATCCTGAATCTTCGACGGCAGAGATTCCTCTTGCCCAAACTGCAGCTGGTGACAATTCGATAAATGCAACTTTCTGAGTGAAGTCAGGCTCTTCAGCCCAGTCACTAACAACAGTTCTGAGCAATAACTAATATGCACATCCTCAACCTTCGAGGGCAGAGATTCCTCTTGCCCAAACTGCAGCTGGCGACAATTCGATAAATGCAACTTTCTGAGTGAAGTCAGGTTCTTCAGCCCAGTCACCAACATCAGTTCCCAGCAATCACTAATATGCACATCATGAAGCTTCGATGGCAGAGATTCCTTTTGCCCAAACTGCAGCTCGGGACAATGCAATAACTTCAATTTTCTTAGGGAAGTAAGGCTTTGTAGGCTTTGGGACAAAGACGTGAGGTTGGTGCAGTGATGAACCGTCAAAGAGTGAAGTGATGACGGGAGGACAGGAAGTCTCGACAGTTTTTTGTTGCATGTAATGGTAAGTTCTCGAAGGCAAGGGAGGATTCCATCGCTTTCTACATACTTGCACAAATCTGAGGAGGAAGGATAGCATGCCCGCTTCATAAGCCCAAGCTCATTATTTTCTACACTGACAACACCAGGGAAAACAACTGGCCCACACAGGCTTAGACGCTGCAGGCTGACAAGATTACCGATGTCAATGAATATCTCTTGATTGCCTCGAGAAAATTCAATTTTCAAGCTCCGCAAGTTATAAAGGTGCCACGGCGACTCCGTGAGTGAGAGACATTTCCCCATTTTCTAACATAAAGATGGCGGAGGTGTTTGAGGTTGCTGACTGATGTAAGACAGTTTTCACTTCTCAATTCCACTGCCCTTAAGCAGCCGAAGCTATCTAAGTTTACAATACTAGTCTGGTTATCATACAAGAAATCTTCTTCTACTATTAATAATGTGCGCAGAGCCTTGGGATCATAAAATTTCAAATGGTCAACTGTCATAGAAGAATTACTTTTCACAAACAGATGACGAACTTCTTTGGGAATGTCGTGTCGCTCCTCCTCACTCTCTAATATAATAGATAAGTACTCATGATCTGAAATTGATCTTGCTACATCATGGATCGCATCATGCAGGACAAAGTATACATTGCAGCTACGCAGTGATTGAAATAATGACCTCATATGCAACTCATCGAAATATTGGATGCCTATGTCTTCCAACTTTTTGTTCCCACAAGGAAGAATAAAACCTTGTGCGACCCAGAGTGCGATTAGCTGATTTTTCTTGAATTCATAATCTTTAGGAAATAGAGAAGAAAACAGAAAGCATGGCTTCAAATGTGCTGGTAAACGATGATAGCTTAACATCAGTGCTGGTAGAATATCCCTTTTGGCTTGATCCAAGTCCCAGAGATCACTTCCTAAGATATCGGTCCATCTATCTTCATCAAACTCATAATGTAGGAGGCCTCCAATTGTTTTCACAGACAAAGGCAACCGACCGCATTTTTCTATGATCTTTCTACCGATTTCTTCCAAATGTGGGTAGTCCTTGGGATCTCGACCACCGAATGCACGATGCCGGAACAACGACCAACATTGATCATTTGACAAGCAAGCAGGGCGACAAGGAGACACCGTCTGCATGATCTTTGCAACTGGATCATTCCTAGTTGTCACAATAATTCTTATTGTTTTAACACTGTCAAGGGGGGCTCGAAAAGAATCCCACGGACCTTGCTGCTCGTTCCACACGTCATCGAGAACAAGGAGCACCTTCTTTCCCTTTGCTTGCTCCTTGAGAATATCTTGGAGTGCATTTAGCTGTGTGAGATTGCAGGACTCCTTTGAAATGGACTGTATCATTTCCTTTGTGAGCCTGGAGACATCAAAATTCTCAGAAACACAGACCCAACAAGTGCAGTCAAAATATTGTCTAACCCTTTCATCGTTGTAAACAAGTTGAGCAAGGGTAGTTTTACCGAGTCCCCCCATCCCAACTATGGGAATAACAGAGAACTGCAGCTTTCATCAGAAAGCAGCATATCAATGACTTCATCTTTGTCTTGCTCCCTACCAAAAATGCCCGATTCATCAACATGAGAGCTTGTAGGCTGTGGCCAGTTCATGGAAACATCTGGCCTCCTAATTCCATCTCCCTCTCTCAAATGGAGAGCTTCTCGATCTTTTGATATCTCATCGAATCTCTCCCCAATGTTCCGGATCCTTTCAGGGATTGAAAGCTGTGATAAAATAGAGTTCAAATCACGTACCTGTTGATCCTCTTGTTCTCGCTTCCTCTTGCGGATGGCTTCCGCTGAAGCAACTCTGCTCTCTACTTGGATCCGTCGCAATTCATGCTCGTACTCCTCCAGCACGTCCTCAGCGTCATAGGCAACGCCCTTGAGCTCTTTCACCCAGAGCTTCACAGAGTCATCTAGTATTTCCCTCCTCTCTGCATCTGCAAGCACAGCTTGGATCCTCCGCAGCGTCCTCTGCAGCTTCTCTAGATCTTCTTTGACGGCATGTGTAGGCGATAACAAGGATGGAGATGAGGATGATGATGGGGAACTTAGAATAGTGGCTGTCAATTTAGTGGCCAGAGAGCGGACCGAAGATAACAAAGATAACGCCATTGATCACAGCCTGATTGATTGTTTCTCCACAATGGAACTGGGAGATCCAAAACAAGAACAGACGCCAGGGGAGTAAAGAGACCTATGAGTGCTTTTCATCGAACCTCAGAAGTTGGCAGGCATTTTTTATCCCAAAAAAAATATATATATATATATATATATATATATATATATATATATATGAATAAAGTGGGGAACAGTCACACTTGGTGGGCGTTTTAAAAAATCTGTTGCCTCGTTTGTCTCTCACATCAGCGACCCCGCATAATTATTCTTCGTGGAGTGCTACAAAGAATCATTATATAAAATTAGCGTAAGATCTAAAGAGAATCTGTAATATCTCCTATTTAATAATATTATATTATTATTTTTAAAATTTATCTGATTCTATCTATTATCTTATTATTATTAATTAACTTATTTTAGTGTCATTATTAGTATTATTAATTTCATCTAAGCCCAGTAAACTCAGCCCATTCTCCTTTTCTTTTGTTTTCTTTTCCTTTTTGTGCTAAACCCACATGAGCCAAACCCACTTCTTATTCCCATTCATTTCCTTCTCCTTTTCTATTTTTCTTTAAGCCCAAAAATTAAGCCCGCGAGCCCACTCATTATTTTTTTATTCTTCATATTACTTATTTCTTTTAACTAAATCCCAATAATCTTTAACCTAAATCTCAATCCTAATTCAAATTATTTTCAAAATCATGATCTTAATAAATCCTAATCCTAATCCAAATCTATAATCTAATCTAAATATATAATCATAATTCAAATTCCAATCCAAACTCACATCCTAATTCTAATTACTAAATTAAGCAATCTAAACCTAAGTAGAATTCAGTTTTATCTAATAACGTATATAAACACCCAAACTCCTTCTTTCTCTTCTACCTCAAGAGAAAACCCTAATCCAACTTTCCCCACTTTCATCTTTCCTTTCTCTTCAAGCGGATCATGAACGAAAAGAGGTACAAGGGTTGAGGAGAAAGTAAGGAGGAACAACTCAAGTAAGTAAAAATCAAACTTTTATGAATTAAAATTTGATTTAATGTTTCATGATTAGATTTATATTCCCATAAATTTTTCATCTAGAATTCTTGTCTAAGCTCTAATAAGAAAATTAAATTGTGGAACTAGAATTTAAATAATTTATAATGTTTAACTCTTTCCATGGATCGTTTTCTTTCATTAAAAATATCACCTTTGTTTATATAAAATATATAAAAGTCATAAATTATTGCCCCAATTGGAATATTAAAAGAAAAAAAAAGAATTGGTTTGGATCTAATAAATTGCATATTAAAATTTTTATTCCAAAAAGAAAATTTTTAGAACTTAATTCTAACGATTTAAATTAGACACATAGGCTAATCTATCAATACTTCAAAACTCAATTCAAAAATTCAACCAAAAAAATTGCATGTGGTAATACATATCTAAATTTATGCACCCTTTCAAAAATTTCTACAATTTAGAAAAATTGAAATTGTTAAAAATTATATATATATGCCTCTGTCGCGCACAGACCAGATGGGTCTGTGCGGGCTCTGTTGTATGGTGCACAGTGGGCTGTGCTAGCCCACTGTGCATAACTCTAAAAATAAAAAAATAAAAAAAACAGAAAGGATGGCCTGGGCCGGCCTGGCTGGCCCGAGGCAGGCCGGCTGGGCAGCGCTTAGGCCCTTTTAAAATTAAAAAAATAGGAAAAAAGAAAAAGGAATTCTGGACCAGGCCTGGGCTGGCCTGGCCTGGTCCAGCCTGAGCCTGGGCCTGGGCCTGGGCCTGGGCTATTAGAGTTATAATAAAAAAATAAAAAGAAAGAAAGAAAGAAAGAGATAAAGAAGAAAGAAAGGTGAATTGGCATATTAAAATAATTTATTAAAAATATCAAAAAATAGAGAAAAATACAAACAATAATCTATAATACTTCTACTTACTATGATAAAAAATTTAGACTAATAGCAACATGAAAATTAAACGAAATCACTCACTTTAAAACTATTTCTCCTGAATGGTAAATATAGACCCGTTAAGTACTTTAATGATTTAAAGCCTATTAAAAATTCAACAAAAAAAATTAGAAATTAGTTTAAATTAAATCTACTAAATTCATTAAACCTAAAGAATCATATTTCTAACTCCCAAACAATTAATCAAGATTTAAACTCCTTAAAATATCCTTTTAAAAATCTAACACTTCCTATTGAAATAATTTATGTAGATTTATCGGGATTCTAGAATTTCAGTGCTTTGGACTTGGGATCAAGTTCAGGTGAGTGTTTTTTTTCCTTCTATAATTCTATTTTGTGGATGTTTCTCTTCTTTGTTTAATTTTTGCTGTGAGTGTTTTCTTTTCCTTCTCTAATTCTATCATGTGAGTGTTCGTTCTTGTGTATTTCCTTATTTACCTTTGTCGGTATATGTTTACATGTTACACTTATCATTTCATGTGGCTTTCTGTTATATTTTACTTGTTTGATTACTTGTACCACTTCATGAGACACCCATGATTGCTCACTTTAATTACGTAGTTGATATGAGCTTGTATTAGCGTTATTTCATGTGTTGATAGTTGTCGTTGTTGGCTTAGGCCTAGTTTTATACACTTTAGACTGTGACTTGATTCGGCTCAGATCTTGAGGTTGATATAGGTTGTTTTTTAGATTAATAGTAGATTTTATGTGTATTAACTACCAGATTTGGCATTCATGATTATCACTTTTACGGGAACCTTGGCATGATTACAATACTGCTACCAGACATCTGGTACTCCTGTACCCTGAACTCCTGTATCCCCTATACTCATATCCCATGCACTGTTACCCTGTTAATAGCACAGTCATACCGGCGTCCGGCAGAGCATGTCGCCTGGTGTCGGGATGACGAGGGTGTATCCCACAATCGTGCTAGCGTCCGACGGATCCTAAATGGAACTAAGTGCCACACGGAGAAAAGTGTCACATCACACACGTGGTGGGGGTCACCTCCTTAATCTGTGGGGGCCATCTCTAGAATTCATTCCCCTCAGAGCAAAGTGTCACATGGAGCAAAGTGCCACACCACACACGTGTGGGGGCGACCTCTTGAATCTGTGGGGGCCAACTCTTGAATCTGTAGGGCTACCTCCTACCTGTGCCGCCTGGTATTACCGTGATAAATATTCTCAGTGCATATTAACATCCACACATACCTGTATGATGATAACGCCATGAGCATATGTTATTTGGTGTCTCCTCTATTCGAATAATGGTACCCACATATAGGAGTTCAGATGAGTTCTACTGGAAGTGCGGCTCCAGTGGAACTGTCGATGTTGTGGGACGCCGGTGGGAAAGGGACAAGAATAACAAAGGACACTAATGATTATTATAGAATATAACTTGAATGCAATACATTCATATTCTCCGATTATAATAATAAATCATTTAATCAGGTGTTATGCCCTGAATTGATACCCTGCCTTATGACTTATGATTGTACACATGACCAGATTTTATACCAGACTAGTGACATATGCTAGGTTACACAACTTGATATCAGTTATTTGTTTACAGTTGTGATAATTGCCATTTATCTTCATTCACGTTGTTATTCAGTTATCCTTCAATTGTCTGTTTATTACTTTATTAGTTGTCTTCTGTCTGCAGTTTATCTTTTTATTATTTTATGCACATTATTTATATGCACGAGCAGTCCTCTTTACACACACACACACACTCATTAGGTCGCTTTCTGACGACCCTAGATTTGTACATCCAGATATTGGATACTTTGTTTCTATTGTCAGGTGTTCGACGAGACCGCATATTGCTAGGAGCTTGAGTCTCTCTCTGATTCTGATATTCTCATCTCTCTTATCTTCCTGTTATTTCCTGATTCTATTTATCGCATTTAGTTGCCATTTTTTTTCTTTATTCATTTGTTATCATTGTGTTAGATATTTATATGTCATATTGTAGTGATATTAATTTATCTTAGTAGATTTTGTAGCTTGTTCAGGTTACTTTAGGCTTAGCGTATGTGCGTGGGATATTTTTCTCGCGTACATACATCGCCGACCTTCGTCGCGACTTCGTTTTCGCGTATTTTGGGAAGTGGGGCGTGATAGGATTTTCTTGGTATCGGAGCCAGGTTCGACATAAAATGAGAATCTAGATCTTACCAGTAACTTGAAACAAGTTATAATTACACTGCAATATACATATACTATTCACATGATGATACTGAGTCCACTTAAGAATTGATCGTCCTCCCTTTGGAATCTATCTCTTGAATCTTTTGATATCCCTAATTCAACTCTTTTTCTAAAGTAATCTGCGTTCCATCTTGATTCCTATCCTCTTTCCAATTCTATTTCCCTGATTTTGCCTCCTGAGTTTGATCACTTCATTTTAAAGCCGTAGCAGAGATCAGAGCGCGCAGCGGAAGCATGGTGAAGTCGATGCAGTGAGAAGAGGTGTGGAAGCTTCATCTTCTTCCTAATTTGATTTTATCATTCCCCGATTTATTGAATATTCGAGGACGAAATTTTTGTTAAGGTGGGTAGAATGTAATATCCCTCATTTAATAATACTATAATATTATTTATAAAACTTTACCTGATTCTATCTATTATCTTATTATTATTAATTAACTTGATTTGGTATCATTATGAGTATTATTAATTTCATCCAAGCCTAGTAAGCTCAGTCCATTCTCCTTTTCCTTTTGCTTTCTTTTCCTTTTTGTGCTAAGCCCACATGAGCCAAGCCTACTTCTTATTTTCATTCATTTCCTTCTCCATTTTCTATTTTTCTTTAAGCCCAAAACTAAGCCCGCGAGCCCACTCATTATTTTCTTATTCTTCATGTTACTTATTTCTTTTAACTAATGCCCAATAATTTTTAACCCAAATCCCAATCCTAATTCAAATCTTATTTTCAAAATCATGATCTTAATAAATCCTAATCCTAATCCAAATCTATAATATAATCTAAATATATAATAATAATTCAAATTCCAATCTAAACTCACATCCTAATCCTAATTACTAAATTAAGCAATCTAAAGCTAAGTAGGATTCAGGTTTCTAAATTATCTAATAACCTATATAAACACCCAAACTCCTTCTTTCTCTTCCACCTCAAGAGAAAACTCTAATCCAACTTTTCCCACTTCCATCTTTCCTTTCTCTTCAAGCAGAACATGAACGAAAAGAGGTACAAGGGTTGAGGAGAAAGTAAGGAAGAACAACTCAAGTAAATTAAAATTTGATTTAATGTTTCATGATTAGATTTATATTCCCATAAATTTTTCATCTAGAATTCTTGTCTAAGCTCTAATAAGAAAACTAAATTGTGGAACTAGAATTTAAATAATTTATAATATTTAGCTCTTTCCATGGATCGTTTTCTTTCATTAAAAATATCACTTTGTTTATATAAAATATATAAAAGTCACAAATTATTGCCCCAATTGGAATATTAAAAAGAAAAAAGATTTGGTTTGGATCTAATAAATTGCATATTAAAAATTTTTATTCCAAAAAGAAAATTTTTAGAACTTAATTCCAACGATCAAAATTAGACACATAGGCTAATCTATCAATACATCAAAACTCAATTCAAAAATTCAACCAAAAAAATGCATGTGGTAATACGTATCTAAATTTATACACCTTTTAAAATTTCTACAATTTAGAAAAATTGAAATTGAATATATATATATATATCTATATATATATATATATATATATATATATATATATATATATATATATATATATATATATATATATATATATATATATATATATTCTGCCTTCTCTCTGCCAATGGCCGAGAGCAGGCCTCTGCTGCGTACAGACCAGATGGGCCTGTGCGTGCTCTGTTGTATAGTGCACAGTGGCCTGGGCTGGCCCACTATGCATAACTCTTATAATAAATAAAAAAACAGAAAGGATGGCCTGGGCCAGCGTGGCTGGCCTGGCCTGGCCTGGCCCGAGCCAGGCCGGCCGTGCAGGGCTTAGGCCCTGTTAAAATTAAAAAAATAGGAAAAAAAAGAAAAAGGAATTTTGGACCAGGCCGGGGCCTGAGCCTGGGCCTGGGCTTGGGCTATTAGAGTTATAATAAAAAAAGAAAAAGAAAGAAAGAAAGAAAGAAAGAGATAAAGAAGAAAGAAAGGTGAATTGGCATATTAAAATAATTTATTAAAAATATCAAAAAATTTGAGAAAAATATAAACAATAATCTATAATACTTCTACTTTCTATGATAAAAATTTTAGACTAATAGCAATATGAAATTTAAATCAAATCACCCACTTTAAAACCATTTCTCCTTAATGGTAAATATAGACCCGTTAAGTATTTTAATGATTTAAAGCCTATTAAAAATCTAACAAAAAATTAGAAATTGTTTAAATTAAATCTTTAAATTCATTAAACCTAAAGAATCATATTTCTAACTCCCAAACTAATTAATCAAGATTTGAACTCCTTAAAATATTCTTTTAAAAATCTAACAATTCCCATTGAAATAATTTATGTAGATTTATCGGGATTCTAGAATTTCAGTGCTTTGAACTTGGGATCAAGTTCAGGTGAGTGTTTTCTTTTCCTTCTATAATTTTATTTTGTGAGTGTTTCTCTTCTTTGTTTAATTTTGTTGCGAGTGTTTTCTTTTCCTTCTCTAATTCTATCATGTGAGTGTTCGTTTTGTGTATTTCCTTATTTACTATTGTCGGTATTGTTGGCCCAAAGGCCCATCACTCTAGTATTGATGATGATCAACTCATGTAGTTATTGTACTAATGATCTTGTGTTTAATTAGTGACAGATTTGTTATCAAGATCTTAGTAGGTGTGGAGCTTCAAAAAAGGATTTAAAGTCAAGTTTTGGAGCTAGCACCGGTTGATTTACGAGCCTATGCATCAAGACCACATCAAAAGTTGAGCTCGTTGGATCGTGTTTGGACAAAGTCAAGAAGATGAAGACTTGTGTCTAGGTATAAGATTTTGTTTTTAGATAAAATGTAAAGGATAGAATAGTTGGTGGATTGCTCAAGTATATATCACACACACACTTTTGATTTAGTTGTCTTTTCACAAAAGAATTTTAACCAAAAACAAAATGGTATTCAAGTGAAGACTTCAAGTGTTTTGATTTTTGGTATTATAGTTTACACATGTCTTAACCAAAACCATGTTAATGCTTAATGTCAAAAACATAGATATCTTATTGGTGTAGTGGATCATATCCATACACACTATGCTTTAATGAATTCAAAATATCTTGTTTTTGTATCATGAAGAAATTAGGAAAACAAGTTTTAGAAAAATACAAGTTTTCAATTGAGCCAATATTTCCATATTACAAAAATAGTTCAAAACATTTGTAACATGCCTTGATTTTGTGCAAGCATGTTTGTTTATCAAAGTATATTGGTAAAACTATTTTTGTAGATTTTCTGTAATTTTATGGGATTTTGTTTCAACTAAAAAGACTAAGTTTTTATCCCTTAAACTTTTCTGCATCAGAGCTGGCTGACAGGCTAGGTCGGTCGACCGCACGGTCGACCGCACCAAGGCCGGTCGACCCTGGAGTCGACCGACGTGCACAGAGCTGTGCACGTCTGGCAGCACAGTGGGCCGGCCGACCGGACGGTCGACCGGACCAGAGAGCCTTGCTCTCTGTATCTGGGCGGTCGACCGTGCGGTCGACCGGAGGTTCCAACGGTCGGATTTTTTGACCGTTGGCGGTCGACCGGACGGTCGACCGACAGGCCTGACAGAACCCCAACGGCTAGTTTTTCTGAGCCTATAAATTTGGGGGTTTAGGCATTGTTTTCACTAAGATTTGGAGAGTATTTTTGAGCCAGTTTTTCCAATCCTTTTCAGAGGTTTTTCTCCACAAATTTGAGAGCAAATATTTCCTATCAAAAGGGAAGATTTTATCAAGAGTGTTTAAAGTGATTCTTTGAGTTTTCCTCCACCATTCTCTTCCTTGTTTTTCTCACACATACACTTGAGCTATCTATTACTATTCATCTTATAGGAGTGTTGTAGTGAGAGCTTTTATTGGTGATCAAAGTGTTTAGATCACCAAGAGATTTCATTCTTGAACTTGGAGGAAACGGGCAAGTGTGCTCGTGGTGGTTTAGAGTTCGGTTGTGAACTCTTGGTTTGAGGTGCGGCCTCGGCGAGCTTGTGGGGCTTGCGTGTGTACGGGACTAGGGAGTCCGAGGGATTGTAGGTGTTGCGGCACCAAGGAGAGATCCATTGGGTCGTGCATAGTGGAAATCCTTCGTGTGTCGAAGGCGGGGATGTAGAGCAAGTGTGCTCGAACCTCGAAACAAATTCCTTGTGTTTGCGATTGCTCACTCTCTCTCTATATCTCTTGTCTATATCTTGCATGCTTATATTGTGTTTATCTTTTCATGCTTGATATACATTGTGTGCCATATTGATATACTTGCTTGGGTTGCTTGCTAACACTTGTATTTAACCAAGAGAGCCAACACGGCACCTCAACCCTTATCTAGGGGAATCTAGAGGAGTTTGTCCAGAGCCCTTCACGGGGAATTCGGCAACACTCTTGTGTTATACGTGGTGTTTAGTGTAAGAGTTTAGTTTAGGTCATAATTGTTTTAGCTTCCGCATTATTTGGCATTAAGTGACCATTAGATTAGCCATCACCTATTCACCCCCCCTCTAGGTGAACTTACGATTGGTATCAGAGCTTGGTACTCTGATTTGGGTCTTACAACCTAGAGTTAAAGATCCTCATTTTTAGGCTAATCACAATATTTGTACACACACCATGGATTTCATGTCACCACCCACTTTTGACATTCTTAACATCCATATTTGGAAGGTTAAGATGTCCTTGTATCTCAAGGCCTTAGGTTTTCATGTTTATCTTGCCACTACTAATAATGCATATTGTTTAAATGGTAAGAATTTTGAGGCTAATACAAAAGCCCTAAATGCTTTAAAGTCAACCCTAAATGATGAATATTTATCTAGGATTTCTAACTTTGATTCGGCTTTTGTAGTATGGAATACCCTCACCTCCCTCGGCGAAAAAGATCTATATTATGCGGGAGCGATTCGGACGTTGGAAGCGACACCTCCAACGCATGCTATATGGTCCAAGGGGATAACCCCCTTGAGGTAACTACCGAATCCGAGGTAGAAGATGAAACATGTCATATGATGAGCTTTCCACATTTTGTCAATTACTACTTGAGAAATATGACATGACTAAGAAAGAAAATAAAAATTTGAAAAAGAAAATTGCTTGCATGCATATAGAACATGATTCATTTAGGAATAATATTGCATGCTTAGAAAAAGAAAATGAGACTTTGAAAAATGAAAATATTTCCTTGATGTCTAAATTGAATGATCTTTGTGAAGGAAACACAAGTTTGAAAAATAAAATTGATTTGGTGGAAAAACAAAAGGAAGTTATTTTTCAAGAAAATAATTCTTTAAAAAGAAGATTTGTGAAAAAGAAAAAGAATTTGTTTCGAAAAAGAAAAAGAAAAATAATTTTATATCTCATCATGCTTTACATGCCACCACTAATGAGATTAATGATTTGAAAAATAAAGTGGATTGTTTGAGCTCAACTTTGAGCTCGTGTGCATTTAACCATACTAGCTTGGAGTCCTTGTTTTCAAAGAAACAAGCTCCACATGTTCATGCACATCATCATGCATTTGCTTATGTTGCACACCATGATCATACTCATACACATAAGCATCCTAAGTTGTACACATGTACACATTGTGGCCGCAAAGGCCATTTAGCAAAATTTTGTTATGACAAGTTGCATCATTTTAATTTTGCTAATAAAAATTTTTGGGTTCCTTACAAGACTAACCCCAAAGGACCCAAGAAAATATGGGTACCAAAATCCCCACCTTGTGTATTTGATGTAGGTGAGGGCTCTCACAAAACGTGAGAGATTTGGTGCCTTGATGGTGGGTGCACTTGAACTAAAAGGATACATATTTGGAGCACCGCTATCAAGGAGGTTTTGGTGGGAAAGACCACCATGCTTGGAGCTTTGGAGTTGGTAACAATCTCTAAACTCCTACTTTTTATGTACATGCTTTTTACTTATATCATATTCATAACATGTTCATGTTTTGTGTTCTTATGTGCTTCATGTGGTAAAAACATGCTTAGATGTAGTTTTTATCAAAACCTGTATTATTCATGTACAAATAGTGAGTTACATTTGATTCATATATATTTGCACTTCATGCTCATTTGTACCCACTATATGCACATGTATAGACTAGTTTTGATGATTCTCTCATTTATACATGCTTTGCCAAATTTTATGATTTTACTTCATGTATATGTATTTTTAATTCAAATCTAATAAATATACATGTATACCCGTGAGTCTCTTGCCTTCATGCAAATATAATTGATAGACTCTTTTATGGTTGGGATATGTATGTGTATTGTTAGGATTGGATAAATCATACATATACCTAGAAGTGTGCTTTGTTTCTATGAAAAATAAATTTTCATGTTTTGTTTGATAAAATAAAATGAATAATTTTTTTTGATCATTTTGAGCTTAAATGACTATTTTCATAAAAATGCTATTTACATGATCTTTTAACACTCACATCTTCATTTATTATTTCATGACTTAGTTTTATGATCATTTTGAGCTTTATAGACCATGAGTGATTAAATCTTTATGTACTTAGTTATGTTTTATGAAAAACATATGATTTGATGTATTTGAAGGATTTTTAACTAGTTGTTCAAAAACTATTTTATACTAGTTATTTATTCTTCAATTAGTTTATAAGTTATACACATGATCCTATTTTTAATCCATTGGATAAATTCTTTTGTATTCTCAAGATTTGATGCTTCATGAATTGAATATTAGTTTAAATGTTAGTTTTTGTCAACACTAGGATTTATACTTGTACATATTATGGGTCACAAATAAATCTATATATGGTTGGGTTTGATTACTTATTTGTGCCTATTTGGTGTGCTAGTATAGTCTAGTTTTGATAATCCTACATTTTTAAACTTGTATTCCCTTTTTGGATTTATTTTATGATCATGTGCTCTCATTTCATGTATATGTTTATTTTGCCAAACTTTAAGATATACATGGATACCTCTTGAGTCATTTGCCTTTCATGCAAATCTATATGGACTCAATTGTGTTTAGGGATATGTATGTATACTTCTTGTGTTGTCAAAACATACATATACTTTGGAATATAATTTTTTTAATAAATAATTTTTTTTTTAGTGTTTTCAAAATTTATGATGATTTTCATATTGTCTCATTTAAAGGAATATTAAGCTTTATTGCCAATTTTATTTTATTCCTTGATTGAAGGATTCCGTACTAGTTTTCAAATATTTTCATTTAACTAGTTCGAGTTCTTCATATGGTAGATTATATGATGTATACATTTAAGCTTAATTTTCAATTGGTATCATTGGATATTTTCAATTGGTATCAATTTGACTCTATTTTTGTATACTCATTTTTGTTTTCTATGTATGTATGCTCTAATTTTCAATTGGTATTATCCATTCTCATACATATATATGATGTTCATGTGCTTACTTTACATTTGGTATACATCTTTAAAGCACAAAGTTTATGCTAAGCTTGATCTAAAACTTTATTTTCAATTGGTAATTGACATTTTTAAGCTTATGCATGTTTTTCAATTGGTATCAAAATGCTTCAAATTTGTTATAAATTTACAATTGATATCAATATGTTTTATGTAGTTGAAAAATTAAAAATTTTGTAATGTTTATTTACAATTTGATTATTTACTTTTGGTATCTTAAAAATTTGATTTTACAAGTGATACCTTAAAAAAAAAGGAAAAATTCAAAATTTTTGATTTGTATTGCCTATATGCAAGGAGAGCTTAACATCTCTTCTACATATAGATTCATGTTGAGTGTATTGTATATTGAGGAGCTTGACAACTCTTCTTTATGTGGTACACGTGTGTAGGGGGAGCTTCACATCTCCTCTTATGCATTACATAATATGTGTTATGTGAATTGGGGCTTGTCATTCCTTCTTCATGTAATGCATATGTGTAGGGAAGCTAACTTAGCGTCTTCCTCTTCATGAATGTATATCGCATATAACCTTTCTTGATTGATTTGGTTTACCCCTTCTTTGGTTCTTTCTTTCGGACAAAAGGGGGAGAAAAATTTGATGATTTTGTTTTACTTTAACCCCTTTGTTGATGATTGACAAAAAGGGGGGAGAAGAATTTGAGGTTTATATGCATGTTGAGTAATATTTATGTTTATGCATATATGTTTTGTTTTGCAAATAGGAGAAAAAGATTTATTTTGTTTTATCTCCATTCATTTGCATACATGTTTGTGAGCATTATTGCATATATTTATTATTTTGTGTTATGCATGAGTTAAGGGGGAGCTTCTTTGAAGCGTTACTTTAATCCATGCATATATAACTTCATGAGTTTTGTCATCATCAAAAAGGGGGAGATTGTTGGCCCAAAGGCCCATCACTCTAGTTTTGATGATGATCAACTCATGTAGTTATTGTACTAATGATCTTGTGTTTAATTAGTGACATTTGTTATCAAGATCTTAGTAGGTGTGGAGCTTCAACAAAGGATTTAAAGTCAAGTTTTGGAGCTAGCACCGGTTGATTCACGAGCCTATGCATCAAGACCACATCAAAAGTTGAGCTCGTTGGATCGTGTTTGGACCAAGTCAAGAAGATGAAGACTTGTGTCTAGGTATAAGATTTTTGTTTTTAGATAAAATGTAAAGGATAGAATAATTGGTGGATTGCTCAAGTATATATCACACACACACACTCTTGATTTAGTTGTCTTTTCACAAAAGAATTTTAACCAAAAACCAAAATGGTATTCAAGTGAAGACTTCAAGTGTTTTGATTTTTGGTATTATAGTTTACACATGTCTAAACCAAAACCATGTTTAATGCTTAATGTCAAAAACATAGATATCTTATTTGTGTAGTGGATCATATCCATACACACTATGCTTTAATGAATTCAAAATATCTTGTTTTTGTATCATGAAGAAATTAGGAAAACAAGTTTTAGAAAAATACAAGTTTTCAATTGAGCCAATATTTCCATATTACAAAAATAGTTCAAAACATTTGTAACATGCCTTGATTTTGTGCAAGCATGTTTGTTTATCAAAGTATATTGGTAAAACTATTTTTGTAGATTTTCTGTAATTTTATGGGATTTTTTTTCAACCAAAAAGACTAAGTTTTTATCCCTTAAACTTTTCTGCACCAGAGCTGGCTGACAGGCCAGGTCGGTCGACCGCACGGTCGACCGCACCAAGGCCGGTCGACCCTGGAGTCGACCGACGTGCACAGAACTGTGCACGTCTGGCAGCATAGTGGGCCGGCCGACCGGACGGTCGACCGGACCAGAGAGCCTTGCTCTCTGTATCTGGGCGGTCGACTGTGCGGTCGACCGGAGGCTCCAACGGTCGGATTTTTGACCATTGGCGGTCGACCGGACGGTCGACCGACAGGCCTGACAGAACCCCAACGGCTAGTTTTTCTGAGCCTATAAATTTGGGGGTTTAGGCATTGTTTTCACTAAGATTTGGAGAGTATTTTTGAGCCAGTTTTTCCAATCCTTTTCAGAGGTTTTTCTCCACAAATTTGAGAGCAAATATTTCCTATCAAAAGGGAAGATTTTATCAAGAGTGTTTAAAGTGATTCTTTGAGTTTTCCTCCACCATTCTCTTCCTTGTTTTTCTCACACATACACTTGAGCTATCTATTGCTATTCATCTTATAGGAGTGTTGTAGCGAGAGCTTTTATTGGTGATCAATGTGTTTAGATCACCAAGAGATTTCATTCTTGTACTTTGAGGAAACGGGCAAGTGTGCTCGTGGTGGTTTAGAGTTCGGTTGTGAACTCTTGGTTTGAGGTGCGGCCTCGGCGAGCTTGTGGGGCTTGCATGTGTACGGGAGTAGGGAGTCCGAGGGATTGTAGGTGTTGCGGCACCAAGGAGAGATCCATTGGGATCGTGCATAGTGGAAATCCTTCGTGTGTCGAAGGCGGGGATGTAGAGCAAGTGTGCTCGAACCTCGAAACAAATTCCTTGTATTTGCGATTGCTCACTCTCTCTCTCTATCTCTTGTCTATATCTTGCATGCTTATATTGTGTTTATCTTTTCATGCTTGATATACATTGTGTGCCATATTGATATACTTGCTTGGGTTGCTTGCTAACACTTGTATTTAACCAAGAGAGCCAACGCGGCACCTCAACCCTTATCAAGGGGAATCTAGAGGAGTTTGTCCAGAGCCCTTCACGGGGAATTCGGCAACACTCTTGTGTTATACGTGGTGTTTAGTGTAAGAGTTTAGTTTAGGTCATAATTGTTTTTAGCTTCCGCATTATTTGGCATTAAGTGACCATTAGATTAGCCATCACCTATTCACCCCCCTCTAGGTGAACTTACAGGTATGTGTTTACATTTTACACTTATCATTTCATGTGGATTTCTGTTATATTTTACTTGTTTGATTACTTGTACCACTTCATAAGACACCCATGATTGCTCACATTAATTACGTAGTTGATATGAGCTTGTATTAGCGTTATTTCATGTGTTGGTAGTTATCGTTGTTGGCTTAGGCTTAGTTTTGATACACTTTAGACTATGACTTGATTCGGCTCGGATCTTGAGGTTGATATAGGTTGTGTTTGAGATTAATAGTATATTTTATGTGTATTAATTATCAGATTTGGCATTCATTATTATCACTTTTATGGGAACCTTGGCATGTTTACAATACTGCTACCAGACATCTGGTACTCCTGTACCCTGAACTCCTGTATCCCCTGTACTCATGTCCCATGCACTGTTACCCTGTTAATAGCACAGTCATACCGGCGTCCGGCGGAGCATGCCGCCTGGTGTCGGGATGACGAGGATGTATCCCACAATCGTGCTAGCGTCCGGCGGATCCTGAATGGAACTAAGTGCCACACGGAGTAAAGTGTCACATCACACACGTGGTGGGGGCCACCTCTTTAATCTGTGGGGGCCATCTCTAGAATCCATTCCCCTCAGAGCAAAGTGCCACATGGAGCAAAGTGCCACACCACACACGTGGTTGGGGCCACCTCTTGAATCTGTTGGGGCCAACTCTTGAATTTGTAGGGCTACCTCCTACCTGTGCCGCCTGCTGTTAGCGTGATAAGCATTCTCAGTGCATATTAACATCCACACATCCTGTATGATGATAACGCCATGAGCATATGTTATTTGGTCTCTCCCTATTCGAATAATGGTACCCGCATATCGGAGTTCAGATGAGTTCTACTGGAACTGTGGCTCCAGTGTGGGCTGTCGGTATTGTGGGATGCCGGTGGGAAAGGGACAAGAATAACAAAGGACACTAATGATTATTATTGAATATAACTTGAATGCAATGCATTCATATTCTCTGATTATAATAATAAATCATTTAATCAGGTGATATGTCCTAAATTGATACCCTGCCTTATGAAATATGATTGTACACTTGACCAGATTTTATACCAGACTAGTGACATATGCTAGGTTTCACAACTTGACATAAGTTGTTTGTTTACAGTTGTGATAATTGCCTTTTATCTTCGTTCACATTGTTATTCAGTTATCCTTCAGTTGCATGTTTATTACTTTATTAGTTGTCTTCTGTCTGAAGGTTATCTTGTTATTATTGTGTGCACATTATTTATATGCACAAGCAGTCCTCTTTACACACACACACACACTTACTAGGTCGCTTTCTGACGACTCTGGATTTGCACGTCCCGATATGGGACGCTTTGTTTCTATTGTCAGGTGTTCGACGAGACCATACATATTGTGAGGAGCTTGAGTCTCTCTCTAATTCTGGTATTCTCTTCTCTCTTATCTTCTGGTTATTTTCTGATTCTATCTTTATCGCATTCAGTTGCCATTTTCTTTCCTTTATTCATCTTTATCATTGTGTTAGATTTTATATGTCATATTGCAGTGATATTGATTTATCATAGTAGATTTTGTAGCTTGTTCAGGTTACTTTAGGCTTAGCGTATGTGCGTAGGATATTTTTCTCGCGTACATACGTCACCGACCTTCATCGTGACTCTATTTTCACGTATTTTGAGAAGCGGGGCATGACAGAATTTTCTTAGTATCAGAGCCAGGTTCGACATAAAATCAGAACCTAGATCTTACCAGCAACTTGAAGCAAGTTATAATT
This sequence comes from Agave tequilana, assembly GCA_038442645.1. Taxonomy (NCBI): domain Eukaryota; kingdom Viridiplantae; phylum Streptophyta; class Magnoliopsida; order Asparagales; family Asparagaceae; genus Agave; species Agave tequilana. Next base: position 221,568 of record JAVJIF010030109.1, read on the forward strand.
ACACTGTAATATATATACTATTCACATGATGATACTGAGTCCACTTAAGAATTGATCATCCTCCCGTTTGGAATCCATCTCTTGAATCTTTTGATATCCCTGATTCCAACTCTTCTACCGCGTTCCATCTTGATTCCTATCCTCTTTCCAATTCTATTTCCCTGATTTGACCTCCTGAGTTTGATCCCTTTATTTTAAAGCCGGTAGCAGAGATCAGAGCGCGCAGCGGAAGCGTGGTGAAGTCGATGCAGTGAGAAGCGGTGTGGAAGCTTCATCTTCTTCCTAATTTGATTTTTATCATTCCCCGCTTTATTGAAATTTCGAGGACGAAATTTCTGAGGTGGGTAGAATGTAATATCCCTTATTTAATAATATTATAATATTATTTTTAAAAATTTACCTGATTCTACCTATTATCTTATTATTATTAATTAACTTGATTTAGTATCAGTATTAGTATTATTAATTTCATCCAAGCCCGGTAAGCTCAGCCCATTCTCCTTTTCCTTCTGTTTTCTTTTCCTTTTTGTGCTAAGCCCACATGAGCCAAGCCCACTTCTTATTCTCATTCATTTCCTTCTCCTTTTTCTATTTTTCTTTAAGCCCAAAAACTAAGCCCGCGAGTCCACTCATTATTTTCTTATTCTTCATGTTACTTATTTCTTTTAACTAAAGCCCAATAATTTTTAACCCAAATCCCAATCCTAATTCAAATCTTATTTTTAAAATCATGATCTTAATAAATCCTAATCCTAATCCAAATCTATAATCTAATCTAAATATATAATCATAATTCAAATTTCAATCCAAACTCACATCCTAATCCGAATTACTAAATTAAGCAATCTAAACCTAAGTAGAATTCAGTTTCTAAATTATCTAATAACCTATATAAACACCTAAACTCCTTCTTTCTCTTCTACCTCAAGAGAAAACCCTGATCCAACTTTCCCCACTTCCATCTTTCCTTTCTCTTCAAGCGGATCATGAACGAAAAGAGGTACAAGGGTTGAGGAGAAAGTGAGGAGGAACAACTCAAGTAAGTAAAAATCAAACTTTTATGAATTAAAATTTGATTTAATGTCTCATGGTTAGATTTAATTCCCATAAATTTTTCATTTAGAATTATTTTCTAAGCTCTAATTGAAATCACCTAGAGGGGGGGTGAATAGGTGATAATGCTAATCAATACACAATTAAAAATTTATGATGCAACAATCACCCAAAACAAGACTAGAAACCGAATACCCCGTGAAGGGCTCTGAACTCCTTCCTCGTGATTCCTCTAGATAAGAGTTTGAGGTGCGCAATGCAATCTTGTTGTGTGAGTATTGATCGACAATATAGCAATAAATATGAATCAAGTAAATAGAGCAATGAATATAAAACAAGTAAATGAAGCAAGTAAACCAATCGCAAACACAGAGATTTTTTTCGAGGTTCGAGCACCCAGCTCTACGTCCCCGCCTTCACCCAGAAGGATTTCTAACCACTATAACTTTCACAAAGAGATACAACCACACCGGAGTACCCAACTCCTCAATCACACTCCTCTAGTCCAGATGTAGTGGAGCCACAAATACAAGAATCTCTTGGTGATCAAAAGACCACAAACTCTCTTTTGAAAAACCTTTTTCCCTTACAAAAACCCTATAGAATAATATACAAGATTGAAGCTCAAGGTTTTGTAAGTGATATAAAAATAGAAGAGAGATTTGAAGAACAAAAAACTTTCAGAAAACTTTTGAAAATAATAGCCCAAAACTTAAACAAAGCTCTTTCAGGAAAACTCAAAACTTTTGATCTTTGAATTTATTGTTGTGAAAACCTCTACCCTAATGACCCCTTTATATAGGATTTAGGAAGAGTAAACATAGAAAAATTTTACCTGAATATAAGAGGAAGAAATTGACCCTCTAATACAGCTAACCACGTTTTATTTAAACTTAAACACATTTTGAAAACATGTTAAAAATCAGCCTCCAGAAAATTAGCCATTACTGCCAATCTGACAGATTGGTCAACTTTGAGCACATGTTTTAAGCTGTAAACGACAGAATTTAGAATTAGGTATATAGGAATAATTTGTAGATATTTAAGTCTTCATTTTAATGCAACTGAAATAAACTCAATATCATCTTTTATTAAAAAGTTATCAATAAAACACTGACAGGTGTCAAAACAGAAACTGTAAGCTATTTTCAGAACAAGAATAGAGTTCAACCAAATATTTGACATCTTTAAAATTTGAATCTGAAAATGATTATTGAATAAGAAATTTAGATCTGAAAGTTATCTTTGAAATTCAAGTTAAATCATATTATTTGAATATAAGAATAAAAAGTTATGATAACAATTATAAAAGGATGTCAAGCAGATCAGCAGAACTAAAACTGGTTCAAATCCAAAACCCGATATATGTACTTGAAATCTAAAACTGATTAAATCAAAAACCAAACGTATTGAATTTATGTGTGTGTATTTGAGCTTCAAATGTATATACTATTCTTTAACAAACTAAAAATATAAAAACTTTATAGGAAGGTGTCTCTGAACTGCGTTGCCGAGCTAGAGCTTTCTCTCCTATGAAAACGTCCTCTTGCGTCATTTACCTTTTAGCGTCATTATCCTTGCAATATGCTAAATAAGACCATCATGACTAGTACAAACCTGAAACTCATTCTAAACAACTTATTAGTGCCAAATAACTTCTATGTGTTTTGTTATCATCAAAACTTAAACAAATAGAGAGTGTAACCTTTTGGGCCAACAATCTCCCCCTTTTTGATGATGACAAAACATATAGGTTATAACACAAGATATAAAAGGGATATAAAAACTTTCCCTCAAATGATACTCTATTTTATCAAGTGTAAAACGTGAAAACATATACATATATGAATATGTATAAAACATGAAACCTACATATACATATATGAGATAAACATGTACAAAATATGAAACCAAAACATGAAATCACCAATACTTCTCCCCCTTTTGTCATACATCAAAAAGGGTTAGGAAATAACCAATAAATAATATATGCTTGAACAAGATATAAACATGCATATATGCATACATAAACTCAAATATCTCTTCTCCTTTTTTTTTTAAATTCATCAACAAAGGGGCTAAAAAAAAATCGATTGCCATATCATCAAATCTTAAAGATCAAAACTTAAGTTTTTTTTTTAAATACCAATTTAAAATTTTTGATAAACATATTGATACCAATTGAAAAATATTGATACCAATTAAAGGTAAAAACCAAATTTTTAGATAAACACTAAAATCATTTTGCAATGAGGATACCAAATAGAGAATAATACCAATTTAAGATCATTGATATTAATATTGAAAATGTTAGCATATATCAAACCAAAGTATTTTACATCATAAATGGTGGGAGTAAGATACCAATTTAAAATGAAAACTGATACAAATTGAAAATACAACCAATACCAATTTTACATAAAACCAATTTAAAAACAAGAATTTTCTTCCCCTTTATGAAATACTAAAAGAAACAATGCATAAGCTTATAATAGATACTAATTAAAAGTAATTGACATGATAAACTAAATCAAGCTTAGCAAACATAATTTGTGCTTTTTGAAAAAAAAATTGTAAAGACATGTGAAACAAGTACAATCAAATCATATATATGTATTTATGGATATACTAATTGAAATATGAGGCATACATATATAGAAAACACATATGAGTATACAAATATATGTAATATCAATTTTGATATCAATAAAAATATAATGAGGATCAAGTGTATAATTCATATTTACCACCCCTTATCATGCACAAGTTTAAAAGATATTCAAGAAGGGTATACAAGGCATGGTCGCCCATCCAACCACCCTTAAATGGGTAGGGTTTTCAAAAATAGGTTTGAAAATAAAGTATGTTTGAAAAACTCTACCAAATGAAGAATACAAACTAGTTTAATGAAAAACTTGTAAGCTAGAACGAAATCCTTCAAGTAAGGAATAAAACAAATTATATTTCATGAAATACATGTAAATCACATGGTCACTAAGCACTCAAAATCAATAAGGTACATATCATACTCATGAAAACAAAATCATGAGAATACATTTAAATGAAGTGAGTGTACAACTGTTATGTGAAACACATAATCATGAAACTAGTCAATTAAGCTCATTCCTTAAAACATGAAAATCATCAAAATGATTTAATCTTCAAGGCATATGTATGTCATGTACCAACTAAAGTATACATACATATCCAAAACATAACGAGTCTACAAATGTATATGCATGAAGGCACGTGGCTCAAGGATGTATATGTTTATCTAATAGTTTAGACAAGATGGACATATACATGAAGTTAAAACATAAAAAAACATGTACGATATGGGAATACAAGTCAAATGCATGAATCATCAAAACTAGACTATACTAGTACATCTAATGGGTACAAATGAGCATTCAAGCATAAACATGTAATAATCTATTTGTGGCTCATTAGTTGTACAAGTATATATCTAAGTTTTAATGAAAACTAACATTCAAACAAGTAATCAAAACATGAAGCATCAAAACAAAACTCATAAACATACATATGATCATTAAGTATATGCACATGCATAGATCTAAGACATACACATTAGTTAAAAATAAATGTGAGAACACAAAGATATAAATCCATATTAAACATGGGTGTCTCAAATAACTAAACATGTATATCACTAATCTAAATATCATGGCATATGGCATAATGAACATTAAAATAAGACATGCTACAAATGAATAATTTAATAAGCATGCAAACATAAAGGGAGTAAGAGATTGTTACCAAAAACCTAGATGGCAACTCTCCATGTCTCCAAAACAAGGTGGTCCTCCCACCAAACTCCCCTTGAAAGTGATGCATCCACATTGTCCTCTTTAAGCTCGGAACGCATCCACTTTAAGGCACCATAACTCTCACGTCATGCGAGAGTCCACACCTACATCAATACAATAGGGGTGGTCTTTGGTACCCATACTCTTTTGGGTCCATGGGGGTTAGTGTCACGAACCCATACAAGATTATTTGTCCTATTTATATGATCATAGCAAAATTTAGCTAAATGGCCATTCCGACCACAATAAGTGCATCTATAAATTCTTCCATATTTAAATGCATAATGAGTGTGTGGCTTACGAACATGTGAATTGTGAGCATGAGTAGTTTTAACATGAGTGTCATGTGAAGTGTTAGCATGATGAGCATGAGAATTTTTAGCATGAGTTGTTTTATCATTCTTAGCATGTGGAGTGTGCAAATGCTTCTTTGAAAATATTTTCTCTAATTTATTAGTATTAAAAGCACATTCTTTTAAAACATTTTCAAAATCATTGATTTTAGTTTTTAACAAGGATAATTCATTTTCATCAATTTTTGAAAATTTAGCTTTACAAGCAACTTTATAAGCATCAAACTCCCTTTTAGTTGAAATAAGATTGGAAGAAAGTTCATCCTTTTCTTTTAAAGAAATTGCAAGTTGATTTTTAAGCATCTCAATTTCCTTTTTCAATTTTGAACACTCTACCTTTTTATCATCATAACTTTCTGAAAGTTCAACAAAAGTATGATCTAACATTTCTCTACTTATTTCATTTTCAACATCAAGTGGTTGAGAAGTTACCCTGGGTGTGTTTGCCATGAAACACATATTTGCCGTGTCGACCTCATCTTCGGATTTACTTTCTGAATCCCAAGTAGCTTTGTATACCTTCTTTTCAACCGGCCTCTTTTGCTTCAAGGAGGAGATCATCTTTTTCTTGAAATCGGGGCAATCGGTCATGATGTGTTCGGGTTTCCGACAGTTGTAGCATATGATCCTTTTCTCCTCCTTCCCTTCCCATTGTCTTCTATAGTTGAGCTTATTCTTGTGGTATATTCTCTTTGCATTTCTTACAAAGAGAGATAGCTCTTCATCATCTTCTTCATCTTCTTCATCATCATAGTTAGAAGAGGAAGACTTGAAAGCTATGGACTTCTTCTTTTGAGGTACCGCTTCTTCTCTTGCCTTCTTCTCCATCTCATGAGTCTTAAGGTTTCCGATAAGACTTATAAGTTCCATCTTATCTTTATCATTCAACTCCTTTAAGGTGGTAGCTTTGATCTCCCATGACGAAGGAAGAGCACGAATCACTTTGCGCACCTTTTGGTCGTTGCTTATATCATCACCTAGAGAAAAAAGAGCATTGATAATCTTAGTAAACTTGGTAATCATAGTATCAATAGACTCATCTTCAAGCATTTTAAAACTTTCATATTGGGACCTCAAGAGATCTATTTTGGCTCTCTTGACTTGTGATGTCCCTTCGTGAGTGACCAACAAATGTTGCCAAATCTCATAGGCGGATTGGCAATGTATAACCCGTGTAAGATCATCCCCATTCAAGGCGGTGAGAAGGGAATTTTGAGCCTTAGAATTAGCCTCATATTCTTTGTAGGTAAAGTCGGACCAAGTGCTCTCCTCACTATCGGGTCTAATATAGGGCTTGGTCAAGGATTTAGCCACTAAGCATCTATGGATTGTAGAAAAATAGTCATCCTAACCTTCCAAATGGGAAAATTGAGTCCATCAAATTTAGGAGGGGTCTTAATGTTGTCGGCCATTTTTACTAGTGTATGAATGAAAGAATGCAAATAGTGATTAGCAAATTTTTAGGATCTCTCTAAGGATGTTAAGCCAAAACCTAGAGTCCAAGCTCTGATACCAATTGAAATCACCTAGAGGGGGGGTGAATAGGTGATAATGCTAATCAATACACAATTAAAAATTTATGATGCAACAATCACCCAAAACAAGACTAGAAGCCGAATACCCCGTGAAGGGCTCTGAACTCCTTCCTCGTGATTCCTCTAGATAAGAGTTTGAGGTGTGCAATGCAATCTTGTTGTGTGAGTATTGATCGACAATATAACAATGAATATGAATCAAGTAAATAGAGTAATGAATATAAAGCAAGTAAATGAAGCAAGTAAACCAATCACAAACACAGAGATTTTTTCCGAGGTTCGAGCACCCAGCTCTACGTCCCCGCCTTCACCCAGAAGGATTTCTAACCACTATAACTTTCACAAAGAGATACAACCACACCAGAGTACCCAACTCCTCAATCACACTCCTCTAGTCCAGAGGTAGTGGAGCCACAAATACAAGAATCTCTTAGTGATCAAAAGACCACAAACTCTCTTTTGAAAAACCTTTTTCCCTTGTAAAAACCCTATAGAATAATATACAATATTGAAGCTCAAGGTTTTGTATGTGATATAAAAATAGAAGAGAGATTTGAAGAACAAAAACTTTCAGAAAACTTTTGAAAATAATAGCCCAAAACTTAAACAAAGCTCTTTCAAGAAAACTCAAAACTTTTGATCTTTGAATTTGTTGTTGTGAAAACCTCTACCCTAATGACCCCTTTATATAGGATTTAGGAAGAGTAAACATAGAAAAATTTTACATGAATATAAGAGGAAGAAATTGACCCTCTAATACAGATAACCACGTTTTATTTAAACTTAAACACATTTTGAAAACATGTTAAAAATCAGCCTCCAGAAAATTAGCCATTACTGTCAATCTGGCAGATTGGTCAACTTTGAGCACATGTTTTAGGCTGTAAATGACCGAATTTAGAGGAATAATTTGTAGATCATTAAGTTTGCATTTTAATGCAACTGAAATCAACTCAATATCATCTTTTATTAAAAAGTTATCAATAAAATACTGACAGGTGTCAAAACAGAAACTGTAAGCTATTTTCAGAACAAGAATAGAGTTCAACCAAATATTTGACATCTTTAAAATTTGAATCTGAAAATGATTATTGAATAAACAATTTAGATATGAAAGTTATGTTTGAAATGTAAGTTAAATCATGTTATTTGAATATAAGAATAAAAAGTTATGATAACAATTATAAAAGGGTGTCAAGCAGATCAGCAGAACTAAAACTGGTTCAAATCCAAAACCCGATATATGTACTTGAAATCCAAAACCGATTAAATCAAAAACCAAACGTATTAAATTTATGTGTATGTATTTGAGCTTCAAATGTATATACTATTCTTTAACAAACTAAAAATATAAAAACTTTATATGAAGGTGTCTCTGAACTGCGTTGCCGAGCTAGAGCTTTCTCTCCTATGAAAACGTCCTCTTGCGTCATTTGCCTTTTAGCGTCATTATCCTTGCAATATGCTAAATAAGACCATCATGACTAGTACAAACCTGAAACTCATTCTAAACAACTTATTAGTACCAAATAACTTCTATGTGTTTTGTTATCATCAAAACTTAAACAAATAGAGAGTGTAACCTTTTGGGCCAACACTAATAAGAAAATTAAATTGTGGAACTAGAATTTAAATAATTTATAATGTTTAACTCTTTTCATTGATCATTTTCTTTCATTAAAAATATCACCTTTGTTTATATAAAATATATAAAAGTCATAAATTATTGCCCCAATTGGAATATTAAAAAGAAAAAAAAAGAATTGGTTTTGATCTAATAAATTGCATATTAAAAATTTTTATTCCAAAAAGGAAATTTTAGAACTTAATTCCAACGATCTAAATTAGACACATAGGCTAATCTATCAATACATCAAAACTCAATTCAAAAATTCAACAGAAAAAAATGCATTGGGTAATACATATCTAAATTTATACACCCTTTTAAAAATTTCTACAATTTAGAAAAATTGAAATTATTAAAAATATATATATATTCTGCCTTCTCTCGGCTAATGGCTGAGAGTAGGCCTCTGCCACGCACAGACCTGATGGGTCTGTGCGGGCTCTGTTGCATAGTGCACAGTGGGGTGGGCCGGCCCACTGTGCATAACTCTTAAATAAAAAAATAAAAAAACAAAAAGTATGGCCTGGGGCCTGCTGGCCTGGCCTGGCCCGGCCCGAGCCAGGCCCGCTGGGCAGGGCTTAGGCCCTGTTAAAATAAAAAAACAGAAAAAAAAGAAAAAGGAATTCTAGATCAGGCCTGGGCCTGGCCTGGTCCAGCCTGAGCTTGGGCCTGGGCCTGGGCTTGGGCTATTTGAATTATAATAAAAAAATAAGAAGAAAGAAAGAAAGAAATAAAGAAGAAAGAAAGTTGAATTGGCATATTAAAAGAATTTATTAAAAATATCAAAAAAATGAGAAAAATATAAACAATAATGTATAATACTTCTACTTTCTATGATAAAATTTTTACACTAATAGCAACATGAAATTTAAATCAAATCACCCACTTTAAAACCATTTCTCCTTAATAGTAAATCTAAACCCGTTAATAATAATTTAAAGCCTATAAAAATCCAACAAAAAAAATTAGAAATTGGTTTAAATTAAATCTACAAAATTCATTAAACCTAAGGAATCATATTTCTAACTCCCAAACTAATTATTCAAGATTTAAACTCCTTAAAATATCCTTTTAAAAATCTAACAATTCCTATTGAAATAATTTATGTAGATTTATCGAGATCCTAGAATTTCAGTGCTTTAGATTTGGGATCAAGTTCAGGTGAGTGTTTTCGTTTCCTTCTATAATTCTATTTTGTGAGTGTTTCACTTCTTTGTTTAATTTTGTTGTGAGTGCTTTCTTTTCCTTCTCTAATTCTATCATGTGAGTGTTCGTTCTTGTGTATTTCCTTATTTACCGTTATCGGTATGCGTTTACATGTTACACTTATCATTTCATGTGGCTTTCTCTTATATTTTACCTGTTTGATTACTTGTACTACTTCGTGAGACACCCATGATTGCTCACTTTAATTACTTAGTGGATATGAGCTTGTATTAGTGTTATTTCCTGTGTTGGAATTTATTGTTGTTGGCTTAGGCCTAGTTTTAATACACTTTAGACTGTGACTTGATTCGGCTCGGATCTTGAGGTTGATATAGGTTGTGTTTGACAATAATAGTAGATTTTATGTGTATTAGTTATCAGATTTGGCATTCATGATTATCACTTTTACGGGAATCTTAGCATGATTATAATACTACTACCAGACATCTGGTACTCCTGTACCCCGAACTCCTATATCCCCTGTACTCATGTCCCATGCACTGTTACCTTATTAATAGCACAGTCATATCGGCGTCCGGCGGAGCATGCCGCTGGTGTTGGGATGACGAGGATGTATCCCACAATCGTGCTAGCGTCCGGCGGATCCTGATGGAACTAAGTGCCACACGGACACCACATCACATGCGTGGTGGGGGCCACCTCTTGAATCTGTGGGGGCCACCTCTAGGAGCAAAGTGACACATGAGCAAAGTACCACACCACACACGTGGTGGGGGCCACCTCTTGAATCCACCTGAATCTGTAGGGCTACCTCCTACCTGTGCCGCCTGATGTTAGCGTGATAAGCATTCTCAGTACATATTAACATCCACACATACCTGTATGATGATAACGCCATGAGCATATGTTATTTGGTCTCTCCCCTATTCGAATAATGGTACCCGCATATTGGAGTTCAGATGAGTTCTACTGGAAGTGCGGCTCCAGTGTGAACTGTCGGTATTGTGGGACGCCGGTGAGAAAGGAACAAGAATAACAAAGGACACTAATGATTATTATTAAATAACTTGAATGCAATACATTCATATTCTCCGATTATAATAATAAATCATTTAATCAGGTGTTATGCCCTGAATTGATACCCTGCCTTATGACGTCTGATTGTACAAATGACCAGATTTTATACCAGACTAGTGACATATGCTAGGTTACACAACTTGACATCAGTTGTTTGTTTATAGTTGTGATAGTTGCCTTTTATCTTCATTCACGTTTTTATTCAGTTATCCTTCAGTTCTTTGTTTTTTACTTTATTAGTTGTCTTCTGTCTGTAGTTTATCTTGGTATTATCCTGTGCACATTGTTTATATGCACGAGCAGTCCTCTTTACATACACACACACTAGGTCGCTTTCTGACGACCCTGGATTTGCACATCCAGATATTGGATGCTTTGTTTCTATTGTCAGATGTTCGACGAGATCATACATATTGCGAGGAGCTTCAGTCTCTCTCTGATTCTGGTATTCTCATCTCTCTTATCTTGATGTTATTTCCTGATTCTATATTTATCGCATTCAGTTGTCATTTTCTTTCCTTTATTCATCTGTTATCATTGTGTTAGATATTTATATGTCATATTGCAGTGAGATTGATTTATCGTAGGAGATTTTATAAACCTGTTCAGGTTATTTTAGGCTTAGCGTATGTGCGTGAGATATTTTTCTCGCGTACATACGTCGCCGACCTTCGTCGCGACTCTGTTTCTGCGTATTTTGGGAAGCGGGTCGTGACAGAGTCTCTTTAATTTGGACAAAAGAGGCTCCTAAAAGAAGTTTGCAAAACTGAAAAACATTTAACCAGGCTAATTGTTTTACTGCACACCTTTCAAGAGCACTTTCCGTGAAGATTGGACAATAATCAAGGCTTGGCCAAGGAATTCAATTCAAGTAACCTCTGGGAATGAGGATCATCATTTATTAGGACGGTTTAATCCGTCTCAAAATGAACTAATCCAACATCTCAAGCTAAGATTCTCTTGTAAAATAATAATATAAACTAATTAACTTTATAATTAATTGATAAATTTATCTTTCTTTAATAATTGATTAGCTTTCTAGTATAGGAAATTGTTGACATTTTAGTCCTTAAATGCTTCCATGGCATAAATTAAAAATTAAAGTGACAGAAGCAAAGTACCAATTTTATTTTCCACATTGGTCCAGTAATTTATCAAAAAATGTCTTTTCCTTTTCCCTTTAATTTTAAAGCAAATATGGGGACACGACACAGACACGACACATTGACACGAAAAAGAGTTAGAAAGTAGAATAAGGGGACACAGCTCTATGATTATGTTTGTCTTTATTTATATATAAGGCACATCAAAACACATTGTGATTAGAATTATGCTATTAAAATTAAAATAAAAAACAACATAAAATATCCATTGTTTACATCTATAGCTTCTAATCGAGTAAGATGGGTAAACATTAAAAGATCTGGACAATGCCCCACCTAGTTGTGAGGTGTTTAGGTTATTAGGTTGTACTATTTTTTAATATCAAAGCAGTATCTTTTTCATGTTTGATTAAGTGACACATTCTTTATTTAAGATATGACACACATCTTCTGATTTTTCTAAAATCCAACATGGTTTCTAAGTATTCGATTCGTGTGGATAAGTATCATGCAAGTGTCAACATATGCCTAACATGAACAACACGACACATACTTTGGAGTGTCCATGCTTCATAGCAAAATGACATGCTTCCATTTAAGTCTACATTTTGAAAATCACCTTTGGGGGGGGGGGGGGGGTTAATTGGTGATATGCTAATCAAGCAGAAATAAAACTTAACTAGCAATTCTACACAAGTAATGCTACAACAGCTATTCAGCAATTCAAAATCAAGAAGTGAAATCGGATACTCCGTGAAGAGCTCGTACCTCTCCTCTATATTCTTCTTAAACAAGAGTTGAGGTGCACAATTGCCTTCATGATTGAAAGAAAAAATCAGTAAATCAATAACTAGAGTAATAGAGCAATGGCTATAAAATAAACAGCAAGAGCAACAAACAAAATGTAAACGAATAAGACAGAGAGAGAAAGTAACAATCACAAATACAAGAGATTTATTTCGAGATTCGAGCAACTTGTTATACGTCCCGCCTTCATCGCAATGAAGGATTTTCATTATCTCCACTAAGTACTCAAAAGCAATGAATCTACACAAGACCCAGATTTTCAACTTAACCTCCAATCCTCTATCCAAGAGGAGAGTATAAAGAAAATGAAGATTACAATTACTTAGAGATCACAAAGATCACAAACTCTCAATAACAACTTTCTATAGTATAGAGTAGAGATTTGGTGCTTAAGAAGTTTGTAAGAGAACATCTGCGAGAAATTGAATCTTTGAATGCTTAAAAACTAGTAGAAAAAGATTAAAAATGAAAGCTCTTTGAAAAATTGAAACTAGAAATTTTTTTGCTTGAATTTGAATTTTTCAAACAATCTTCATGGATTTTTCTTGATTTTTCTTAGTACAAACTCTCTACAAATGACTCCTATTTATAGGAGATGGGAAGATATCAGTAGAGAGTTAATCTAGATATTAAACAACTGATAAAACCCAAATAGAGACAAATATTTCCATTTGGAGGTAAAACAAAATACTTTAAATTCAAAAAATTTCGTTTATAGCCATTACTGTAGCTTCTGCACGCCTGCCGGTCGATCGCATGATCGACCGGCCATGACTATTTTATGAGAGTCGTTGCCTACAGTCGACCCCCATGGGAAATAGAGACAGATAGCTCTATAGAAAGCTCAGTTTGGGCGGTCGACCGTTTAGCGGCCGTCCAGGACGGCCCTCAAATAGAGTCAGTGGATTGGTCGATCAGGCAATTGATCGGCCACACAGCCCAGGGATTGTGCACGCTCTGTTCATGCTCGGTCAACCTCACATAACACAGAGCTTTTCTGCACATGGACCGTCGACCTGGTGATGGACCGTCTCAGCCCCAAAAACTTAAAATTTTAAAATATCTATCAAATTTTGAAATATCTATTTATATATAGAAAATGGTTTTGACTAGAATCAAGCTATGAAACATATATGTTATAGAGATAAAAATGATGATAGAAGATTAAGCATGTATCAATAAGACTAAATTGATAAAACTAGTTATATAAAAATCTTTTTGTGTGTGTGAAATTTCTTGAGATGCAATCTAATACTCTAAATTTAAACATATTAAATTCTGGCTGTCAATTTAGTGGCCAGATGACAGAGTGAAGATAAAAAAGTGGGTGCCATTGATCATAGCCCGATTGATTGCTTCTCCATAATGGAACTGGGAGAACCAAAACAAGAACTAGACGCTTAGGAAGTAAAGAGATCTATGAGTGTTTTTCTAGTTCAGAGAGAAAAAGAGGAAAGTTATAAACACAAGTCAATGAATGCAACTGTGGCTCATCGAAGGAGAGATAAGGAACACTCCAAAGTTGGCAGGCATTTTTTATCCAAAAAAATTATGTGTGCAGAGAGAGCCCTAGGATTATAGTTAATGTGTGCAGAGCCCTAGGATACTATTATGGTTATCATGCCATAAATTTTCTTCTACGATTAATGTGCGCAAAGCCCTAGGATCATAAAAAATTAAATGGTCAACTGTCATAACAAAATTGCATACCACAAATAAAGCCTTTACTAATCTAAACACATAATCGAGATGTGTAGGATCAACAAACTGGGAGGGGTTGGTTCAACATACACATCCTCATTAAAATCATCAAGAAAAGTACTTTTAACATCCATTTGAAACAAGTTAAAATTTTTAAATGAGGCCATAAGAATAGTTTCGAGTCGTGCCATGGGTGCAAAGGTTTCTTCAAAATTGATTCCATCAACTTGATTATAACCTTCGGCCGCTAGTCTAGTTTGTTTCTAACTACATTAGTTGACTCATCCAACTTGTTTGTAAAGACCCACTTAGTACCAATGGTTGGTCTATCATAGGCCCTAGGCACATCTTCCAAACTTGGTTGTGCTCAAATTGACTGGAGCTCCTCTTGCATGGCAAGTAACCAATATGTGCGTCCTTGACCTCGAGGATGTTCTCAGTTTCAATGTGAGAAATGAGTGCATAATTGCCACAAATATCATGAATCTTGGATCTAGTAGTTACCCGCTTGGATACATCACCTAAGATGCTAACTATGGGACTTGAACCCTCAACTACCAATTTGAAGACTTTGCACTCCACCACTTGAGCTAGCCGACCTTACTTGAAATGATACCAATTGAAAATCACCTAAGATAAGATCATTGGGATGAAAATCATAATGACCACAAATTGAAAATCACTTGAGATGAGATCTTTGAGATGACTTGTAGCTATCTCTAATCCTTCGAAAGTGGTTGAGATAGTTGCACTTCTACGTGCACTTCTTGAACTTAACCATTTGGATCTTCTCTTGGCTTTTCTTCTTGTTCCAGTGAGTCCATTGACATCTTCTCCACGTCTTCACCTAAAGAATCAATTTCACAATCTACAACATTCTTAACAAGTGTTGGATTCTTCAAACTTGATATGCATAGATCTTTAATAATCATAGTTGACATATTGAAGACTGTATAAGCTTTACTAGTATTTGAATATTCTACAAAAATGGCTTCATAAACTTTTGCATCAAAATTTTCTAGATTATCCTTGGTATTCAAAACAAAATATTTGTATCCAAAAACTTTAAAATAAGAAACATTTGATTTTCTCAATTCTCAAAAGGAGTTTTTTTTAGAATTTTTGCAAATATAAACACTATTTATAATGTAACATGATATGTTTACGGCCTCGGCCCATAAGTATTGAGGGAGTCCGTATTCACTAATCATAGTCCTAGCCATCTCTTGGAGAGTTTTATTCTTTCTTTTGATGACTCAATTTTTCTATAGAGTTCTAGGACATGAAAGCTCATATTTAATTTTATTTTCTTCAGAATAAGTAATAAATGAGTGGTTGACAAACCCGCCATCTAATACACAAAATAAAAAAATTCTTTTCTTTTTTGACTATTTTTTTAAAAACTTTAAATATAAGAAAGCTTTATCTTTATGCTCTAAGAAGAAAACCTAAGTAAATCTTTAAAAATCATCAATAAGAACATAACAAAATGATTACCACTCAAACTTTTGGTTTTAGTCTGATCAAATAAATTCATATGTATTAGTGTTTTGTATTGAAAATCAATGAAAACTTACAAAACTTTGAAAAGAAAATTACAAGTAATTTTAAAAAAATTACAAGTGTCGCTTCTGAGATTCTTTAGAAGTGTGCCAGTAAAAGTTTGGTCAGCGCACGATTACTTTTTTCTGTTGACGATGCGATCGATGGAGTCTTAAGGGATTCCTTCTCGCCTGATTCTGGATATTTCCTGAGAGAGGAAAGTCTTAAGGTATTGACACCCTGAATTTAGAGAAGTTATTTTATGAATTCCTTGAAAGTGAGAGAGTTAGTTTTTTCACTCTCTTTCTGCCTCTTACTGTATTGATCTTCTGCCTGCCAGCCAGCCAGCCCTGAGCCCATCCCAAAAATGAGCTACTTATAGGTTCTAAGGGGTGTAACTGTTCCTGAAATTTAGCAAGACTGGTAATAGTTAGTTAGCCTCATGTTAGAGGCTATTATAAGTTTCGTGCAAGGCTGCAAAGCCTTATGCAAAGCTAAGTACAAGCTTTGTGCGAGGCTAGATAGGCTCGCGCAAGCCTAAAAAATGGTCATTTGACCTGACTGTCTCCACTTAATATGGGACGAAGTGGGTAGATGTAACGCCCACTTAAAGTGGTATTAATCCCACTAAAGTAGTGAAGTTAGCCCACTAAAGACTAGGTTAAAACCCTCCCATAGAGGGTGCAGAAAGCTTTAAGCGAAGTTAGAATTAACTTCGCGCGAAGCTAGACAGCTCTCAGGCGAAGCCTCAAGAAAGCTTCAGGCGAAGCTAGTATTAACTTCAGGCGAAGCTAGTATTAACTTCAAGCGAAGTTATAATTAGCTTCAGGCGAAGCTGAAAATTAGCTATTTGCAGAGCTATGAAGAGCTTCAAGTGAAGCTCAAAAGAAAAGTTTTAGGCAAAACTAGTATTAGCTTCAAGCGAAGCTGAAGGTTAACTCTTTGCAGAGTTATGAAGAGCTTCAAGCGAAGCTCACAAGAAAAGTTTCAGGCGAAGCTACTATTTTAGCTCTTCAATAAGGCTATAGAGCTTCAAGCGAAGCTATCCTCTTGGGTCATGCTTAGGCTTTTTTACAGGTGATGCTTGACTTACTGTCTGCTTCATTAGCTCAGTAAGTTTTAAGTCATTACTTAGTCTCTGAGGATGGGTAGAACCTAGTCGTCAGCTTGTCCGCATCTTGTCTTTTGTAAATGTCAACAAGTTTGGATGTCGTTCGGACCAGTTGAAGTGCTACCCAGGGAATTTGTCTTTTTGAAGTGTCAACAATTAGTTCTAACGGACGTGATGTCATGATATCCTTAATGGATTTGAAGTGAACTTGGTTCATTTTTCAAGTTGGCATGCATTACAAATGCGATTCTTTTCAAATCTCAATTTTGAAATACCTTTTACCACTTCCTTAGAATCCATAAGGGATAGGTAGTCAAAGGAAACATGACCCAATCGTCTATGTTATAATCAAGGATCATCATTAATAGCGGATAAATAAGTAACATTATATTCTAAATTCATCATATCAATAATATAAATATTGTTTTCACGAAAACCAGAAAGCACACGAGAATTTTTCTTATCAATAACAACACAAGTAGAATCATCAAAAATAACCCTTAATCTTTTGTCACACAAGTGACTAATACTTAATAGATTATGTTTGAGGTCATCTACTAAAGCAATATTTTCTATTAAAAGAGATGTGTTAATTTTGATATTATCTATACTGATGACCTTACCCTTAGAATCATCTCTGAAGGTGATGGTGCCACCTTTACTAGATCTTGATAGGGTTGCAAAGTTGTTGATATCTCATGTCATATGTCGTGAGCAACCACTATTAAGGTACCTCTCTCTCTATATCTTGAGAGCTTGGTGTGTACTTATATCATATAAAATAGGAGTTGATTTTTGTATTCAAATCTTTTTTGGTCCTATAATGCTAGTCTTATGAACCCAAACATGATTATTTGTAATATTTAATCTATCATAGGAGAATTTAGCCAAGTGACATTTTCGGCCACAATATGTATATTAGTACATCTTGGCATTCATGAATGCATGGTGTGTGTTGTGAGCATGATGAGCATGTTGTGTGTGAGCATGATAAGTGTGTGATACATGTGATGGTGGTTTCCTTTGAGTATGTGATTAGTATTCATATTTGCATATTTCATACCACATCTTCACATTTATTTTATATAAAATTCTGTTAATAATAGCTTTCTCGTATGTTTTTAAGTCCATGACATGAACTGAAGAAGAAGCCCAAAAATCCCATTTATTTGGTGATTTTTAGGGCTTAGATATAGTCATTGACTTTGGAAGCCCATTCTGCTGCTGCTGGGAGCAAAAAATAAGGGATTAACAATAGTATAGGTACAAGGAGTGTGGCGACAGTCTGCACGCTGTGGCGCTGTGAGAGCAACCGCAGCATGGCCGCAGAAATGCGCCAAAAGCTGTGTTTCCATGGCCATATTGTGGGGCCACGTGTCGAGATTTGACGCGTGGTCCCGTATGGCTTCCCTGGTAACCCCCCTTGGTCTATAGATACCCTGTATTGACTAGAATTTTCAGAGAGGAGGGCATGTAGTGTGGTTCTTGCCATTTGTCATTTAGTTGTTCTTTTCTTCTTCTTTTATTTTTCTTTTCTTTTGTGGATCATGTAATAGGGAAGAGAATGATACATAGGATGAAAGTTAAAGTTCTTGTGATAAAGCCAAATGTAGTATAAAGCGGTGTATGGACATGCTGCTAACACTGCGATGTGGCTACATTCGTGTGAGTTCAATGATAATGCTGAGCGCTATGCTTGCCTAGCAGGCAATATAAGAAACCTAGAGGGTTTAAAGCTCGGAGGCTAGATGAGAGACCTAAGGCTAACGACGATGAAGGATCAGCCAAGCACAGTAATAGAACAATATCACAAGCAGTATATATGTACAGAAATTAACCTACACTATTATAGGCATTCGTCACACTGATACAAATACAACAGACTAATACAACACATGTCCACAGGATTCAAGCATACACCCACACCAATATAAATACACAGTCTACCACCATATAACAATCGCAAAATACAATACAGAATACAAAACACCGATCAAAGAGGGTTACCTAATAAAGCGAGAATACTCGCCTAAAGTCTTTGAAATCGGTGCATGATCCCGAACTCTAAATACACAATGCGTATAGACCAAATTTTATTAAATATAAAGAGGAGACAAGAGAGAGAACAAGGAGAGAGGAGAGAGGGAGGAGCTCACGGCCAAACGACCATGGGCTCTGGGCTGGCGGTTGGCCACACGCAGCCAGGGAAGGGCCGCGTACAGGGCCCAAGGAGGTGGCCGATCCAATTAGAGGAGGAGAGGAGAGCTGAGGGAAAGTGGGAGATCGGGGCTGGCCCTGGCTGCTGTATACGTCTAGGGGAGGAGGAGAGGCTGAGGTGGTGGTGGAGGTGTATGGTGGTTGAGGAGGTGGTCGTAGAAGTGGGAGAGCTCGGCCAATAAAGAGGAGAGGGGGATATTAGATTTGAAGAGAGAGGGAGAGGGATGAGAGAGAAGGAGAAGGAGAAGGGAAGTTTCTATTGGGTCAGCTAGAGGAGGGCACCGCCAGTGAGGGTCGGCCAACCATAGGGTTATCGGAGAGGGTAGTGGTGGCCGCCGTGCTTAGAAGGGCCACAGGGTCACCAGAGAGGGTAGTGGTGGCCGCCATGCTTGGAAGGGGGAGAGAGAGGTGAAGATAGATAAAGAGAGATTGAAGAGAGTAAGAGAGAGAAGAGCTTTAGTGGAAGGGTTGGATATTTGGCCGGAGTTGGGTGGAGCCGCCACCGAAAATGGTAAGGAGGGGGCCCCGTTCTAGTGTGGTGATGGTGGACTTAAGAGAAGAGTTGGTGTTTAGAAAAATTGGAAAGTGAAGGAGGAAGTATGTGAGAGGAGGAGAAGGAAATTAGACATGATTGAGATTATGGGGGAGAGAGGATTTAACAAGGGAAGGGTGTTGGAACTTGCTTTTGATGAGACATTTGTGAAGCCATATCTTTGGGAGCTCTATCACAAGCCTATTCAAGAGTTCTTCATGATCAGGACTTTCGAAAGAGAGTTGATAATGATGTGTATTGTAATTGTTGATAGCATGTTAAAAGCCTTGACACACACACACACACACACATATCATAGTATCTTAGTCGACTTATAGCCTATTATAGTCGACTTATAAATGCTATAGTCGACTTATCAATTTCCCCAGTCGACTAGCCTTTTGTCCTGAAAGATCTCAACTCTCTGTTTGTCACTATTAGTCGACTTAACAGGATACCTAATCGACTAATAGATGGCCTAGTCGACTTATAATATAGTTCTGGTCTACTTAGTTCAGTTTTCAGAAACTTGTCTATTGATTCAAACTTGACCTAGTCGACTTGGTCTTTTCTATAGTCGACTAACCCAGTGAAATTTGCCTACCCTAGTCGATTAACCCCATATCTCAAGTCGACTAATGGCAGTTTCTGACTGTTAGATAGTTTCTATTTTCTGGTATTTTCTTCAACGTTATCCAACGTTTAAACATTCAAATTTATCCTAATAACTACCCTAACTAACCTAGAGTTCAACTATAAATAGGGTTGTTATTTTAGGTTTAAAATACCAATTCAAGTATATAGTTTTCTGACCAAAACTCTGAAAAATATTCTGGTTATCTGAAAACTGTTCCCACTTCCAGTTCTTCACTAATTCCTACTCTTTTGTGAAGATCTCTGAAAGTCCACCTATAATAGTCCTTGTCCACGATCACATACTGAATCAAGGCTTATAGGAAAGGTTGTAATCACTTAAAGGAAGCATTGTACAAGAGCGTCTTCTTTGTGTAGAAGAGAGGTTGTACAAGGTGTTGTGTCTTCTTGGTTATAAGAAGAGTTGTACACATTTGACAAAGGAGATTTGTCAAGTGGTGTGTAAGGTGTTGATTTTGGTGTACAAAGTCAAGGATAAAGGAAAATCTCAAGCGGGAGGCTTGGGGACTGGATGTAGGTCACGAGGACCGAACCAGGATAAATCACTCATGTTTGCGATTGTTATCTTTTCTGTGATTTATTTTTTTTCTTATTTGCAAGTACGTTTATTTCTTTATACTAATATTCTTGTGAGTGTTGACTTTGTATATATTAGATCAACAATTGGCATCAGAGCGGGACCAACATTTGGTATTAGAGCCCTGCATACGCAGTCAATAATCTACAAGGATGGCAATGGAGTTTCCTTCGTCACAATTCAAAGAAGGACATTCTACACAACGTCCACCGCTATTTGACGGATCCAACTACAACTATTGGAAGTGTAGAATGAAGATCTACTTGCAATCGCTCAACTACGATCTTTGGAACATTGTAGAAGCACCGTACACCAAGCCGACTACCCACTACAACGCTTGGAGTGATGATCAAAAGAAGAATAAGAACCTTGACGCCAAAGTGATGAATGCTTTGTTCTGTGCCTTAACCAAAGAAGAGTTCAACCGTGTGTCAACAGCCACTTCTGCAAATCAAATATGGCACACTCTTCAGGTAACACATGAAGGCACAAATAAGGTTAAAGAATCTAAGATTTCTGTTCTTGTCCACAGGTTTGAACTATTCAAAATGAAGGAGAATGAAACCATCTCAGAAATGGTTACAAGATTCACCGACATAACCAATTCCTTAGCATCCCTTGGAAAGGAATACACACAAGTCGAAAAAGTTCACAAGATCCTTCGAGAACTCACACCAGATTGGGAGAAGAAGACAATTGCAATCGAAGAAGCGAATGATCTCTCAACAATATCGTTAGAAAACCTTATTGGTAATCTAATGGCATATGAAGTGCAACTCGAAGAAAGAAAGAAGGATGAACAACAATCTCTCTCAAAGAAGAAAGAACTTACCTTCCATGCATCCTCAGACACGGAAAATTCAGATAACGATGAAAAGGAGATGGCAATGCTTTCAAGAAAAATCAGAAGATTCTTAAAGCAAGGTAAATTTAAATGTTTTAATTGCAATAAAATAGGTCATATGAAGAAGGATTGCCTATTGCTAAAAAACAAAGGTAAATTCAAGAGCAAAAAGTTCAGAAAAAATAAAGACTACCAAGCATCATGGGAAAACAGTGATACCTCTTCCTCTGACGAAGAAGAAACCACTAAACATGCCAACATCTGTTACATGGCGCTAGAAGAAGATGAGGTACAATATACTGAACTTTTAGATGCATTCCATGAATTATTCAATGATCTAAAGAATGAAAAAATGAAAATAAAAGTTTTATCAAAGGAAAATGAAAAACTTTTCAAAGAAAATTTATGTTAGGTTTCACAAGTTTCTTCTATAAATTCTCAAAAAGATGATTTTGAAAAAGTGATATCATCATTGAAAAAGGATAATGAGAATTTTATAAAATAAAATATTTTGCTTAAAAAGAAACTGTGTCTTTAAATGAAAGAATTTCTGTGTTAGATAAAGACATGTCAGTTTTCAAAATGAAATATGAAGAGATTTTGAAAAATGTGACTAAGTTTAATCAAGGAAAAGAAAAGTTGAATGATTTGTTATCATATCAAAAGATGTCACATAATCATTATGGTCTGGATTTTTTGAAAAATCTTCATATGTTAGTAATCCATATAATTATTTTGTGAAAAGAAAGTCTGATAATATTTTAAATAGAATTAAGAATAAGTTTATATGGATTCCTAAAAACTTAAGCATGTTGATAAAAATACTTATATTGCATCATACATACATGATATATGTAATTCATGCAATTATGTGTATACTAACAGATGGAAACCAAATTCAAATTGGATTTGGACTCCTAAAGGTTAATACTTTACGCTTATGATTGTGTACCATCTAATGTTTATCTTTCAGGTACCATATAAGAAATTTGATAAGAACAATACTTCAAAATTTATCATATATATACATGTCTTGATATATTTGTTGCAGGGGGAGAACACAAGTGTTTCTATATCTGTTATAACCCATTTTCTGTAGGGGGAGAACAGATAACTTATTTTCTACAGGGAGAGCATTTGTGCACACAAAGTGTCATCAACAAAAAGGGGGAGAATGTTGAAACTTGCTTTTGATGAGACATTTGTGAAGCCATATCTTTTGCAGCTCTATCACAAGCCTATTCAAGAGTTCTTCATGATCAAGACTTCCCAAAGAGAGTTGATAATGATTTGTATTGTAATTGTTGATAGCATGTTAAAAGCCTTGATACACACACACACACACATATCATAGTATCTTAGTCGACTTATAGCCTATTATAGACGACTTATAAATGCTATAGTCGACTTATCAATTTCCCTAGTCGACTAGCCTTTGTCCTGAAAGATCTCAGCTCTCTGTTTGTCACTATTAGTCGACTTAACAGGATACCTAGTCGACTAATAGATGGCCTAGTCGACTTATAATATAGTTTTGGTCGACTTGGTTCAGTTTCCAGAAACTTGTCTATTGATTCAAACTTGACCTAGTCGACTTGGTCTTTTCTATAGTCGACTAACCCAGTGAAATTTGCTTACCCTAGTCGATTAACCTCATATCTCAAGTCGACTAATGGCAGTTTCTGACTGTTGGACAGTTTCTGTTTTCTGGTATTTTCTTCAACGTTATCTAACGTTTAAACATTCAAATTTGTCCTAATAACTACCCTAACTAACCCTAGAGTTTAGCTATAAATAGGGTTGTTATTTTAGGTTTAAAATACCAATTCAAGTATATAGTTTTCTGACCAAAACTCTGAAAAATATTCTGGTTCTCTGAAAACTGTTCCCACTTCTAGTTCTTCACCAATTCCTACTTTTGTGAAGATCTCTGAAAGTCCACCTATTATTGTCCTTGTCCACGATCACATACTGAATCAAGGCTTATAGGAAAGGTTGTAATCACTCAAAGGAAGCATTGTACAAGAGCGTCTTCTTGGTGTAGAAGAGAGGTTATACAAGGTGTTGTGTCTTCTTGGTTGTAAGAAGAGTTGTACACATTTGGCAAAGGGATTTGTCAAGTAGTGTGCAAGGTGTTGATTTTGGGTGTACAAAGTCAAGGATAAAGGAAAATCTCAAGCGGGAGGCTTGGGGACTAGATGTAGGTCACGAGGACTGAACCAGGATAAATCACTCATGTTTGCGATTGTTATCTTTTCTGTGATTTATTTTTTTCATTATTTGCAAGTACGTTTATTTCTTTATACTAATATTCTTGTGAGTGTTGACTTCGTATATATTAGATCAACAATTGGCATCAGAGTGGGACCAACAAAGGGAGCTCTCTACGTCAGCTGAGAAGAGAGAAGGGAGGAAGACAAGAAGAAGAAGAAAAGAAAAAGAAGGAAAAGAATAGGAGAAGAGAGAGTGAGAAGATATTTAGGGGGGATTTGTGTGGAAGAGAAAAAAGGAAAAAGAAAAAGGAAAGAAAAGAAAAAAAGAAAAAAAAGGAGAGGAAAAGGATAAGAAATGAAAGGAGAAGAAAAGAAAATATCCGTGTAATATTTTGGATCCGGGAAAATACCGAAAACACCAGGAATGCCTCAAAAATAACATAACTCGAAAAAATCTCCAAAAATTCTCTAAAATAGAAAATATTATATTGAGTTATATGGTGAAATAGAATTCAAGAAATTCAATCTCATTTTCAAATTAAAAATCTTGAAATCAATCGGTGATACCTGTCGACACCAGATCGGTCGAATTTTGATAAATTTAGAAAAAACCCAAAAAATGTGTTAAGATAGAAAATATGACCCTGAGGTATGTGAAAACAATTTCTATAAATTTAACTCCATTTGTAAATTAAAAATCTGAGAATCGATAGGCAATACTATCAATACTGATTTTGAAGATTTTGTAAAATAATTCAGAAAATCATGAAAAATCTAAAATATTGAAAAATAGTATTTGAAACTGAAATCGATCAAAGTTGACTACTAGAAAGATTAAATCGAGCAGTACACTGGGATTGGGTCTCCGGTTCAGACTAGGGCTGACTCTGAGTCCAGAAATCCAGATCCGATACCAAACGATAATATAAATAATCACAAACTAAAAACAAATAGGAAAAAATCAAAAATATGATTGAAAAATCAAGACACGCATCTAGGTATGTATTCTAGAAACGGGGTGTTACAATCCATCCACTTATGATTGGTCACCAATATTGTATATATAATGTCACATTCTCATATTTATTGTCTAATAAATCATGTATTTAGTCTTATTTTTGTTTAATAAAATGCAGGCCTTTACCAAGGGAGAAAGAAGAGAAAACAAAACCCAAAAGCCTACTGAAATTCAGAATCAACGATTAGGGTAAACTTCAGGTGAAAATCAGAAGATATCAGGAAAAATAGCAGCAAATAATTTAAACTCAGATTTTTATAGATCCAGTTGGTTAAGCGAAAATCAACAGAAGAATCGTCGAAATTAGAAGATCAAATGAGAAATCCCATTAAATAAAAGGAGAAAACACAAAATCCTTATCCATCGCTTCCTGGATGTGGCCAGTTGGCCACATCCGCGGCTTTTCTATTGAGATTGGGGGAGCGTTTGCTTCCCCTATTTGCTCACAATCTCCCCCTCTTGTTTTTCCCTATAAATACCAAAAAATTTGTAGTGAGAGAGACCGAAGACTAGTTTAATTTTCTAGGTTTATTTTTTTGGATTTAAGATCATTGTTAGATAATTTATGAGAAGTTGAATGTCATTTTTGTTTTGTAGTTCAGTCCAGAAATAAGTAAGAGAGAGGAAAAGAGTGTGTAATTGACTATTGAAGTGACAATCAAAGAGGATTCACCATTGCTTATCTATTCTCAAACTTTACTGGTATGTCATTATTTTCATTTCATTTCATTGTCTGTTTATCCAACATTATAAGTAGCTAAATCGATTTTCTGGGCTTGCTATTCTCTCTCTTTAATGTTATTTTTCTTCTTGATCGATCTTTGCTAAAAAGAACCTAATGAATCATATGGATGCCTAGATTAAGCCTAGCATATTGGCAAGTGTTCTTGAAGGCACACGAGGATAGGAAATGATATGAACTAAATCTTGAAATAGATCTTAAAAAGTAATTTTTTTATTTCATGCTTGCTTTATTGCTTTGATGGTTTAATATTCAAACTTAAAGAACGATTTCAAAACTTTAGTTGAATTTCTAAAAAAGCTATCTTATGTGTTTTGCTTGACCTCTTTTTTACATGACTTCAATCTTTGCCCATGATCTTATTGAGGCAATTCAAAAGAGCTCCACATGGTTGAAAATAGAATAGTAAGCCCGGATTTTTCTCTATTAAAATAAACAAACATCATCACTCTTAAAGCCTTTTAAAGATCACTTTCTCCAAAACCTTTTTCAAGTTTTAAGTTTTCTTTAAATCATTTCTTTACTCCCCTATTTTCTTTTCAACTAAAAAAATACCAAAACCAATCTTTGTTTTTAAAACAATATGTCGAAACGCTTTCATCGCATTCCTCCTCGTGGACACGACCCGTTAGCCCTAAGCTACATGGTAATTCTCACTGCTTTTCTTGCAATCAATTTTTGCCGCGTTGTCGGGGAGAAAAAGGTTTAATTGTTTTTTTAACAATTTTGGTATTCTATTTCAGGGTGAAAGAAATCAGATTTAGTGTACAAGTATTGTAGAAGAAAACTCTATTCTGTGCCCCTACTCTAAAAAGTAGGAAACAGAATTCCAAGAGATTGCCGCGCAAAAGCTTTCTTTGGACTACTAATTTTTTTTTTGCAGGACATATTGCTTTACAAAAATACAGTTTCTGCAAGTGTTGTTTTTGCTATTTTTGATATTTACATAATCCTATTTTTAATCTAACAGTAATCTGATTGATTGCTAATTACTTAAAAAATGTTTAGACTTGCATTATAGACATTTGTCTAATTATATTTTCTTTTAGCTGGAGATAAGATAAGTTTGCATAGCATCTAGTATAGAAACATTCTCGGGTGATTTTTTGATATTTGATTGTTACTTGCTTTATACTTGTACACTTGCACAATCAATCTTAAGGCTATAACCTAACACAAGATAAGGTGGGGGAGTCATTATCCTTTCTTAGCCGACAATCCATCTCCAAGCACACACAACCGTAGCGTAACTTAAAATCTAATAGACATTGGCTTTAGGGACATCTCGAACTCATTAGAAGATTATCCTAAGGGGGAACGTGTTAGAATTTGACTCCTGCCAAATCGGTATCAAAGGATAGGGATTGCGGGGCGAAACCCCGAAGGCTAGTGGTTTGGCTTAATTAGGCCCGTCTTTTTGCACTGATACCTCTCACCAATTTTGTCCTGATCTGGCTGATTAGCTTGTGTCATAGTCTACATTATACCTCATGTGGACAATCAACCAGTTAGGAGTTGTCTGTCGAAGTTTACCTTAAACTAGGCCTGGTTGCTTTTTCTCGCTGACCATGGGTAACTTATTTGTGGTAGTGTTTGTGTATGCAAGTGTGGTCGAGAGACCCAAATTCATTTAAGAAACACATCACCATCCAAGCTTAAACCAAAACCAAATCCGATTATGGCTCAACCAACATCTTTGCAGGATAAGTTCTACCTAATGAGAACCTCGCTTCTATCTTTCATCCAACTTCCATCGGTTGGTGAACACAATTTTGAGCTCAAGCCTCAGTTCATTAAGACACTCTCTAAGTTTCATGGCCTAGAGTCTGAAGATGCATATTTCTTCATAAGAGAATTTGAGAAAGTATGCTTAATGATAAAAATTTCATACCTTGTAGACAATACTATTAGCTTAAGATTTGTCCCATTTGCTCTTAAGGACTTAGCCAAGAAATGGCTTTACAGCTTAGCGGCCGACTCTATCACATCGTGAGATAGTTTCATCAAGGTCTTCTTGAAGAAATTCTATCCAATCTGTTGGCCCAAGAGGTTACACTCTCCAATTGTTTTGTGTTTTGATGATGACAAACCAAATTAGTGCTATTTGGTACTAATGATTCTATTCAAGATAAGTTTCAGGTTTGTACCATGTTTGGAGGCCATTTGCTTAGCTTTTGCGAAAACTTCTAAGTTCCATATAGCAAGGAAGGCATATTGCACATCAAGGAAGAATCATAGAAGAGAAGGCTCTAGCAAGACATTGGATGGCTCAAGATTGCTCAAGAAGTCCTTTATTTTATTTGTTTTTCAGTTTATAGTATGTTAAAGAATAGTGGATAGGTTTGAAGCTCTATCACACACGCTTTGCGCACATGCTCATTCCAAAATAATTTCTTATAAATTATACAAAAATATTTTGCCTACAAGTTTTGCCTACAAATACATCTTTATATTTTATACTATTCCCTGTTCAAAAGTATTTTTGTTAAAAATCAAAATCCTCTTTGTTTTCTTTTCTAAAATTGATTTTTGACCTGATCCGGTCGACCGGGGCAGTCGACCGAGTCTGTGTCAGTCTGGTCCGGTCGACCGGACCAGTCGACCGCGGTTCTGGCAGATGCACGTATCCGTGTGCATGTCTGCCAGTCGACCGGGGCGGTTGACCGATATATTGTTTTTGCTCACAGGTTTTCTCAGTCGACCGGGTCGGTCGACGACGCTAGCCTATAACGGTCGGATTTTTGAACTACGGTCGACCGGCCCAGTCGACCGATGTGTCCGTTGAACAGTAACGGGCAGATTTTAAGTGAGCTGTTTATTTTTTTCTTTTGTTTTTAAAAATTCGTTAAGGATATATTTTGAGTTAATTACCTCCTAAACATCAGTAATTATATCTTATCCCTAAAACCTAGCCCTCTCCTATAAATAGGGGTGTTTGGGGAGAGATTCTTTACAACAATTATTTGCTAGAAAATTCAAAAGTTTAAGGCTTTCAAAAGAGACTTGTTTCTTGGTTTTTGTGCTGAATTTCTCACTAATTTTCTGAAGGGTTTTCAAATACTCTCTGATTTAATTTTCTTTCTTCACTTACAACAAGAGCTTCATTCCTACTCAATATTCTCTAAGGACCTTTGTAAGGGAAGAGATATTTGAAAAAGAGAGTTTTGGTCTTTTGACTACCAAGGAAATTACTTGTACTTGAGATTGTAGGAGTTGGGTACTCCGTTGTATTTGAGATCTTTGTGATGTGGAAGTGGTCGGAATCCTTCTGGGGAAGGCGGGGAGTAGAGCTGGGTGCTCGAACCTCGATAACATATCCTTGTGTTTGCGATTGGTTTACTTTTCTTGTTCTTGCACTCCTTACTCTACTTTGCTTGCACTTATTAATTGCTCATCATATTCATTGTCATACTTACTTGCTTGCATTCATCTTGTGATTCTTGTTTGGTGATTGATTGTAGCTTTAAATTTTTAAATTACCCTTTGATTAGCATCATCACCTATTCACCCCCCCTCTAGGTGATTTTCAATTGGTATCAGAGCTGGACTCTAGGTTTGGCTTAACATCCATAGAGAGATCCTTAATATTTGCTAATCAACATTCATTCATTCATTCATCACTAGTAAACATGGCGATAACATCAAACCCCTCCTAAATTTGATGGACTTAATTTCCCAATTTGGAAGGTTAGGATGACTATATTTTTGCAATCTTTGGGTAGCTTAGTGGCCAAGTCCTTGACTAAACCCTATGTAGCACCGATAGTGATGAGAGCACTTGGACCGACTTCAACTTTAGAGAATATGAGGCTAACTCCAAAGCCCAAAACTCCCTATTAACCGCCTTGAATGAGGATGACCTTACACGGGTAATTCATTGCCAATCCGCCTATGAGATTTGGCAACATTTATTGGTCACACACGAAGGGACTTCACAAGTCAAGAGAGCTAAAATAGATCTCTTGAGGTCCCAATATGAGTCATTCAAAATGCTTGATGAAGAATCTATTGATTGTATGATTACTCGTTTCACCAAAATCACTAATGGTCTTTCTTCATTAGGTGATGACATCTCCAACGATCAAAAGGTGCGGAAAGTGATTCGGGCGCTTCCTTCTTCATGGGAGATCAAGGCCACCACCTTAAAGGAGTTGAACGACAAGGACGAGATGGACATCATTAGTCTCATTGGGAACCTAAAGACCCATGAGATGGAGAAGAAGGCAAGAGAAGAAGCCACTACTTCAAAGAAGAAATCCATAGCCTTCAAGACTTCATCCACCAATGATGACGATGATGAAGACGAAGAAGAAGATGAGGAGCTAACTCTACTTGTGCGGAATGTCAAAAGGTTGTACCGAAAGAACAAGTTCAACTTCCGGAGAAAATTCGAAGGCAAAGAGGAGCGGAGGATCATTTGCTATAATTGCCGCAAACCGGACATATCATGGCGGATTGTCCGGAGTTCAAGAAGAAGATGACTTCCTCCTTCAAGCCAAAGAAGCCGGAAGAAAAGAAAGCATACAAAGCAACATGGGATTCGGAAAGCGAGTCCGAAGAGGAGGTGGATCAAGCTAATATGTGTTTCATGGCAAACACACCTAAGGTAACCCTCAATCCCTTGATGATGAAGATGATGAACTAAGTAAGGAAGTTCTAGTACATGCCTTTGTAGAACTTTCTGAAACTTATGATAATAAGAAACTTGAATGCTTAAAATTACAAAAAGAAGTTGCTTTTCTTAAGAATCAACTTGCCATTGTTTCTAAAGAAAAAGATGATATTTCTTCTAATTTCACTTCCATGCAAAAAGAATTTTGTGCCTACAAGAGTTCTTGTAAGGCAAAATCTCCTATTATTGATATACAAGAAATTTCTTCTTTTAAATCTAAAATAAATGATTTTGAAAAAGTTTTAAAGGATTGTGCTTTTAACACTAAGAGACTTGAGGACATGTTTTCTAAAAAGCACACATCTCATGTAAAAGATCCGCATGCTAAGATTTCTCATGCTTACACTAAACCTAACACCTCTCATGCTCATGTTCACAATGCTCATGCTCACAAATCACACACCCATTATGCTTTAAATATGGTAGAGTATATAGATGCACATATTGTGGTAAAAATGGACATTTAGCTAAGTTTTGTTTATGATCAACTAAATAGAACAAATAATCTAGTTTGGGTTCATGACACTAACCCTAGAGGACCCAAGAAAATGTGGGTACCAAAATCAACTCTTAAATTATTTGATGTAGGTACACACCAAAGCTCCAAGACGTAGGGAGCGGTGGTACCTTGATAGTGGTTGTTCAAGACACATGACGTGGGACATCAACAACTTCACAACCCTATCAAGGTACATGGAAGGTGGCACCGTCACCTTCGGGGATGACTCCAAAGGAACTATCATCGGTATAGGTAACATTCAAATTGGTGCATCTCCTATTATAGAAAATGTTGTTTTAGTAGATGGTTTAAAACATAATTTGCTTAGCATTAGTCAACTTTGTGACCGTGGACTTAAAGTTGTTTTTGATGACACTTCTTGCAAGATTTTTGATGTTAAATCTAATGATTGTATTCTTACCGGTTTTCGTGATAATAATGTTTATATTATTGACATGCTTAATTTAGATTGTTCTACTAAATGCTTGAATGCTTTTCATGAAAATTCTTGGCTTTGGCATAGAAGATTAGGACATGCATCTTTTGACCATATTTCTAGGATTAATTCAAAGGAATTGGTGAAGGGTATACCTTGCTTGAATTTTGAGAAAGACCGCATTTGTGGTGCGTGCCAACTTGGGAAACAAACCAAGTCTTCCTTTAAACCAATCAAGGATATCATGTCAACTAGGCCTTTAGAATTAATTCATATGGATCTTTTTGGACCAACTAAAACTAAAAGTTTAAATGGAAGTAGATTTGCATTTGTTTTGGTTGATGATTTCTCCGTTTTACTTGGGTTTTCTTTTTGCAACATAAAGATCAAACTTTTTCTCATTTTAAGATTTTTCGAAAAAGAGTTGAAAAAGAAAAGGGTTTTCCGATTTTGAGAATAAGGAGTGATAGAGGTGGTGAGTTTGTTAACCAACTCTTCATGACTTATTGTGATGAAAAGGGAATTAAGCATGAAATGTCTTGTCCTAGAACTCCACAACAAAATGGAGTAGTAGAAAGGAAAAATAGAACACTTCAAGAGATGGCTAGGACAATGATAAGTGAATATGACCTCCCTCAATATTTATGGGCCGAGGCCGTAAGCACCGCATGCTATATATCGAATCGTATTTATTATGCAAAAATTCTTCAAAAATTCTTTTGAAATGTATCATTCTAGAAAACCTAATGTTGCATATTTCAAAGTTTTTGGATGCAAGTGTTTTGTTTTAAATACTAAGGATAATTTGGGTAAATTTGATGCTAAGGCTTATGAGGCTATCTTTGTTGGATATTCCTCTACTAGCAAAGCATATAGAGTTTTCATTAGATCTTCTCTTACCATAGAAGAATCCATGCATGTTAAATTTGAAGAATCTAATGTGGTTGTTGAGAATGTTGTAGAGATTGAACCATTAGGTGAAGACATGGAGAGACTATCCTTGAAGGACTCACCCGCTCAAGAAGAAAAGCTAGACCCTATTGGTGAAGTTCAAGAGGATAAGGAGGAAAGCACTCAACCGCTTCCTAAAGCTTGGAGATACGCTACAAATCATCCTAAGGAGCTCATCTTGGGTGATGCATCTAAAGGAGTCACAACGCGCTCCAAACTCCATGACCTATGTGGTAACTTTGCTTTCATTTCTCATTTTGAACCCAAAGGCATTCTCGAAGCCGAGACGGACCATATTGGTTGCTTGCCATGCAAGAGGAACTCAATCAATTTGAGCGCAACCAAGTTTGGCACCTTGTTCCTAAGCCCCACGATAGACCAATAATTGGTACTAAGTGGATCTTTAGAAACAAGATGGATGAGTCCGGAAATGTCATTAGGAATAAAGCTAGGTTAGTGGCCCAAGGTTACACTCAAGTTGAGGGAATTGACTTTGAGGAGACCTTTGCACCCGTAGCACGGCTTGAAGCTATACGGATGACACTAGCTTTTGCATGTTTCAAAAATTTTAAACTTTTTCAAATGGATGTGAAAAGTGCATTTTTGAATGGTTTTATTAATGAAGAAGTTTATGTTTCTCAACCTCCCGGTTTTATTGATCATGTTCATCCCGATTTTGTTTTTAAACTTGATAAAGCTTTGTATGGATTGAAACAAGCTCCAAGAGCTTGGTATGAAAGGCTTTCTAGTTTTCTCATTTCAAATGATTTTATTAAAGGCAAAGTAGACACAACTCTTTTTACTAAGCATGTGATAATGATATTTTAATTGTGCAAATTTATGTTGATGATATAATTTTTGGATCTACTAATGAGCTTTTATGCAAGGATTTTGAGAAGGTCATGCAACTTGAATTTGAAATGTCTTCAATGGGTGAGCTCAATTTCTTCCTTGGACTCCAAATCAAGCAATTGCAAGACGGAACCTTCATTAACCAAGCCAAGTACGCAAAGGAGCTAGTAAAGAAGTTTGGGCTTGAAGGATCAAAGGCTTGCAACACTCCAATGGCAACTACAACCAAGCTTGATAAGGACGAACAAGGTAAAATGTTGATATTAAATATATAGAAGCATGATAGGAAGTCTTTTATATTTGACGGCAAGTAGGCCGGATATCATGTTTAGTGTGTGTCTTTGTGCTAGATTTCAATCGTGTCCTAAAGAGTCTCATCTTATTGCGGTAAAACGCATTATTCGTTATATTAAGGGCACTATTGGAATGGGTCTTTGGTATCCGAAAACTAGAGATGTTTCAATGACTAGCTATTCGGATGCCGACTATGCGGGTTGTAGAGTAGATAGAAAGAGTACTAGTGGGACATGTCAATTTCTGGTAATTGTCTTGTTTCATGGTCCTCTAGGAAACAAAATTCCGTAGCTCTCAACCGCCGAGGCGGAGTATGTTGCCGCGGGGGCTTGTTGTGCACAAGTCCTTTGGATGAAACATACTCTCCTTGATTTTGATTTGCACTTTGATCATATAAAAATATTTTGTGATAATACTAGTATTATACACATGACCAAAAATGCAAATCAACATAGTAAGACCAAGCACATTGAGATTAGATATCACTTTCTTAGAGATCATTTTGAGAAAGGTGATATAGATATTGATTATGTTTCCACGGATTTACAACTAGCCGATATTTTCACTAAACCTCTTGATTTTGCTAGATTTTCGTTTATTTGTGGAGAACTTAATGTTTGTATTATTGAATAGACATGTTTCATAACCCTTTTTGATGTATGACAAAAGGGGGAGAATAAGTTTAACATGACAAAAATAAGTTCATTTGGTCTTGGTTCCATATGAATTTATATGCTTTAATTTTAAGATTTGTTTTATGAGTTTTATGTTTATGTATGTATGAGTTTTTGAATTCATGTATTTTGAGAATTCTTGTGTTTTGTCTCATTTTGAGAATTCTTGTGTTTTGTCTCAATTTCTTTCTATTGGTATCAAGTGCATAAATCTTATGTTTTCAAATGAATTCTTGTGTTTTAAGCTTAAGTGTCTTTTTATATAGCACAATTTGAGGGGGAGTTTTCTCCTCCCCTATATTTTTGTTTATAGCCTATTTGTTTTGTCATCATCAAAAGGGGGAGATTGTTGGCCCAAGAGGTTACACTCTCCAATTGTTTTGTGTTTTGATGATGACAAACCAAATTAGTGCTATTTGGTACTAATGATTCTATTCAAGAAAAGTTTCAGGTTTGTACCATGTTTGGAGGCCATTTGCTTAGCTTTTGCGAAAACTTCTAAGTTCCATATAGCAAGGAAGGCATATTGCACATCAAGGAAGAATCATAGAAGAGAAGGCTCTAGCAAGACATTGGATGGCTCAAGATTGCTCAAGAAGTCCTTTATTTTATTTGTTTTTCAGTTTATAGTATGTTAAAGAATAGTGGATAGGTTTGAAGCTCTATCACACACGCTTTTGCGCACATGCTCATTCCAAATAATTTCTTATAAATTATACAAAAATATTTTGCCTACAAGTTTTTGCCTACAAATACATCTTTATATTTTATACTATTCCCTGTTCAAAAGTATTTTGTTAAAAATCAAAATCCTCTTTGTTTTCTTTTCTAAAATTGATTTTTGACCTGATCCGGTCGACCGGGGCAGTCGACCGAGTCTGTGTCAGTCTGGTCCGGTCGACCGGACCAGTCGACCGCGGTTCTGGCAGATGCACGTATCCGTGTGCATGTCTGCCAGTCGACCGGGGCGGTCGACCGATATATTGTTTTTGCTCACAGGTTTTCTCAGTCGACCGGGTCGGTCGACCGCTAGCCTATAACGGTCGGATTTTTGAACTACCGGTCGACCGGCCCAGTCGACCGATGTGTCCGTTGAACAGTAACGGGCAGATTTTAAGTGAGCTGTTTATTTTTGTCTTTTGTTTTTAAAAATTCGTTTAAGGATATATTTTGAGTTAATTACCTCCTAAACATCAGTAATTATATCTTATCCCTAAACCCTAGCCCTCTCCTATAAATAGGGGTGTTTGGGGAGAGATTCTTTACAACAATTATTTGCTAGAAAATTCAAAAGTTTAAGCTTTCAAAGAGACTTGTTTCTTGGTTTTTGTGCTGAATTTCTCACTAATTTTCTGAAGGGTTTTCAAATACTCTCTGATTTAATTTTCTTTCTTCACTTACAACAAGAGCTTCATTCCTACTCAATATTCTCTAAGGACCTTTGTAAGGGAAGAGATATTTGAAAAAGAGAGTTTGTGGTCTTTTGACTACCAAGGAAATTACTTGTACTTGAGATTGTAGGAGTTGGGTACTCCGTTGTATTTGAGATCTTTGTGATAGTGGAAGTGGTCGGAATCCTTCTGGGGAAGGCGGGGAGTAGAGCTGGGTGCTCGAACCTCGATAACATATCCTTGTGTTTGCGATTGGTTTACTTTTCTTGTTCTTGCACTCCTTACTCTACTTTGCTTGCACTTATTAATTGCTCATCATATTCATTGTCATACTTACTTGCTTGCATTCATCTTGTGATTCTTGTTTGGTGATTGATTGTAGCTTTAAATTTTAAATTACCCTTTGATTAGCATCATCACCTATTCACCCCCCCTCTAGGTGATTTTCACAATCCATAAGATCGCTCTTATTTGAATGTACATCATACAATTCAAGTAAAAACCTAATGAATTATTTTGGAGGTACTTTGAAGGCTTCAAATACCTCCTTGTCCAATGTCCTCATCATGGAATAGAGAAATGGCGACAGTGTCAAATTCTCTAAAACTGTTTAGACTACTCAACCAAGACCCTCTTAAAAACCATGTGCCAAGGAGGATTCTTGCACAAGGATGAAAATAAAGTATGGGATTTACATGATAATCTAGTTGAAAAGATTATCCAATGGGAACAAACCAATGAAAATTCTAAGAATTCAAACTTCATCACTTCAAAAGGAGGTCTCCATTCATTGAATCATCCATAGTTGCTGAGGCTAGAATAGCAAACCTAGCGAGAAGACTGAAAGCTTTAGAAACTAAGGAATCAAGTCCAGTCAACCAAGTCAGCCCAATAAATTTCCAACTCTGGGGTTGTTCTTACTGTCAAGTTATGAATCATTTTTTTGAGGAGTGTCCAGTGTTCTCAGCTCAGTAACAATCTTCTGAACCGATGAATGCGGCCTTTTCAAGACTCAAAAATAATCCTTACACACTAACGTATAATCCTGACTGGAGAAATCACCCGAATTTCTCATGGAGTCAAAACAACAATTACCACTCAAGATCAAACCATTAAACCACTCTTAACATTTCAATCATCAACCTAATTTTTAAAATTATCATCACAATTCTTCCAACCATCAACCCAATTTTTTCAATTATCAACAAAACTTACTCAACCAAGCTCCACAATCTTTCTTCCAAAATCCTCCATTTCAGAAGATGATTGAAATTGAAAGCAGTGAGAATTACTCTCTAGCTTTTGGGCTAACGGGTCGTGTCCACGAGGAGAAATGCGATGAAGCTTTTCGATGATTTATTTAAAGAACAAAGATGGTGATGGTGTTTTTTATGTTGAAAAAGAGAATGGAGAGTAAGGAAGTGATAAAAAGAAAATTGAAAACTTAGAGAAGGTGTTGGAAAATATGATTTTAAAAAGGCTTGAAGATGGATATGTTGTTTTTAATATATGAAAAAGATCTGGGCTCACTATCTTACTTCTCAATGATATGTTTTTCTCTTGAAATTTTCAGTGCCCCAACTTGATCATAGGTAAACACTTAAGCTTGAGTTTCGAAAGTATTAAGCAAAGCAAATAAGATTGTTTGAAAAAAAATTAACTCTTTTTCTTAAGAAATCATCTTGAACTGAATGTTAAATCATCAAGTAATCTTTTAAGTATGAAGTAAAAACAAGTTCAATTAGAAAATAGAAGTTTAGAATTCAAACCCATCCTTATGTGCCTTCAAGAACACTTCCAACAAGCAAGACTTAGATTAAGGCATACATATGATTTCGTTGGGTTCTTTACATTAAAGCCATTCAAACAAGAGAGATCGAAGAGAGAGATGATAGTGAGTCAAGAAAACCGAATTTAGCTACTCATGGTTAAAGTAAAACAAGACATGTATATGAAATAACACATACCAGAGAAGCCTTGAACCTTTATTGATGTCACTTCAACTTCAGATTACAATCACTCTTTTCCTCTCTCTCACTTGTATTTGGACTGAACTATGAATTAAAAAATAGAAATATAACTTCTCAATACTATCTAATAATGAACCTAAATCCTAAAATTAAGAGAAAAATTTAAACTAATTTTCAATTTTTTTCAGTGAGAAATTTGCCTTTTATAGGCAAAAACCTGAGGGGAGGAGAGTGAGGAGATAAGGGGCGCTCCCCTTATCTCCACTACTAGGAGTGAGAAACCTGCCTTTTGCTGTGGATCCGCGGCAAGGATGTGGCCAAATGGCCACATCCAAGTGGAGATCGCGATATCGTGTGGTGTTGCCTCCTTTTGTCTCGCTAGATTTGTTGTTAGTTTCTGATTCTGATATGATCTTTGGTGATTCTCAAGCTAACTGATTGAGTTTTTCCCTGCACACAAAATATAGAATATTATATTTAGAAGTAAAGATGTGCAAGGTGCTCAATTCTAAACCGCTGTAGCAATGGCTATGCGGGTCGTGATCCTCAGGGAGGGACTAGCGATGGAAGCGTTTAGTAAGTTCTCTAAAAATTCTTCTTTTAGTTATTAAAGAAAAATAAGAAAATAGTAGTTAAAGTTAGATTAGGAAGAATGCGGTAGGTTAAGAAGATGGAGAAATAGAAGCGGCATTTACAATGAGTTGGAAAACAAAGAGTTGGAAGATGAAGTGTTGGTGATCTAAACTAAACTTAAAAAGAAAACACATACCTACCTCTTCTGCCCTGTTTACCTTTGATCTGTTTGCAACGACTTACCTTGTTTCTGAAGGCATTCAAGCATGGCGTATAGGATCTTCCCCTTCTCGATCTACACTATGAAAAGAAAAGACAACTATACTAGCAAGAGAAGGCTTGTTCATCACCATAGGCCATCAAGGGCACTTCTTCGGCTAAGCAGTCTCGAAGCGATCAGATCTCATGGTTTGCAAAACATCAGAGAGAAATTAAACAAGAATATAAAAACAATAAAATAAAACAAGAATAACAAAAATGAAACTTGAGTAGATTTTATTAACAATGGAAGAAAAGTATGACTTACACCGATGTCACCTCAGTACAAGCATGAACTCCTTCCTCCATGAAGCATCCTCCACTCTCAGTTACATAAAAAAAATAAAAGTTACAAAAAAAGAAAAAGAAAAACCTAAACTACAACTAGCCTAAAACACTAGATTTAGATCTGTAGTTCGCTGTACTTCTGAGATCTGCCCTTCCTCTGTTGCTATGCAGGGGTATTTATAGGAGAAAACCAGAGGATAAGAAGCGTATGAAGATAAGAGGAGCAAAATATCTCTGAATTTGAATTCTTCTTATCTCCAAACTTGTTTTGACTTATCCATAGAAGTTCAATCTGTCCTGCAACTTGTTATCATGTTGATCACCAAAAATGGCTTATCTGCTGACTGAATTCGAAAGTTTGATCACATAAGAGTTATAGTCCTTCAAATCTTCATTCTGGAGCATCTTGAATTATCGAATTTCAATATCTGTAGCAAAAGTTATGATCTGAACACTAAAACGTGTACAGTCGAATCCGATTTTTTTGAAACGATTTTTATCTTTAAACTCTTCTCCTTTTATCTTTAGCCTTGTCTTGCAAGCAACTAGGGTTGAGTAGAAGTCCATCCCTTTCCTCTTCTTTTAATAATTGCAAAATTTGCACATGGGCTTGCACATGGGCTTTTTGGGCTTCTGGGCTTCATTTAAGCTTTTATTCTTTATTTAATTAATTACTCAAGGCCTGCACACAATAAATAATAAAACATTAATAGTGTATAATTATAATAATAAATAGGAAAATATGATAGTATATGTAGTGATAAATATGCAATTTTTACTACCTATCACTAACCGATTTGAATTCTTGTAAAATCAAACTAACCAGTTTTATTTGCTGTAATCCTTCCTGATATGGGTTAATCTTCTACTGGAATTATCCCTATCCTCCTGAATATTTATCTCGTCTTTAATTAAGTTTAAATCAGAATTAAAGTGGGTTTTTGGGCTCATTTCTTTTCCATCTCCATTGACAATGGGTCTGAACATTATTAAATCAAAATGAGACTTATTAGTAGAATTTATTAGATAATAAACATGGTAATGTGACAATATATATGCAATATCTGTGACCGATCACACGTCCACGCTTATCTTTTGCTCGCCATTGAGCAAAACATAAAACTAATCCTTAGAAATTTATTTTGACCACTTTCGCAGGTCACTCGATTGCACTGAACATGTGCTGTTGACATTTTAAAAAAGACAAGATTATTGACTGGCCTGAACAATGTCTAAACTTGTTGACATTTACAAAAGACAAGTGACAGACAAGCTGACGACCAGTCCTACACCCATCTCCGAGGGACAAATCAGCAACTTGGACTCTACTGATCTAGTGAAGTAGACAGTGAGCCCAGATTGTCTTTGAACAGACCTCAGCAGGTCTAAGATGCTAGGTTAGCTCAATACATATCATCACGTGAGCCCAAAGGGATAGCCTCACCTGAGAGGCTAAGATAGCCTAACTTCACCTTGGAGCCGTTTAAAGCTCCATCAGGAAGCTAACTTACAGCTTCGCCTGAAGTGCTCAGTTAACTCCGCAGAGAGTTAGCTTCGCTCGAAGCCACACGCAACCGCCTAGAAGGATGTTTGGTAGCTTCGCCACAAATCTTATCTAGCTCCGCTGAAGAGCTTTCTTCAGACTTCGCCAGATTCTCCTTCCAGCTCCGCTGCGAGCTCGACGCGGCAGCTCTGCTGCAGGTCTGTCATAGTCAACCTTTGACCAATTAAATCTCCAGATGAGATCAAATCAATTTAAAATCAAGATCAAATCTGAGATCAAATTTGGCAGTTGCTTGCCATAATCTCTTGACTCTCCTAAAACAAGTAAGAGGATCAGGGGAGATCTTTTAATTATATGGAAAGAATCAAAACGGATCAGGAGATCGACGCTACCTGCTATTCCTAACTTCGTAGAAGCTGATCCT
Organism: Agave tequilana; assembly: GCA_038442645.1. Classification (NCBI taxonomy): domain Eukaryota; kingdom Viridiplantae; phylum Streptophyta; class Magnoliopsida; order Asparagales; family Asparagaceae; genus Agave; species Agave tequilana. Next base: position 262,054 of record JAVJIF010030109.1, read on the forward strand.
CGCCTCGCAGCAAGGCTACTTTCCAGATTTAAATAGATTGACTCAATCTGTTTCTAGATTTTCAAGGGACAATTATACCCCTGCTCTCCCTATAAATAGCCCACTAGGGACACAAGGAGAGACGACCACCACGCAGAGCGCACAAACACAAGGAGGGCACAAAGACACACGCACAAGGCGCAGAGGCTGAAAAACAGAGAGAGGCTAAACAAAGATCTATTCTCTTGCTTCCAATAATTCAGAGAATTCAGAGAATTACTTCTCTAATCAGGGTGCTGATACCCTAATGCCTTCCTTCCTTTCAAGGAATCTCTGGAACCAGGCAAGAAGGAATTCCCAAGTGAAAATGGTTTGAGAAGTAACAAGAGGGTTCTACCAACCTTCTGTTCTCCGATTCCCCGAACTAGGCGAGAAGGGAATCTCATCGATCGCATCGTCAAAGGGACAAAGTGTTCGGCGCTGACCCGACTCCTATCGGCACACTTCTCTAGAATCTCAGAGGAGATCTACTTGTAATCTTCTTAGAATACTTGTAATTTAGCTCCTCGATCCCTTTTTTTGTAAGTTTTCCCCCTTTGCAAAATCAATAAAAAACAAGATGGCGACTCCACTGGGGAAGGATTTCTCCACTGTTGAGAATCAAGTGTCGCAATGCGACGAACAGACCTTCGGGTCTATCTCTGAATTCAAGGAAGCCGGTGTGGCCGGGGCCCCTTTGGCTAAATCTTCAAAGCAAGTCTCTGCGGAGACAGATAAGGCTCTCTGCGAGCCTACCACGGTCTTCTGGCGCAACAAAGAAGCAGGCCCACAATGCAAGGGTCAGAATCTTCAGCCCGTCACCTTCGAGAACCTAGTCGTTCACTTCGACCAAGGAAAATTCGAAGAAGTCCTCTCTAGGGGTGGTCTAATGCTCCATGCACGGAAGCATAGAAAGGTCTCCATGACCAAGGTTTCGATGCAGAAACTGGGATCAGAATCCTGCCAACACCCCTCAGCCTCGCGTGTGGCTAATCAGGTTCCCTGCGAACCTAGGTCCCCTTTGTCAAAGCAGATGTGGAGACCAAAGCAGACGATTGTAGCTGCGCCACAATCTCATCTCTCTCGCGAAGGAAAAGGCAAGATGCATGCCTACTCCAACGAGACTGCTAGCCGCGAAACTGGAACCAAAGCACCACAGTGTGCTTCATTCCCCGGTTCTTCAAGTACTAAGCTCATTCTTCGTAGGGAAGCTAAGGGATTGTCCCTAAGTGCTGATAGCGGTGCTTATGCAGCTTCAGCGCCCAAGGGCGTTTCCAAAGCTTTTAGTCATGAATTTAGAGCCAAAGCACTATCCAAGGCTAATCACCTTCGCAACAACATAGCAGATAAAGCACCACAGCGTGCTTCGCTCTCCAGTTCATTAAGCGCTAAGCTCGCGCTTCGTAGCAGAGCTAAGGGATTATCCCTAAGTGTTGACAGCAGTGCTTATGCAGCTTCAGCACCCAAGGATATGCCCAAGGTCCTTAACCGCAAAGCTAGAGCTGAAGCACTATTTAGTGCTAATCCCCTCTACGGTAATAAGAAGAACAGGACATCATCCTATGTGCAACCCAACAGAGCCTCTGCGCTGGATCGTTTAGGCCCGACTGGGTCTGACTTGCGTGAATTCTTGATAAATAAACAGAAGTCAGAATCTTTCCGAACTACTCCCCCCTGTTGTCAACAAGTAGGATGTCAGTTGGTGACACTCCACTCAGTCCAGTGCCGGCTAGGACTAACCCCCGTCGCTCCTCCAGGCCGACGATCAGTTTTTGATCGACTGACGGTGCAAGCTCCTGTAAAACATCACAAAAGGAGCATACCGCGAGATCTGCCCTCTGCGTCCGTTAACATGACCGGAAGAAGACGAGAGCTACGCAGGGGCAAACGAGCATCCCACGACACTCCCTACAGCTCCCTAGATCCAGATTATAGCCCAGGCTTGGGTGAAGTCTTGGTACATGAAGAAGGTGTCTTCCGAAACACCAGATTTAGGGTTGCAATACTCTACAGTTATGAACAACCATCTTCCTCTACTGCAGTAGCCTCACCATAACCAAGGAGAGGATCAGTCCAATGGTCTGATGAAGAGGATGAAGACAGTGGGTATGCCTCTTCGGTGACAGTCAGCTCAGTGCGAACAGACACAGTATCAGCCAATATGGCTGAAAACAGCAATGATGATCTTCGTCGACGTTTGGAAGCTCAGGAGCAAACTTCCAAGACCCAGCAAGAAGCTTTGGACAACATTCAACAGATGCTCGCTCAACTCCTCAATAACCGAAATAATAATGATACCGGGGGTAACCACGATGAGGAAGAACATCTTAGCAATGAACAGCCAAGGACGGAAAAGTCGAAGGAAGGTTCTTCTTTGGACGCTGAAGTCCTTAAAGGCATCCAAGCTCAAATCGTATCCCTAGCTCAGAGGGATGAATTAAAGAAAGTAGGGGCAGTCCGTCCGTACCCGCTAGAGTGGGATTCAGTACCATACCCACCAAAGTTCAAACCACTAACGTTACATACGTACGATGGTAAGAGCTCACCAAACCAGCACATCTACTATTTCCGATCTCAGACCGGTAATGTTATAAACAATGATGCTATCATGGCTAGACTATTCATTGGCACCTTAAAGGGGGTAGCATTCGACTGGTTCCGAAGTCTCCCTCCAGGCTCCGTCAATTCCTGGATCAACCTGGAAACCCAATTTCTTTCTCTTTTCTATGAGGACGATACCGAGGTAACCATGAACAAACTCCTCTCTACCGTACAGAAGAAGGGAGAATCTATCCGTGACTACATTGAACAATTTAGAAACTTGTCTTTGATGTGCCCAGCCGGGATGCCATTACCCATGCTCTTACAGACATGCAGGCACAACTTCTTAGACCAAGTAGAGGTTCGCATGGGGCTGTCAAAGCCCATACCTGGAAAGAACTGGTCGAGCAAGCCGAGATAGCCGAAAAGTCGGCTAAAAAGTTCGAACCATCCACCCCTAAAGGCAAATGGGGAATGAATAATAAAGGACGTAGCGACATGGCGCAGTCTTCTCAAGCCAAAGGGAAGGAGACTATGTCCGTATAATTGTTAGGGGATGTTCAGTCGAAGGCCAAGAAGAGCGGCTTCAATAATCAGGAGTCTAAGTTTCCTCCGAAACAGTACTCCTTCAAAGATGATCAGGTGGCCACAATATTCCATTTACTCCACAAAGGGAATAAATTGAAGCTGCCAGATGCTCGACGCCCCAGTGAAATAGGACGCACGAACGATCCTAAATACTGTCCCTTCCACAGGATGATTCACCATCCTACCGACAAGTGCTTTGTCATCAAGGACAGAATTCAAGCTTTGATCGACGCCGGAGTCTTAACACTGAAGTCGAAACAAAAGAAAGTCACTGCAAATATGGTGACCCTCGAGTTCGGTAAAACCCCAAAGGTCACAGTTCCTGACGGGACTTATCCAATCCCTGCACCACGGCTGGAAGTCAAGCATCCTTCAGCTAAAACGCAAGATCATAGGGGTCTTGTTCCCTTGACATTGGAGACAGGGGAAATCATGTGGACACACCAGACCTTGTCCAAGACGAACAGTGGGATTCAAAGAAGTCCAAGTCGAAGGGCAAATCTTGCAATGTCATCTCCATCTTGCCAGACGATGACAATTTCACATCAGCTTCTCTCAGTGATTCTGAAGGAGAAAAGCATGCTTGCGCGATGCAGGCTGATGTACCTCAGCCAACAGGTACTCGATCCAGAAAATCATACTTAAAACAGTATGAGAAAGCTGCTGACGAGACACAACAGCAAATGACGTCAGTATAAGTACTTGCATCCGCTTCGATTTTGACCAAGGGAAAGGAGAAGCCAAGGGAAGTCCGGTTCGACCATGTCCTGAAGAAGCCTTCAGGCCTAGGGCTTGACACGCCCTTTTGTTTTGATATATTGGCCCAGCTGGCTAATATCCCGGCTCGTATTACCATACACGAGCTTCTTCATCTCTCAAAAGAGACAAGAGAAGCACTCAGAGATGCGCTGGCTAATTCAGAATCATTCCTGACATGTATGCCTGAGGTCCCTAACGATGACGTTCAGTCTTCTTGCCCTGAATGCCATCATGTACAATCAAAGGTACCGGCTATTACCTTCACAACGAAAGATATGCTTCTCAAAGATAACAAGCACGATCGACCTTTGTACTACACTGGATACATCGGTTCAACATGCATTGAAAGGGTACATGTTGATCCGGGGTCTGAACTAAGTATCATCCCCAAAAGGCTCCTCTACTTCCTCGGTATACCACTATATAGGTTGTCCGCAACCACTACTACAATATACGGTTTTAATGCCGGGAGTAGTCATCCACTTGGGAAAATTCGACTCCGTTGCCGAATCGGGAGCCTGAAGTCGGAAGTAACGTGCTATGTCATTGACGCTGACATGTCATACAACTTGTTGCTTGGACGACCGTGGATCCACGCCAACTGGATTGTTCCCTCCACTCTGCACCAGTGCTTCAAATATGTTGAAGATGATGCGACAGTACGAACTGTCTTCGCTGAGAAGCAACCATTCAAAGGGGTGAAAAATTACTTCACTGACGCTCTCCTGTATCAAGAGATCGGTGAAACATCGAAACAACCATTGCCAGATGATGATGATAGTGGCAATGAGGCGATTCAGAATCTGAAGCAGACGTGCCATCCATTTTGATTAATGAACCAATTATAGCATGTCTTAATCCCCAATGTAACGCTCCTTCTGAAGATGAGGGCGAGTGGGTAATTAATGATAATATTTCCTTTGATTATCCTGTGAGTGTTGGATTGTTTGAATCCATTACGGATAGCATGCTACATATTCTTTACATAAACCAAGCGCGTCCAGTACACCCATGGAATCTGTAGAAGGGGGCGTATTAGTGATCCCTCCATCCAAAGAAGGTCAGTCACCGATAATTTTTGGCAAAGCCCAATCACGAGGGTCCACAGCCATAGATTCAAGTTCAAATTCAGACACCCCACAATTCTTCCATTATGCCCGACCAGCACGCCATATGATGAAGAAAATGGGGTACAACCTAAAGCATAGAGAGGGCTTGAATTTCGAAAAAGGAAGGCGTAGTTTGCTGTGTAACTTTGTGCCAAAAGGAAAACCTACAAATTACTATGATAACACACGCAGGGGGTTGGATACGTTCACCCACACCACCAGCAACGGTTCAATTCAGGGATGACAAACCGATTCCATCACATTCTGCCTCTTCCTCCGAGTGGGACTCAGATGTCAGTGTGGGAGTAATGTTCGAGAATCTCACCATTAACATGACTTTGAGCAGTCAATTGGAGCCAGCGGAAGCTACTGATGAGGAACCATGGGCTCAGCAATTAGATCTCCAATGGGAAAAGCGATTCGAATCGCGCGAACCACATGCTGAAGATAAGGTGATTCAAGCCAACTTGGGTAGTCAAGACCATCCTAAACCCATCTTTATAAGTGAAAGCTTATCACTTATGGAAAAAGAAGAATTAATAATACTCGTAAAGGAGTATATAGACGTCTTTGCATGGAACTACGAAGACATGCCCGGACTTGATCCACAAGTAGCCATGCATCGTCTAAATATCAAACCTGACGCCAAGCCAGTCAAGCAGCAACAACGTCAGTTTCGCCCGAACATTATGGAGGCTATTGAGGTCAAAGTTCATAAGCTCATTGCATGTGGCTTCATATGAGAGGAACAGCATCCAAATTGGGTTGCTAATATCGTTCCCGTCCTCAAGAAGAATGAAAAAATATGGATCTGCATCGACTACCGTGATCTCAATACAGCTTGTCCTAAAGATGAATTCCCACTGCCCATCACCGATGGTATGATTGACAACACCTGTGGATTCGAAAGAATGTCTTTTATGGACGGCTTTTGTAATATCCCTAATCTAAACTACTGTATTTTTATTTCTTCAAGTATTTATTTTATTTACTGAGTATTTTAAATAATCAAGTTAATTTATTATTTTTCCTGAGATTATTATTATTAAGTATGGAAATTATTTTTGAGACAGTAGATGGTAATTTGACATTTTATATTTTCCATTATGATTATTATTTATTGTAAAAGTATTATTATTCCATTGTTAGTATTCAGTAATTATTATTGGGATTGGTATTACTTATTTATTTTAATATTTGTATTGATACTAATCTTGGTGATGGTGGCGGTGTTCTCCTTGTTGGGCCTCTCATCTTATTTTTCATTTACCCATTGTCTTGATTACCCACCAACCCGTTGGATTTATAATCCTACCCATTAACCCTATAGCCCAATCATCTATTGGATCTAACCCATTAGCATCATAACCGAACCCAACACCCAACAAGACTCTATATATATATAGATACTTATCTTAACCTAAACCTAGGATTAACAAACCCTAATCTAATCTTCTCCCAAAATCCAACCTCTTGCAGCCGCAGCACCAGGAGCCATCTCCTCCCCTTGCTGCCGCACACCCCACACCATGGCCATGTACCACCAGCGAGATCCCCCTTCTTGCTGCCGCAGATCTCCTCCAGGGCTTCCCCCTTTTCCCTTGATGGCCGAGCACCATACCCAAGTCCCTTGGCAGCGTCTCCCCCTTCTCTGGATGGCTGCCACATCTCCTCCATGTCCAGCAGTCCGGCAACACACCACAGTAGGCCGGCCATTACCACCAGATCCAACACGGCCCCCTTCACCCAGGCCGCAGCCACGGTCCAGATCAGCCTGGCCGCCTGCCTCCTGGACTCGCCCAGCGACACAAACAGCCAGCCAGGATCAGCAGGCCAGCCGCCACCATCCAGCAGCCACCTCTTCTCCTCCCCTGCAGATCCAGCCCCTGGACGAACGCCGAGCAACAGCCCAGATCAACAGCCTGTAGATCCAATCTGCAGGAGTGTTTCCCAGGCCGTGCACAGCAGATCAGCACCTCAACGAGCCCCGGATCCCCACCACGGCGACTCGGCAACACCACCAACAGCAGCAACACCACTTGGCGGCCACCACCCGTCAGCCGGGCACGAACATCGACCACAACAACGAGGAACAGCCCAAATCTGCAGCAGATTCAGATCTGCGCAAGTTCAGGCGAGCAGGCCGTTCTCTCGATCCACGCCAGCCCGTCGTCGGAGACTGACACGGTGACCTTCTCCAGTGCCTTGGCCACCCCCCCCATGCAGTCCGTTGGCGAGGAACCGCACCACAGCGACCATGGCAGCGACTCGCCCGGCGACGCGCACAGCAGATCCAGATTCAGACCAGCAGCACAAGCAGCGGGCGAGCGGCGATTCCAGGCCCTTCCGGCGAGCGCGAGACCTCCAGATTGCAGCCAGGTCTTCCCCAGGACCCTGGCTACCGTCCTATGTAGTCCGACAGCGAAGATCGGCGCCACGGCGACCGTAACGGCGACTCGCCCGGTAACGCGCAGATTCCCCAAGGTGAGTGTTTACTCCTTTCGGTTCCGTTTCTTTATATGTAATTGATTCTATTTTGATTCAATTGTGTACATAGAATAATGTGGACATTGTGTATGTTGATGTGTGCGAGAGAGGTTACATATACATATTTGTATTGTGTGGGAGATTAGGCGTTGTAGTGCCTCTGTCTTCTGTTCTGGCAGAAGGCTAGTCGACTTGCCTTGTCCCTAGTCGACTTGGACTACCTCTATAGTCGACTAATGTGAGTCTGTTAGTTGTATTTGGTTCCTTGATGGATGGTAGACTTCACCCATGAGTTGTGTAATGAGTATAGATGGTGTTCATGACTTTGGGAGAGGGATATTGGATGGAATGACTTGATCAATAGAATTTAGATGCATGTACATGTTATGGTACCTAGTATCAAGATATCATGATGGAACTTAGATGCATGTATATGATATGTTGTGGTACCGTGTGTTGGGATATCATGATTGATCTTAATAGAAGAGGGTATTGTGGAGTCTTATGGATCAGAGTTGTCTGTTAAAGTGAGACGATTAGTACTGGATATTGTGATATGATGGAACAACAATTATTATATCAGACTACTAGACGAGTAATGGAACTAGATGATTATAGAACTATTGGGATTATGAATTGGTTGTGATGACTTGGATCTATAGTTGAATATATGAGAACTATCAGATGATATGTCGTTGATGTTAAATATCAGTAGTAGCCATTCTATGTTGCAGCTATTTGAGGACATGTTAGATATGATCTTACTTTATCAAAGGATTAGAGATCTTGATGATTGGATGATATATGGACTATTTCAGAGTTGGACTGAGATTTGGACTGGACTTGAGTTATAGAGGACAGTTGATATATTTTATGTAGAGGACCTCTTGACTTGATATTCTCTCATTGATAACAACTTAAGTGATGATTCATTCAGATATTGATGTGGACTTGTTATGATGTTAGAGACTGGATTACTGTAGTTGATAGAGATCGGGTTATTATGATGGTGATCTATTCGATGTCAATGATCTGGTACTTCAGAGCTTATATGAGTTGGTAGAGATGTATATCGGCTATTGTTATATGCAGTATAGGCATATGAGATATCCATCAGTTCTAGATGAGACTGGCTATTGAGTATTATCTACTGTTATTGTATAAATCCATGTTATTGAAAGTTACTGGGAAAATATTGTTGGACCGTAACACTTTCATTGTTATATTGTTCTACCGTTTATACGGTAATACTGTTCATATTGTCATTGTCACATTGATATTGTTACTGTTACTGTACCGTCCCAGTAATTGACATGACATGGATATTGATTGTTATAAATAATAATATACATTGACTGATTTAACTGAATTGAATAATAATAATGTAAATTGACAACTTACACTGGGATTGGGGAAATTGATGGAGGAGACAGCGTCTGTATTTTGGGTGGACCTAGGATACAGGTTGCGCAGCCGAGATACGGTTCCACTGCAGGGTTCCGGGGGATGACTGACATCCCGTATTGTCCATATTATCATTGTATTGACACATTGTTATTGTTATTGTTATTGACTACCTAGCGGTAGGACCTGGTTCAGCGCCAGGTGATTGGGCCGTGGTTCCGGGTATGTACGGAACCCACCTAAAGCATGGACAATGTCTCTTCCATTGATTTCAATAACTTAGGACTCTGGTTGACATGTGTAGTAGGCGTAGTATGGGATGCGCCTATTACAGGTGGCAATTGGTGTTCGCTAACTTAATAAATGATAATGAACTGTTAATGCATTGTGACTGACTATACCATCTGATTGTACATAGATAAGCTATGATAGACGTATGATTGTAACCATGACCAGACTTGTGACCAGACTTGGATACCAACCTAGTGACATGTGATAGGTTACCTATGGTGACATCAGTTGCTTGCTTACTATTGATCAGTTGTTGCCTATCTTTATTCGTGTTGTTATCATGTTTATTACAGTTCTGTTAATTATTTGTTATATGGTCTCTTATATCTGCAGTTGTTTTGATTACTATTTATGCACATGGTTTCTTCTGCACGAGCTGTTTCCCCTTTACACACACACTCATTATGGTCGCGTTCTGACGACCCTGGATTTGCACGTCCAGATATTGGACGATTGTTCTATTGTGCAGGTGTTTGATGAGGCGGTACGTTTTACGAGGAGCTTGGGTCCTCTCCCTTTGATTCTGTATACTTGCATTTTATTCTTGTTATTATTCTTTGATTCCTGTATATCACCTTTGACTTCTATTCAGCTGTCATTTTCTTCCCATTATTCATTGCTATCATGTGTGGTCTTATATGTATTACTGCAGTGTTCATGATCATTATGCTTCTGATTTATATCTTGTTCAGGTTACAATTTAGGCTTAGCGTATATACGTGGTGTATGATCCTCGCGTATATACGTTGCCATAACGACTCCGTATCTTTAGGATCGGGGCGTTACAGCTTTTCAGGGTACAACCAGATTAAAATGTATCCCGACGACGAGAAGCATACTTCGTTCCGAACACCCTTGGGGGTATACTGCTACATTGTGATGCCCTTCGGGCTAAAGAACGCTGAAGCAACCTATCAGCGGGCAATGAGTACAATCTTCCGCGATCATCCCTGAAAAACGGTAGAATACTATGTCGACGACATTGCTGTCAATACCCGTAATAAGAATGACCATCTTCGTGACTTGAGAACGATGTTCGACATAATGCGGGCTCATCAACTAAAGATGAACCCGACAAAATCCTTCTTGGGAGTTTCGAGTGGAAAGTTCCTTGGATTTATTGTTATATCAAAGGAATTCATCTTGACCCAGACAAAGTCAAAGCCATTCAGAACATGCAGCCACCGAGAAATTTCAAAGAGCTTATAGGCTTGCAAGGTAGATTGGCTTATATTAGAAGATTCATCGCAAATCTCTCAGGCCGCTGTCAGTCGTTTACCCGACTCATGAAAAAGGATGCTTCCTTTGTATGGGATCAAGCTTGTCAGGAAGCTTATGAGGATATCAAGAAATATCTCACAAAACCTCCAGTCTTAGTGGCTCCCACATCAGGGAAACCATTCCTGCTTTATGTGAAAGCTATGGACCATTCTCTTGGTGCCCTGCTTGCTCAAAAAGATGATAGTGGTCATGAACAAGCCATTTATTATCTGAGCAGGACTCTAATAGGGGCAAAATCTCGCTATAATTCTATTGAGAAGGAGTGCTTAGCTCTTGTCTTTGCCATTCAGAAGACACGACATTATTTGGTCGGCCAAACCATACATGTTATCTCCAGAGTGAATCCTTTGCGTCTTCTCATGACAAAGCCAGGATTATTGAATTCAAGATTAGTTAAATGGGCGCTTCTTTTGTCTCAATACGACATGATCTTTATCCCTCAAAAGGCGATTAAAGGCCAGACCCTTGCAGAGTTCTTGGCTGCTCATCCAGTTCCGGAACACTCAAAGCTTCATGAAGATATTCCAGATGAAGTCTTCGAGTCCAATGTAACCTTAGAGAAGGAAGTGTGGCAGATGTTCTTCGACGGAGCATCACGAATAGGCCCTAAAAGCAAGATCATTGTCGGCGTGGGGGTTGTATTTATCTCTCCATAGAATCATGTCCTTCCTAGAGCATTTTCCCTGACAGAATCATGCTCCAACAATATAGCGGAATATAATGCTCTACTCATTGGCCTTCAGCTCACCCACGGAATGGGGGTACGCTACCTCGAAGCTTATGGCGATTCAAAACTGATTATCAATCAGGTTAAAGGCGAATATGAGGTCCGCCACGAGGATTTGGTGCCTTATTATCACACGGTCATCGAATTGGCTAATCTGTTTGATAGTTTCTACATCAGGCACGTGTCTCGGTCTCAATACTAAGGCGGATGCTCTTGCCGCATTGGCAACAACGCTAGCCCTGCCAGTCGACACCGAGTATCACCTTACAGTAGCGACTCGACAGTTTGTCTGCTCTAAACATATGTTAAGAACCAAAGAGGTCTGTAATATCTCGACGGATCTTGAGCCAAGAGATTGGCGGTTTCCTCTCATTGGCTATGCTCTACATGGTCTGCTGTCGGACGATCCTAAAGAAGCGGCATCCATCATACGAAGGTCTCTCCGTTTTTACTATGATCCAACTCTGAAGACACTTTACCATTGTCATATGACGGTGTCCTCCTCCGTTGCCTTTCTAATTCAGAGGCACAGGAAGTGCTTAAAGAAGCACACGACGGTATATGCGGAGCTCATCAGCCAGGTCTAAAACTTAAAGATAGATTGCATAGGCTTGGATATTATTGGCCAACCATGATAGCCGATGCCATCCAATATGCACGAAGGTGTAAAGCATGCCAAATTCATGCGGACTTCATACAACAGCCCCCAGAGTTGCTCCGCCCAACTGTTGCTTCATGGCCATTTGAAGCATGGGGCATCGACGTCGTAGGGCCAGTCAGCCCCTCCTCGACAAAGGGTCACTAGTTCATCTTAGTAATAACAGATTACTTTTCAAAGTGGGCAGAAGCTATACCACTGGTCGAAGTCAAAACTTCTAACATGGTGCATTTCATCAAACACCATGTCATCCATCGATTTGGTGTCCCTAGGTGGATCATCCATGATAACGGTCCCCAATTCATAAGCCAGGTATTCTATCAATTTTGTGATAAATACCAAGTTCAGAAGGTGGCTTCAACTGCCTATAATCCCACCACTAATGGCTTGACGGAAGCATTCAACAAGATGATCATCAAGTTACTCAAAAAGTTCGTCTTCTCGAATAAGTGAGATTGGGATAAAAAGCTTGGTGAATGTCTTTGGGCCTACCGAACCACGGTTCGAACCCCGACAGACAATACGCCTTTTTCCCTGGTGTACGGGTGTGAAGCAGTCATACCGTTGGAAATCCAGATGCCGTCATTACGAGTTGCGCTGATCACTAAGATCACATCAGAGGACAACGACCGGTTGCGTCTTCAAGAGCTCGAAGACCTAGATGAGAAGCGGTTACAAGCTCAGCAGCACCTCGAGTTGTATCAATCTCGGATCTCAAAAGCCTTCAATAAGAAGATCAAGCAAAGAGTCTTCCAGAAAGGAGATTTAGTTTTAGCCATCAGACGACCAATGATCATGACGCATAAGACCAAAGGAAAATTTCAGCCTAAATGGGAAGGACCGTTTGTAATAGAAACAGTCTATTCAAACGGAGCATATCGCCTTATGACTTCAGATGGTGATTTACTCATGATGCCGATCAATGGCAAGTTCTTAAAGAAGTATTATTCTTGATTAAGGATCCTTCTCATGATCAAGTTAACACTACACCTCTGATCAAGACCTTCAAATCCAAGGTATCCAGAAAGAGCGCCTCTCTCTTCCTCCAAACGAGATCATATAATCATAAACCAGTAGGAACCTGGTCATACACAGGTTGTCTCAAAGGAGAATCAAGGTTACACATGTACTAACCAAATGATCCAACACCTTTAACAGTTAAGGATAGAGGAAAATGTTAGCCTTTAAGCCCAACATAAGTCCTCAATAACTCATCATGCTGAGGGGAATAGCATGGCTAGCCCGACTCAAACGGTAGTTGGTAAAGGCATATCAAACCCGTTGACAGCTGAGGATTTGCTAAAAATCCTAAGGGACCTGTTCCCATTTGATTCCTCTCCAAAATCACTTACCAATTCTGATCCATGGAATGGTAAGACCACATATACAGATCTTTCCATCCATTTCGCTGTTACGTTAACATTAAACCTATGTCAGTGATCTCCTCGTTTCTCTCTGTGAGAATGAGACCCCTCCATGCTATGTTTAACACTAATACCTCTGGCATCCATTTCGCTGTTAAGTTAACATTAAACCTATGACAGTGATTTCCTTATTTCTCTCTGTGAGAACGAGACCCCTTCCATGCTATGTTTAACAGTATACCTCTAGCATCCATTTCGCTGTTAAGTTAACATTAAACCTATGACAGTGATTTCCTCATTTCTCTCTGCGAGAACGAGACCCCTTCATGCTATGTTTAACAGTATACCTCTGGCATATCCTTTTGTCAAGTTAATATTACACCTCTGACAAATTGCTTTCTGAATTCCTACAAAGTTCTTTTTTATCACGTTAACATTAAACCTCTGACATTTGATCTTCTATGGAATTCATTTCCTAACTCCCCAGCAAATTCCTGAGTCCCACTCAGTCATTGGTGGACTTTTTGGGTTATCACGTTAACAATATACCTCTGACAATTCCTTCCAAATCCCGACAGAATTTTGAGCTTGGTGGCTTCTCAATCGGTTATGTCATTGCGACCTCTGAACTAGCAGATAGCCAAGTCTCATCTTTCAGTCCAGTAAGGACTATTTCTTTGTCATTATATGACAAAATTGTGAACTTGGTGGTTTCTCAATCGGTTATGTCATTGCGACATCTGAACCGGCAGATAGCTAAGTCTCATCTTTCAGTCCGACAAGGACTATTTCTTTGTCATCATATGACAGAATTTTGAGCTTGGTGGTTTCTCAATCGGTTATGTCATTGCGACCTCTGAACCGGCAGATAGCCAAGTCTCATCTTTCAGTCCGGCAAGGACTATTTCTTTGTCATCATATGAAAGAATTTTGAGCTTGGTGGCTTCTCAATCGGTTATATCATTGCGACCTCTGAACCGGCAGACAGCCAAGTCTCATCTTTCAGTCCGGCAAGAACTATTTTTTTGTCATTATATGACAAATTTTGAGCTTGGTGACTTCTCAATCGGTTATGTTATTGAGACCTCTGAACCGACAGATAGCCAAGTCTCATCTTTCAATCCGGCAAGGACTATTTCTTTGTCATCATATGACAGAATTATGAGCTTGGTGGCTTCTCAATCGGTTATGTCATTGCGACCTCTGAACCGGAAGATAGCCAAGTCTCATCTTTCAGTCCGGCAAGAACTATTTCTTTGTCATTATATGACCAATTTTGAGCTTGGTGGCTTCTCAATCGATTATGTCATTGCGACCTCTGAACCGGCAGATAGCCAAGTCTCATTTTTCAGTCCGGCAAGGACTATTTCTTTGTCATCATACGATAAAATTTTGAGCTTGGCGGCTTCTCAATCGGTTACGTCATTGCGACCTCTGAACCGGCAGGTAGCCAGTTCTCATCTTATAGTCCAGCAAGGACTATTTTCTCAAATGGCTGCAATACAACTTGAAAGCGAGAATTCAGAAGATAAAACAAGTTGGAAATACAATATGGGAGTCAAAACGAAATTACTTTTATTGATTCCGAAAAGAGGGATACATGAATAAACAGATGACAAGCTATGAGGGTGCTTCATAGGACTTGATCCATCCTTCAAGAGCGGCTAGCCTAGTCTTCCTATCTTCAGCAGCCTTGATAAGCGCCTGTGACCTCAACTCGGCCTCATTAAAGCTCGCCGTCTGGGCCAAGCGAGCTTCAACTTCAACCAAGGTTTCCCTCTGAGCTAGCTCTTGCCGCAAGACTTCATCATTCTAGGCCTTAAGCTGTTCAAGCGGGCAGTCTCTTCAAGACGCACTAGTTCAGCCTTGGACTAAAGAAGATTAGCCTTCCTAATCATTTCCTTGACCTTTTCAATTTTATCTTCAGCGTCAAGAAGAGCACTGCTAGAAGCGTCTATGGCATCCCCGAGCTCTACTTTTCTTGTCTCCAAGGATTTCAAATCAGAAGAAATGGCCTTAGCAGCTTCTTGAGCGGCAAGATGAGCTTTATGCATCTGAGCAACAAGGTGCGCAAGCTGCTCGTTAACTGAAGACTCCAGATCTGAATGGCTAAGACGGCACCATTCGTCTACATCCCTCTCGAGTCGGTCCACCAAAAGCTCCAATGCAGCGGCCTAGTCATCCCCTCCAAAGTCTCGGATACTGTCAATGCTTCGGGAGAGGACCACCTTTAAAGCAGAGAATGAGGTAGTCGAGCCCTTCAAGACCAAGCAATGGATCGCTTCAAGCTCTTATAAAAGCTATCGACTAACTCAGCCACAAATTCATTCTCGGCCTCAATCACTCCTAGCAAACGAGCAAACCCTGAAGACAAAGTTTCCACTGGCTTTATTGACACTACTGTGGAAGGAATAGTAGAAGCACTGGCTTCAGCAACATGAGGGGTCGTCAGTGTTCTCAGAGGAGTCCTCATTGAAACCAGTACACTAGCCACAACCGAGGTAGGACTAGTGACTATTTTCGGATGAACTGGCTTAACCACTAATGTTGGAGAAGTAGGACTGGTAATCACCTTCAGCTCCGCGCCTGGCAAGATAGGCGGCACTGGCGAAACCAATGGCATCTCACTCATTGATATAGTTGGAAGTGAGGTTGGTTCCATGATTACCGTTCCCTCAATTTCATCTCCTCTGGTTGGTTCAGGCTGATAGGAGGGCAGGTCTTGATACAAAGCATCTAACTTAATAGCATCCGCTTCGGTCGAAGTACTTTCTTTACTCCTGGTTCCCTCAGGAAGACGGGTTGGCTCTCTTGAAGTCGATGCAACAAGAGGCGAAACACCTACAATAAGACTTTGTTTAGACAAGGCATGACAAATAGCAGGAGTCAAAAGGTCAGAACAATACCAAAACATGGTGTCGCCTCAATTATCTTGACGGCTGCATCAGTCCCTGCAGGCTCCATTGGAAAATCCTTGGCGGAATCAACACAAATGGCAGGCCCGCCTTCGCTTGCCGAACCCTCCGTTGTCCACCCAAAATAGCTAGAAGCCGCGGGACTTCCATTTGAAGTCCCAGCGCCCGAAGGACCTACATCAGCCGCATCACCTCCAGACTTCTCCGAGACAGCGAAATAGCCAGCTTCATCGCCCTCTCTATAAGTGACAGGGGATCATAGTGCTCCCCTGTTCTCCGATAGCTTCAGCTCTCGGGCTTCTCACCGCCTCAGTTCCTGAATCATAAAACCATGAGCTGTCTGGGACACATAAGAAGTATATTATAAGAATGGAGCTGATCTCACCCAGCTCCGGAGCAGCTTTACCAGTAGTCGACCTAGGACTCAACAACTTAATAACTAATGGGGCAGGAGGAGGATGCGTTGCAGATAAGTCGCCCTCTGCAATAACCGTAGGAGTGTAGCGATGAGGCTTCTTCACTACCCTCTTCCTACGAGATCCACCCTCCCGCTTTCGTTTGAAGTGGACGTCGGGATCTTCTTCCTCCACTTCTTCAACGTCAACATGTTCTACGGTGGCCGTCCCTATCCCACCAGAAGCAGCGGCCGGAGCCTCAGCACCTGTATCCGCTTCGAAGCGAGGACTTCCTGCATCCGAGGCTTCGCTGTCATCAACAGCAATGAATTCCCCGAGGCCTGGAACACGGACCCTTTTACCCTCGCTCTTCTCAGTGACCTTCCGCTTCAGCCGCTGAGAGATTAACTTCACACCAGAGGAATTAATAGAAAATCCAGTGGGTGTAGAGTTCGAGGTTCTATACCACTGGCAGAACCCCAGGGTCGTCAGAAGGTTCGGAGTCCTTAGCGGCATGCACAGCCGCGCCTCAGTACAACTAGCAATGAAGAATCGCCTGGCACGAGCTCCATCGATGAGGCTCCCCATAAAGGCCAGACTGCTGTTCGGATTACCTACGTACAGTTGGTCATACCCAAACTGGCGTGCAAACCGACTCGGAACATAGGGCTCCAGGTAACAGGTGTCCCCGCTTCTATACAACAAGTGTGAGGGCCGGATGCTAACCAGCCACTCAAAGATTTCCCGGCTCAATGACGTCTGCCCTTCTCCCACATCCTTGAATTCTTCACCATAGCCCGCATCCCGAATATAGGGGAAGCAGCGGAAAAGGCTATATAAATCATGGCGGCACAGCAGCTTACGGACCGCAGCCACATAAGTCTTCGACCATGAACACCCCTCGAATCGACGGATAAGCGCCGTTCGAACACCTTCTGGGGGTTCCTCTTCGGCCTGGATAATGGAAGGGCAGTGGAGGGCGAACCATGCCATTAGATAAGTATATGGCAGACCTATTCTGGGTTTTGGTCCGTCGCAGGGCAAAATAGTCCCCTTTCCCCGCTTCGTCATTGGTGGCCTACAGAAAGCCGCCATCAATGTGCGAAGGCCTCTCTGAATACAGCACACCATGGTTGGAAGGAGTCCAAGAGAATGACCATAGACTAGACGAACGACAGGCAATAAGACAGTCGGATGAATGACATCGTCAGATGAAGATGGCACCACACATCTCTTCAACCAGACCGTCAAGAAACCAGCCAGAAGTGCCTTCTGGGACGTCGGCCGACGAGCCTGGTGGTGAAAACTCCGAAGGATATCACCTTTCTCATAGGGGCCGTCATCTTCTTCCATAATTAGATCCCCTTGAGAATGCTCTTGCATCCGGCGAAAGATGTCTTCATCAGTAACTCCACAATGAGCCGCTTCAGGAGTATTTTTCATGTCAGGGAACAAATAATTTCCCCAGCTTTTCAAACTGCATGAAGCTCCCTTATGGCCCCCATGCATGCTGGAGCAAATGTGGAGGTGGCACATCAACTCCCGATAAGTCTCAAATAGGGCAGGCTCCTGCTTCTTCAGAAGTGCCAATTCCGCCTCGCACGAAAAATATTCTTCGCATGGGAGAGATCCCAAAGGCAGAGCAGAGACTTCCCACATCTCGTGCAGAGCCATACCCAATTCGCCAACAAGGGTGAAGAAGGTCCCTATAGCCGGGCAGTATAACTCAAAGATGGAGTAGAAGTTCGCTACGCTCATCTGAATGCCATAACAGGTCGCCCTGACGGCCTCATAAAGCCCCAACCTCTCCAGATCCTCCTCAAAATGAGCAAGGACATATAGGGTCAAGTCCCTCCACCATGCCTTGGGAGGGTGAATCCACTCTGGAGTCCTGAAATCAGTGGCTGGATAGTTGCCACGAACCTTAAAGAATTGATTCTCAAAAGTCTGAGCCACCGCAGGGTTTTCTCCCACTGGGATGTCTGGGAGTACATTCCCAGGGTGGAGACCCAATATGCAGCGAGGAGGCCCTGCTCTTGTGTAACCGGGTGAGGGAATTATCAACTTCCCTACATGAACGATTCAGTAGTCCGACTCACTTGCCACTGCATCTTCCGAGCCCTCGTCACGCATTGAAAGAAGGACAAGGGAAAATGCCGCTTGCTAGATGGGAGATAGAACTTCTCACCATCCAATATGAAAATCCACTGCCCCTCTCTGGCTAGCAGCTGGCGATCATTATCTAGCACTGCATCTCCAAACATGAAGCCGGGCTTCCGATAGATTCTTCGGTCATAATCTTCAAGGGGAGCAGTAGTCAAGATGCTCCTCATGGTGCGCTGATCTCCACCATGAATAAGTGCATCCCGAGCAGGAGAGCTTCGCTCGCTGAATAGTGAAGCCTGCTCTTGAAACTGCAGACTGACATTGCCATCTAGCCCCCTGGATGTGCCAAAGAGACTGTTCAGAGGACTTGGAGTATAGTGCACTGCAAGAACAAAAGAGAAACTATGATTAGTTATCAGCCAAATAAGATCTAAAACAAGAATGCAATTTTTTTTAAGGCATAGCCTCGCTCTTCGAGCGAAGCTGGCCTAATTATAGCTTCGCCCCGAAGCTTAGCTTGGCAGCTGCAGCGTAACTCCACACTCCACCCGAAGGCAGGATACAAGAAAATGTCAAAGTGTTAGCTTCGCTCTGAAAGCTTAGCCTCGAACAACAGAATGCAACAAAGCCCCAGGGGCTAACTTTATCAGAAGGGTATTATTGCCTAAAGACTATTTTAAGGGCATTAAGGTCCTTTTCAGTTACACTCCAAAGGCTAGCTTTGCATCCTGTCATTCAACAGGATGTGAACCGCCTAAGGGATAGCTTCGCTTGGAAGCTTGAAGAAGGGACCCTTCAATTCTAAGATTCCCAATCAAGAAATCTGGGAAAATTCAGGGAATCGAACTCCCCAAGATCACCATATCATGATTTATCGTTCTGTGTTTGATTGGTCACTAATGTTGCACATTTAGTATCATATTTCCATACTTATTATAGAATAAAATCTGCATTATTCTAATTAAATGTTAAATTTATTTGCAGGCCCATTCCTTAAGGAGATGAAGAGAAATGAGCCCAAAAGCCCACAAAATTCTGAATTAAATCAGAATTAATTCGAACTCAGTGAATCAGGACAAAATCAAGAGGATGAAAACCGGTTGAGAAGAATCCTCTCAGAATCAATCGGTTAAAGCAAAGATCAACGACCATTTCTTCAAAATCTAGGAGCTAAACTACAAATCCAACCCAAGATAAAAAACAGAACGAGATGCCATGGAGACCCACCAGCAGGGTGTGGCCACCTGGCCACACCCTGGCCGTGAAAACGCGGCCAAAGCCGCGTTTTCGCGGCTTGGTTAGCAAGTTAGGGGGAGCGTTTGCTCCCCTAATCTTCCCGGGATCTTGTAGGTTGGGTTTTTGCCTATAAAAGGGCAGTATTTGCACTGAAAATGGGACGACCATGCAGAGATAGGATTTAGTCCAGTTTTCATTCTTTGTAGTTTTGGTTTTTCTTTTCTTTTTATGTAAGTTTAATTTCTATGTAAACTTAGGTTAGATGAAGATTCATGTAAGTAAGAGAGAGAGGCTGATGTTGAGAGTGACACCGATGTACCCTCCTCCTTTCTTCCATTGTTTCTGCAAGCAATAAAGGTTAGATGAAGATTCATGTAAGTAAGAGAGAGGCTGATGTTGAGAGTGACACCGATGTACCCTCCTCCTTTCTTCCATTATTTCTGCAAGCAATAAAGGTAAATACTTTTTTATGTTCGTCTCTTTACTTTTGTTTTCTTTTTCCTTCTCCTCTTTCTACTTCACCTCTTTTGGTTTTGATGAGAATGCAAGTGAATCCAGAAGCATAAGTATAACAACGTTTTTGTGAGTGCCAACGATACTTCATGAAGATGTTCTCCTCCTCAAGATCCGTATCACTTCATTCTTGCTCGGCTTGATGATATAATGCGAACGGGGACTGAGCTTGATCCTATGACTTAGGCGTTGAACGCCTCCAAAGCAAGGTAGAACATGCAAGGGTTCCAGGTAAGTCATCAACCAAACTAGATAAGTATTTCTTTAATCTTCTTTCTTTTCTTTTATTTCTTTAGTATAGATCACCACATCTTCCAAATCTTTCATCACTTCTTTTCCAATTCATTTGTACATAGTCATTTTCTGGTTTTCTCCACCTTCTCCATCTATCGCTTTCTTTCTAACTTTAACATAACTCTTTTTCATTTTTCATTTCTTAAAACAAAGAAGAACCTTCATTTTTCTTCACAAAGATTTCAATACAGACCTTGAACGCTTTTATCGCTAACCCTCCTTGTGGATCACGACCCGCATAGCCACTTGCTATCGCGGTAGAATTGAGCACTTGCACATCTTTATTCTAAGATCTGAAATTCTGTATTTTGTGTGCAGGTTTTGCATCAATCAAATTTTGGCGCCGTTGCCGGGGAGGGTAATGGTTTTTATTAAAATCTGGTTTTTATTGAATTTTTAGAACTAAAACGAATTTTTCTTCTCTGTTGAAGGTTATAGGGCAAGAAAAGCTGGAAAAAAGATTGCAGTAACATATAAGTGGTCTTGGGCCTTTGTTCCAGAAAACAGAGACCAAGTACCCTCTGAATTGCCGCGTTTGCTCGGCTATGGCCGCGTTTCCGCAGCAAGGAAGAGTTGACTACTGACTGGCTTTTTGCAGGGCTGCTTGTTTTGCAAAATTAGAGTATCTGCAAATGTTATTTCTTATATGCCATCACATAAGCCTGCTAATAAACCAACAGTAAAATACTTGTTGAAAAAGTTAAAAAACTGATTAGACGTTTGCATTTTTAGGCACGTGTCTTTTCAATTCATTTACTTTACTGTTGAAGAGTGCTGGAGCAAGGTACGTTCGCATTGCATCTAGAATAGGACTCATCTCTTGGTTGATTTATATCGCTTTGAGTGAATCTTATTTACATATCTTGTACACTTGCACAAACTGATCTTAAGGGCACCACCCCATAACAAGATAAGGTGGGGATTTAATCACCCTTCCTTGGCCCAAAAATCAGATTCCAAGCACTTACTAACCCGAGCCTAACTAAAAATGAGTAGACGTTGGCCCTAGGGACATCTCGGACTCAATTAGGAGATTATCCTAAGGGGGAAAGGTGTTGGAATTTGACTCCTGCCAAATCAGTGTCTAGGAAAGGGATTAAGGGCCGAAAGCCTGAAGATTGGTGGTTATTTAATTAAGGAACGTCTTTGATGGATAACCTCCCACCAATCTTACCCTGACCTGGCTGATTAGCTTGTAGTCAAAGTCTACATTATACCTCCCGTGGACAGTCTAACCAGTTAGGAGTCGTCTAGGTCATAGGTCTACCCTAACTTAGTTTAGAATTTTTTTTCTTTTGTTTGCTTATTTGTTTGTTTTTCTTTGTTTGTATTCTATTGTGTGATATTGTTTATAATAACAATTTTTCCAACTTCAATAATAATCCATATTACACACCAACCTCTTTTTCGGATATTACCAGCCCGGCATATCATAACGTTAACCAACCTAGTGTGCCAGATTGGTCTTATCCGAATCAATATAACCCATGTCCCCAATCTTATAACCATAATTTCCATGATAATTTCAACTCTTCACAGAGTCAATGGGGATTCACCTCCCCCGAGTGTAATTTCCAACCAACTTGTCCTCCTTATCCACCTAGTCCACAATATTTCCAAGATTCATACTCAGTTCCACCAGTCCAAAATAGAAAACCATCAATTTTGGAATTGAGTATGCGTGAGTCAAACCAAACATCACAAAATCTGATGAACTCACAATTTCACCACCAATTCCAAAATAACACTTCATCTTTTCAACAAGACGATGAACCCATCTACTATGAAAAGATGCTTGAAGCCATGACTCAGGCTCAAAACGCTCATAATCGTGACATAGATATGATGGTCCAATCTCTACGTTCTCGCCGTTTGACCAGTTCTGATGTCACGACCATTCTGTTAAAGCCGAAGTGTCATGTTGTTTTGGAAATCAAGGTTCCATTTCAGAACAATCATTTGAACTTGCCAAATCTCAATGATATTGATAGTTTGGCAAGTTATCCTTTTCCTGAAATCGAACTTGAAAATGAATATGATCATGAACCTCAACTTAGTGATTCAATTTTACTTCCTGATTCAATAATGACTCCGGTGTCTTCACCTGATTTCAATCTTTTTCCCGAGTCAATATTGGATCCTGTGCCAATTCATCATGAAATTGAATCACCCATTTTTGATGATCATATTGAACTTGACCAATTTTACACTTTTGAAAATCCTATTGACAAATTGGCAAGTTCTCATTTTTACGAAATTGAACTCAATGAGAAATGTGACCTAGATGCTAAAATTTGTGATCCAGTTCAAATTCCCGAATCAATATTGACTCCTGTTTTGTTACCTGACTTGAGTAATATTTTAGAGTCAGTTTTGATTCCCACACCTATCATTCCTGAACTTGAATCACCAATATTAAGTCTCATTCCATTGTTGAAAAATAAATGTGGACTTGAGTTTCAACTTCTTGACTTGGACACACTTCCTCAACCAATTTCGACTCCTGAACCTTTACTTGACTTAAGTCACCTTCCTGAGTCGGTGTTAGTTCCTGTACTTCCTGAGTCCAAGTCAATCATTCTATCTTTTCACACTCCATTCTGGGACGAGGTGGTTGACAAATTTGACTCCGAAATTTGTTATGGAATTTGGAAATTAGATGGGGTCAAATATTTAATAAAAATCCTTTATGGATTCATTATTTTAATGGGTTATATTAGAGAAATTTCTGGTGGGTTCCTCCAAACCCAACGAAAAGTCGATTGGGCCGCATTTCATGGACCAATCTGACCGCCACTGGAACCACCACCTTAAGGTAACATTTTCCTTCCCTTTCTTCTTTTTCATGCATCTATTTGGAAAACTTTTTGGAAAATAGAAACAATATTTTGACATATTTTTTGTAAGAAATTAAGTTAATTTTAAGGAATAGGAAAATCCAAATTAGGATTTCTTATACTTGGTCAAAATAAGATTATTTGTTTGATTTTTAGGGTTAGGAAGAAAATTTGTCAAAGTAATTTAGTCTTGATATTTACCTTGATGAAATATGCACACTTCATACACTTACACACTTAGGGTTCAAAAATAAAGATTCTTATGTCTTATAAAAAAAAATAAAAAATAAAAAAAAAGAGAAAAAGAAAAAATAAACAAATCTAATTATTGATTAGCTAGGTGCTTTGACCTAAGCAAGCCTTAGTATTTATGCGAAAGATGATTAGATAAGTTTGAAAAGAAAAAATATATATAAAAATCCTCGGATTAAGCTGGGTATTTGTGCCTAATAAAGCATAAGTATTCCGCCTAAAAGAGGTTCAAATAATAAAATCCTTAGTTTTGTGGCCTTATTTGCTTGAGTCCTTAAGTCCTTGGGGTGTTTTCTCACCCGGTGCCCTAAGACCGTTTGGTTTGGGAGTCTCGATTAAAGGCTCGTTACATGGGCAGATTAGAAAGCCTAATAGAACTAAGGAATAATACCATAAAAAAAATATATATATATATAAATAAATAAGGCATAAGAGTTAGAGTTAATGAACCCTTAATCAAAATTTTCACAGTCACAAGGTGCATATAACTTAGGGTAAAGTAATAGACTAAATGAGAAGCACAATTTGACTCCTTACTTTGATTGATAACAAATTTTTGAATTGAGACTAAGTTTAGGAATGAAAAATTCAGTTTTCCTATAACTTATAGATTACTTAAATCTTACAATTATATTTCAAATATTTTTCTCTTTCAAAATGCTTTTCGAAAATACTAACTCTTTGTTTCTCTTTCTTTATGGATTTTGTGGGTGCAATCCGCTGAAAACCCTCACGAGATAAAACTCGTCCTCTAGGGGAAACCTAGAGGTTTAACGACTTGTTGCACATACTCAGTGCAATCGCGTGACCTGCGAAAGTGGTCTAATAATCCTTAGTATAGTTTAGTTATTTTGCTCGAGGACGAGCAAAAGATAGGTATGGGGGTGTGATTGGTCACTAATGTTGCACATTTAGTATCATATTTTCATACTTATTATAGAATAAAATCTGTATTGTTCTAATTAAATGTTTAATTTATTTGCAGGCCCATTCCTTAAGGAGATGAAAAGAAATGAGCCCAAAAGCCCACATTCTGAATTAAATCAGAATTAATTCGAACTCAGTGAATCAGGGCAAAATCAAGAGGTTGAAAACCGGTTGAGAAGAATCCTCTCAGAATCGATCGGTTGAAGCAAAGATCAACGGCCATTTCTTCAAAATCTTGGAGCTAAACTGCAAATCCAACCCAAGATAAAGACAGAACAAGATGCCGTGGAGACCCACCAACAGGGTGTGGTCACCTGGCCACACCCTGGCCGCGGAAACACGGTCAAAGCCGCGTTTTCGCGGCTTGGTTAGCAAGTTAGGGGGAGCGTTTGCTCCCCAAATCTTCCCGGGATCTTGTAGGTTGGGTTTTTGCCTATAAAAAGGCAGTATTTGCATTGAAAATGGGACGACCATGCAGAGATAGGATTTAGTCCAGTTTTCATTCTTTGTAGTTTAGGTTTTTCTTTTCTTTTTATGTAAGTTTAATTTGTATGTAAACTTAGGTTAGATGAAGATTCATGTAAGTAAGAGAGAGAGGCTGATGTTGAGAGTGACACCGATATACCCTCCTCCTTTCTTCCATTGTTTCTGCAAGCAATAAAGGTTAGATGAAGATTCATGTAAGTAAGAGAGAGAGGCTGATATTGAGAGTGACACCGATGTACCCTCCTCCTTTCTTCCATTGTTTCTGCAAGCAATAAAGGTAAATACTTTTTATATTCGTCTCTTTACTTTTGTTTTCTTTTTCCTTCTCCTCTTTCTACTTCACCTCTTTTGGTTTTGATGAGAATGCAAGTGAATCCAGAAGCATAAGTATAACAACGTTTTTATGAGTGCCAACGATACTTCATGAAGATGTTCTCCTCCTCAAGATCCGTATCACTTCATTCTTGCTCGGCTTGATGATATAATGCGAACGGGGACTGAGATCGATCCTATGACTTAGGCGTTGAACGTCTCCAAAGCAAGGTAGAATATGCAAGGGTTCCAGGTAAGTCATCAACCAAACTAGGTAAGTATTTCTTTAATCTTCTTTCTTTTCTTTTATTTCTTTAGTATAGATCACCACATCTTCCAAATCTTTCATCACTTCTTTCCCATTCATTTGTACATAGTCATTTTCTGGTTTTCTCCACCTTCTCCATCTATCGCTTTCTTTCTAACTTTAACATAACTCTTTTTCATTTTTCATTTCTTAAAACAAAGAAGAACCTTCGTTTTTCTTCACAAAGATTTCAATACAGACCTTGAACGCTTTTATCGCTAACCCTCCTTGTAGATCACGATCCGCATAGCCACTTGCTATCGCGGTAGAATTGAGCACTTGCACATCTTTATTCTAAGATCTGAAATTCTGTATTTTGTGTGCAGGTTTTGCATCAATCAGGGTTCATCGAAAGATAGCCAGAAATTGGCTTTAAGAGAGAGATGAAAATCTCGGATCAAAAGGAAAAGATCCCTACCGGCGATCGGTCGTTCAATGACCGGAGGAGGAGAAGGACCCTCCGTTCGATGATCAGTTGTTCGATGATCGGTTGCGACCTCTTTTCCTGCTCGTCTCTAGGGAGCCATTGAAGAACTGAAAAGGTTCTTGGATTCTCAAACGAAGAAGAAAGAAGAAGAAAGGGCTTACAGTGCTCTGAAAATCCAAAAAGAAGTGATGCTTTCTCTTTCAGCCCGATCAGGCTTTTATAGGTTGATGATTGCCTAAATGTCGCCTCGAAAGGAGCGCATGCAGTCGTTTCAAATTAATTTGAAATGGCCCCTAAAGCGCCTTCCCGAGAAGCGCTGCTTCAGCCCTACTAAGGGCTAACTCTGCCGTAAGTCTAGTGCTGACTTAGCGCGACACATGAATAACTTCGCTGAAAAACGTGCCTTAGCTCTGCTAAAAGCACAGCCTGAGCTTTGCAGAGAATTCATGCTAGCTTCGCTGGAAGCTCGTTCCTGATTCAGATAGGATCCTGTCTTTAACTTTGCATGAAGTTTAGCTCCGTCGGTCCACTTCAAGTGTTCTCAAATCGAAAAGAAGGAGAAGTAAAGCAGATAAGCAGAAAGTGAACTTTTATTGATTTAAAAGGGAAGGTACATTGATACCACAACATCAAGGTTGTGTTAAGTATAACAGAATAATTTGCTCCAAAGGCATACAAGTGGTACTATCTACTTCCAAGCCAAACCAACTGGACATGAAAGGCCTTCCTCCTGCACAAGACCGTAATCCTTCGCATAATAGCAGATTTTGCCATCAAGGAGCTGGATCGTCTTTGATAAAAATTGGCAAAGGACCGATTGTCACCAGAAGGCTGGATCTTCTTTAATGAAAATTGGCAAAAGAAGGATCCGAGACCTTACAGGTGACGTCCGCTTTCCCAAAGTGGATCATCTCGGGTAAGCGACTATCAGCCCCACCTCGAAGTGGATCATCTCGGATAAGCGACTGCCAACCTCTTCTGGGAGCACCCATTAGCTGTCCCAGTTTATTCCTCCAGCTTAGGATTAAAGTTTCAACTGAAAAAGAAAGAGGCAACTCTCTGGTCTCTTTCATCAAAATTAAAGACTGGTGAACATGGCTCACTGCAATCCAAACTGGAAACAAGTTAGCAGTAAGTCGAAGGAAAAGCCGCAAAAGTGAAATACTAAGTCAAATTTTTTGGGGCGAAGCAATTTAAATCCGATCCAGTTGCAATTTAAGGATGGATTTCAGTTTCAGTTAAGCAGAGGATAGCCTCACTTGCACAGTGATAATGGGCTAGCTCAGCATAAGCCAAGTCCTAGCCTCGCCTATATGGCTAAGCCAGACAGATCCAGAGGGATGCAGTCTTAGCCCCACCTATACGGCAAGACTAGCTCAACTTTGGAGAGACTAAGTCCCAATTCTTGCCTAAGTGGCGAACTTAGCAGGCAAGCATGCAATGGTCTTTCTTTGATAAAGTGAAAATGATAGCTTCACCGGGAAGCTGGGAAACAGGGCTGAAGCCCTTCTCTGCAGATCAGTCAGATGCAAAATGAAGAACAAGGGAAATCAATCCCTGAGGCAGCTGTTAAAGCTAAATTAAGGGAGATAAACTCCCTAAAGTTATCAGTTCATTAGTAAAGTCTCTGGATAACCGAGACTCACCAGTTCTTGGCCGGTTAATGACCAGAGTGGGCACCCCCACTAGTTCAGAGATCTGAGTATCTCTCTCTAGACAATCAAGAGAAGTCATGAACAGACTGCTTCTCTGCAGAGGACCTCAAGTGTCCTATTTATAGGCCTCATGGCCTGAGCGCACCGCTGCTGCTTCAAGCATAGAAGCGCGAGCGGATTTAAGGCATTTACTGAGCCTTGAGAAAGGGAATAGTCTCCCTCAGAAATGCGCAAGGGAGGAATGATCTCCCTCGTTAATGCAAGAGAAGTTATTTCAACTTCGGGAAAGGACATAATCCTTCTCGTAACTGGCCGAAAGCAGTTTGCCTCAGGAAAGGAACGATGTTCCAAAGCGAACCTATTCCGGAAGGCTCGGATGCGGAGCCACCCAGACGTGAAGCTATCCAGACGCGAAGCTACCTAGAATCGCGAATCTACATGATTCTTCGGCGAACTTATTCCAATCCCGAAGCAGGATTGAAAGCGAAGCTGAACTCAACCACCATGGCGACGTTCGTACTTCACATACCATCGATCAAAGAAATTCAAAGTATTTCGAAGCCTGAACTAATCCATTGCAGATTTTCAAAAACTTTGAAGGGGGTCTTGTTGACACTTTAAAAAAGACAAGATTTCTGACTGGCCTGAACAATGTCTAAACTTGTTGACATTTACAAAAGACAAGTGACGGACAAGCTGATGACCAGTCCTACACCCATCTCTGAGGGACAAATCAGCAACTTGGACTCTACTGATCTAGTAAAGCAGACAGTGAGCTCAGATTGTCTTTGAACAGACCTCAGCAGGTCTAAGATGTTAGGTTAGCTCAACACTTAGCATCACGTGAGCCCAAAGGGATAGCCTCGCCTGAGAGGCTAAGATTGCCTAACTTCACCTTAGAGCCGTTTAAAGCTCCATCAGGAAGCTAACTTACAGCTTCGCCTGAAGTGCTCAGTTAACTCCGCAGAGAGTTAGCTTCGCTCGAAGCCACACGCAACCGCACAGAAGGATGTTCGGTAGCTTCGCCACAAATGTTATCTAGCTCCGCAGAAGAGCTTTCTTCAGACTTCGCCAGATGCTCCTTCCAGCTCCGCTGCGAGCTCGACGCGGTAGCTCCGCTGCAGGTCTGTCATGGTCAACCTTTGACCAATTAAATCTCCAGATGAGATCAAATCAATTCAAGATTAAGATCAAATCTAATCAAGATCAAATCTGAGATCAAATTTGGCAGTTGCTTGCCATAATCTCTTGACTCTCCTAAAACAAGTAAGTGGATCAGGGGAGATCTTTCAATTATATGGAGAGAATTAAAACGGATCAGGAGATCGACGCTACATGCTATTCCTAGCTTCGCAGAAGCTGACCCTAGCCTCGCGGCAAGGCTACTTTCCAGATTTAAACAGATTGACTCAATCTGTTTCCAGATTTTGCGCTCCCTATAAATAGCCCACCAGGGGCACAAGGAGAGACGACCACCACGCAGAGCGCACAAACACAAGGAGGGCACAAAGACAAACGCACAAGGCGCAGAGGCTGAAAAACAGAGAGAGGCTAAACAGAGATCTATTCTCTTGCTTTCAATAATTCAGAGAATTCAGAGAATTACTTCTCTAATCAGGGTGCTGATACTCTAATACCTTCCTTCCTTTCAAGGAATCTCCGAAACCAGGTGAGAAGGAATTCCCAAGTGAAGACGGCTGAGAAGTAACAAGAGGGTTCTACAACCTTCTGTTCTCCGATTCCCCGAACCAGGCGAGAAGGGAATCTCATCGATCGCATCGTCAAAGGGACAAAGTGGTCGCGCGTTGACCAGACTCCTATCGGCACATTTCTCTAGAATCTCAGAAGAGATCTACTTGTAATCTGTTTAGAATACTTGTAATTTAGCTCCTTGACCCCTTTTTTTGTAAGTTTTCCCCCTTTGCAAAATCAATAGAAAACATGTACAACAAGCCGTTAAACCTCTAGGTTACCCTAGAGGACGAGTTTTGTCTCGTGAGTTTTTCAGTGGA
The DNA here is from genome assembly GCA_038442645.1 of Agave tequilana. Taxonomy (NCBI): domain Eukaryota; kingdom Viridiplantae; phylum Streptophyta; class Magnoliopsida; order Asparagales; family Asparagaceae; genus Agave; species Agave tequilana. The sequence continues at coordinate 291,955 of JAVJIF010030109.1, forward strand.
TTGTATCCACAAAATCTATAAAGAAAGTGAAAAAATGTTAGTATTTTCGAAAAGCATTTTGAAAAGAGAGAAAATATTTGAGGTATTATTGTAAGAATTTGAATAACCTATAAGTCATAAGAGAATCAAATTTTTCATTCCTAAACTTAGTCTTTATTCAAAAACATGTCATCAATCAAAGTAAGGAGTCTAACTTGTATTTTTCATCTAGTCTATTAATTTACCCTAAGTCATATGTACCTTCATGACCGTGAAATTTTTTACTAAGGGTTCTTTAACTTTAACTCTTATGCCTTATTTATTTTTAATTTTTTGGTGGTATTATTTCTTAATTCCATTAGGCTTTCTAATCTGCCCATGTAACGAGCTTTAAGTCGGTGACACCCAAATCAGACAGTCTTAGGGCACCAGGTGAGAAAACACCCAAAAGGACTTAAATACTCGAGCAAATAAGGCCATAAAACTAAAGATTTTTATTTATAAAATGTACCCCTTTTAGGCGTGAATACTTGTGCTTCATGAGGCGCATATACCCAGCTTAATCAGAGGATTTATATATTTTTTTTCTTTTTTTCTTTTTATATAAGGCATAAGAATCTTTGTTTTTTGAATCCTAAGTGTGTAAGTGTATAAAGCTTGCATATTTAATTAAGGTAAAGATCAAGACTAAATTACTTTTCTAAAATTTTGCTCCTAACCCTAAAAATCAAACAAGTCATCTTATTTCGACCAAGTATAAGAAATTCTCATAATAATTCTCCTATTCCTTAAAATTGACTTAATTTTTTACAAAAAATATATCAAAATATTGTTCTTTTTTCAAAAAGTTTTTTTTTATATCTCCCTTCTTTTTTTGTTTATTAGTCATGTTAGAGCCCTCCCCCACACTTATCTCATGCATTATCCTCAATGGATGAAAGAAATGTATAGATGCATGAAATAGAATGTAAAAGAGGTAAAGTTACCGATACACTGGGTCAAAAAGACCCATAGCCGTTTCAATTACCGGTACCAATTCCAAGAAAGTTTTAAGGCGTTGACCATTTATCTTAAAGTCATTTCCATTCTTGGTGTCACTGATCTCTACAGCACTGTGTGGAAACACGGATTTTACAATGAATGGCCCAGTCCATCTTGATTTTAGCTTTTCTGGAAAAAGATGAAGCCTAGAATTATAATGTAAGACTTTTTGTCCAGGAACAAATGTTTCCTTATGATGTATTTATCATGAAAAATTTTAACTTTATCTTTTGTGATCTTAGCATTTTCATAGGCCTCATTTCTCAACTCCTCTAATTCAGAAATTTGTAACTTTTGAAGATCACTGACCTTATTCAAATCGAAATTTAGCTGCTTGATTGCCCATAAGGCCCGGTGCTTTAACTCAACGGGTAGGTGGCAAGCCTTCCCAAAGACTAACCTATAAGGAGATATTCTTAGAATCGTCTTAAAAGCGGCCTTGTAGGCCCATAGGGCATCTACAAGTTTGATAGACCAATCTTTCTGGTTTTGGTTCATAGTTTTCTTCAAAATAAGCTTGATTTGTCTATTGGAGACCTCAGCCTGCCCACTGGTTAGAGGATGATAAGGTGTGGACAACTTGTGAGTTATGAAATACTTTTGCATTAGAGCTTCAAAGGATCTTTTACAAAAGTGAGTATCATTATCACTGATGATAGCACGAGGGGTTCCGAAGCATGAGAAAATTTTTCTTTTAAAAACTTTATGACAACTTTGTTATCATTAGTTTTACTAGGAATGACTTCTACCCACTTGGACACATGTCCCACAGCAACCAATATGTAATTGTTTCCAAATGAACTAGGAAATGAACCAATAAAGTTGATACCCCAAACATCAAAGAGTTCTATTTCTAGAATTAGGTTGAGGGGCATCATATTTCGTTTCGAGATTCTTCCTACCATCTGGCATTTAGGGCACATCTTGCAAAGCACATCTTGTAAAATTTATAAGCATCTTTGAACAAAGTAGGCCAATAGAACCCCACTTTGTAGCACCTTTTCAGCAGTCTTGTGGGCACCAGAGTGTCCACCGCATGCAAGTTCGTGACAGAAGGATAAAACACTCTTAATTTCTTCATCGGCAATGCATCTCTTAATAATTTGGTCAGAACAGTATTTAAAAAGATGTGGTTCCTCCCAAAAGATATACCAGACTTGAGATAAGAACTGGTATATATTGTTATTAGACCAATGAGATGGAGTTTGGTTTGTGACTAAGTAATTCACTATATCAGCAAACCAAGATTATCTAAAGATGGTTAAGAGTTTTTCATTAGGAAATTCATCATTTATGGGCAATTCGTTGCATGGAGAGTTTTGGATACGCGAGAGATGGTTAGCAACGACATTTTCTACGCCTTTCTTATCTCGAATCTTGAGATCAAATTCTTAAAGAAGGAGGACAACAAATGAGTCGGGCTTTGGCATTCTTCTTCATCATGAGGTACCTAAGCGCAAAATGATCGGTGAAAATTGTGATTTTGGACCCTAGTAGGTAGGGACGAAATTTCTCTAAGGCAAACACTACTGCCAAGAAATCCTTCTCAGTATTAGTGTAGTTCAGTTGAGCATCGTTGAGAGTCCTATTAGAGTAGTAAATCACGTACTGCTTGTTATCAATGCGCTGTCCTAGGACAGTGCCTATTGCAAAATCATAAGCGTCGCACATGATTTCGAACGGCTTAGACCAATCTGGTGCAGATATGATTGGTGCAGAAATAAGCTCTTTCTTAAACTTCTCCCAAGAATTTATACATTCTTCATTGAAAGTAAAGGACACGTCCTTAGCTAATAGATTAGTCAAGGGTCTAACAATCTTATTAAAATCCTTGATAAATCTTCAGTAGAAACCGGCGTGTCCTAAGAAGGATCGAATATCCTTCACATATTTGGGCATGGAGATCTTAGCAATAACCTCAATCTTGGCTTTATCCACTTCAATTCCTTTCTTAGTGATTTCATGACCTAAGACAATTTCATGTCTTACCATGAAGTGGCATTTCTCCTAGTTCAGTGTCAGATTTTTCTTAGCACAACGCTGGAGGATGAGTTCTAAATGGTGAAGACATTGAGTGAATGAATCTCCATATAAGGAGAAATCATCCATGAAGATTTCTAAGAATCGTTCTACCATATCAGAGAAAAGACTCAACATGCAGCGTTGAAACGTTACTGGGGCATTGCACAAGCCGAAAGGCATTCGACGATAAGCAAATGTTCCAAATAGATATGTGAACGTAGTCTTTTCTTGGTCCTCAGGAGCAATAGAAATCTGATTATACCCCAAGTAACTGTCCAAGAAATAGTAATACTCGTGGCCAGCCAATCGTTCAAGCATTTGATCAATGAAGGGAAGCGGGAAATGGTCCTTGCGAGTTGCTGCATTAAGCTTCTTATAGTCAATGCAAACTCAAATTTTTATGGGAAGTCTAGTTTTGACCAACTCTTTGTTCTCATTTTCCAACATAGTGAAACCGGATTTATTTAGAACCGCGTGGACAGGACTGACCCATTGGCAATCAAAAATGGGATAGATTATCCTATTGTCTAAGAGTTTCACAATTTCAGCATGAATAACCTCTTGCATTATAGGGTTTAACCTACGCTGTAGGTCTCTCTTTGGTATCGCTTCTTCATTGAGATGAATATGACGTTGAACTATGGTTGGACTCGACCCTTTTATGTCGGTCATAGTCTAACCAATGGATTCCCTATGTTTTCTTAGAATTGCTTTAAGATTCTCTTCTTGCCCATCATTTAAATGGAAGGCAATAATGACAAGAAAGGTCTCTTGTTTGCCTAGATAGACGTACTTGAGATGTGCAGGAAAGGCTTTTAATTCTAAGAAAGGGGAAGGCTCACTAAAAAGATGAGTCAAATTTATTGGCTCCACATTTGGTGAAATAGGGTTCGAGGCCCAATTCACAGCAGATTCGATAAGCTGATCAAGGTTAAAGTCGTTAGACTCTAACTCGAAGTTACAATCAGTTTCTAGTTCCAATTCTTCCCCGTGTTCACTTGTCAAGTTCTCAATGAGGTTAACTTCAAATAATTGATCCTCAACATCACGGGGTTTCTTTCCTAGGCTGAAGACATTGACTTCTCTAGTCATGTTCCCAAAGGTTAACCTCATGGACCCATTCCCACAATTGATAATAGCGTTGGCAGTAGTAAAGAATGGGCGCCGTAGGATAACAGGAGTTTGAACCCTAAGATTGGACACAGGTTGTGTCTCAAGAACTATAATATCAACAAGGTAGATAAATTCCCCGACCTAGATAAGGACATCATTAATTTTTCCCTTGGGAACTTTCACTCAATGGTTAGCCAGTTGGATTGTGACTCGAGTTGGACTAAGATCGCCCAACTCGAGTTGTTGATAAACTGAGAAGGGAAGCAAGTTGATACTTAACACAAGTCAAGAAGTGCACGACAAATCTCGACTTATCCTATAGTGCAGGCAATGGTGGAACAACTCAGGCCTTGTGAAATCACCTAGAGGGGGGGTGAATAGGTGATAGGCTAATCTAGTGAACTAAATGCGGAAATTTAAAACTAATTACAACTACACTTAGTGCAACCAACGAGTGTAGCCGAATTCCCCGTGAAGGGCTCTGGACTAACTCCTCTTGATTCCTCTGAATAAGAGTTGAGGCGCTATATGAAGCTCTCGTGGTTAAGCACAAGTGAGGCACACAAGCAAACACAACCAAGCATATAAGGATAAGCAATATGAATCAATGCAAGGCACAAGCAAATAAGATATGGCAATATGAATGATGCAATGCACAACACAAATAAAGAGAGAGAGAGAGAGTTGAGAGTCAATTGATCAAACGCAAACAAGAAGATGTGTTTCGAGGTTCGAGCACCGAGCTCTACATCCCCGCCTACACCGAGAAGGATTTCCAATCCACTAGGAGTACCGAACTCCTCTCTCAACCAATACAACCTCCACCGAGGCAATACAAATGGTCTACCGAAGACCGGAGTACCGAACTCCACAAGCCAACCAATACAACCTACACCGAGGCAATACAACCATAATCCACCTCTACCAAAGATGGATACAAATACCAACACCAACTCCACCTCACCAAGAGGGAGCAAACCACAACCACAACCTCTACCAAAGAGGGAGCAACCAACAACCCAAATCAATCTCTACCAAAGAGGGATACAACAAGTAGAAGGGTATACAACTTGGTGGTATTTCTCAACCACAAACCAATCTCTTTTCCCACAAATAAATGATCCTAATAGAATAGGATAGGAGATATAGCTCAAGTGTAGAAAACTAAGTGTTTTGATCAAAGAAAATCTCTTGGGAAAATACCAAATTGATATAGAATTTTAGATCAAGAAACTAATTCCCAAAAACCTATTTTCTTTGAAATAAACAAAACACTTAAAAACAAATAAGATGGATCTTTTTGGCACTAAAACACTTTTGAAAACTTGTTTAAAATACAAGAGAAGCTCTGAAAATTTTGCTCTAAAAATCTTAACCAAAAACTCACAACAATGGGGTATATATAGTCCCAAACCAAAACTAGCCGTTAGGCAGACTTTTCAGCCTAGGCGGCTGGCGGTTCGACCGCCAACGGTCAAAAATATGACCGTTGGAAGCCTTCGGTCGACCGTCCGGTCGACCGCCCAAATCCAGAGAGCAAATGCTCTCTGGCCGGTCGACCGACCAGTCGACCGTGCCTTACTTACGGTCGACCGCCCCAACCCGAGAGTTGGGTACTTGCAGTCGGTCGACCGGCCCAAGTACCTGGCCAACGTGCACAAGCTTGTGCACGTCGGTCGACCGCCCGGTCGACCGACTCTGGGTCCGGTCGACCAGCTGGTCGACCGCCAGAGCCTGGCAGAAGGCATTCTGGGTCAGAAAATTGGGTTTAAAAATATTCTAAAAATTCCCATAAATCTTCTAAAAATCCACAAAAATAGTTTTATCATTATACATTGAAATATAAACTTGTGTGAAAAATTTCAACACAAATTTCAAACATTTTGAACCATTTTTGTGTCTTATAAATTTTGCCAAAAACCAAAACCTGTATTTTACCAAACTTGGATTTTTCAATAGGAAATCCGATTTTTTCAAAACTCATTCAAATACAAAAACATGATACTGAAACACTTTGAAGCATGATGCATATGGATAGAAATCCAATATACATGAAACATATACATATCATAGTTTTGACTTTAATTCCAAAAATATGTTTTGTAAAAATACCAAAATACAAAACTCATGAATAGGCATATCAAAATAAGTTTGTCTAAGATATGAAGCATACATGTATATAGAACATATCTAATATACATAAACACATGTAAACTTGTTTTGATACTTAACTATTCATGAAAACCAATATCGGTTAAACTAAAAACCGAAAAACCAATATCCAAAACATAAAACGTGTGTGTATTGTGAACTTGAGCATATCACACTATCTAGTTTTTACAAATGGATCTAAAACACAAAACTAAACTAAGTACCGATGTCTTCTTGATGAACTCCGTCTTCAAGTCGACTCGATCCAAACCGTGATCCACCGAGCTTGACTCTAACGAGTGCTATGTATGATCTTGATGCTCGGGCTCTGGAATCACCATGTGAAAGTTTCCAAACCATCTTGTTGAAGCTAATCACCAACTAATATCTTGGTTAATGATCTGAAACTAAACATCACAAGATTATTAGTAAACATAACTACATGAGATAATTATCATCAAAACTAGCGTGGAAGGCCTCTGGGCCAACAATCTCCCCTTTTTGATGATGACAAAACTCATGGAGTTATATATGCATGGATTAAAGTTAAGCTTCAAGGAAGCTCCCCCTTAACTCATGCATCTCAATAAACAAATAGATATGCAAAGAATACTAAACATGAAAATGCATAGATATGCATAAAGACAATGAAACATGTTCTTAATACCAATTTAAAGGTAAAACTTTATTACCAATAAGCTTTTGATACCAAAACAAATTATTTCTTTCTTTCATAAACATGTTCTTTAAATAAAACTCTTGATACCAAAATTACATAATGATCTTGATACCAATAATAAAACATGTTCTTGATATCAACAAAAACAAAGCAATAACATAAAACATGCATACAAAATATGCATATAAACTCAAATTCTTCTTCCCCTTTTTGTCAATCATCAACAAAGGGGTAAAAGAAACAAAAAAACAAAATGTTCTCCCCCTTTTTGTCTAAAACAAAAACGATATCAATAAGGGGTGCAATCAAATATGATACCAATTAAAAATGTGTCAATGAAGTGCATTTTGATATCCATTGAAAGTGAACATAAAAATATTTTAAGAAATGCCTACCAATTGAAAGTAAACTAGGCATTGAAAAACAATTCTCAATCAAACATTTTATATCAAAATGAAAACATATACCAATTGAAAGTAAAAACAAAATCTTGATACCAATTGATAAACAAATAACATACCAATTGTAAGTAAACAATCTTGATACCAATCGAAAGAATTATTCTTTATTAGCATATGATACCAAATTAAAATCAATATTCATTTTTTTCAATCATTTTCCATCATAAAGTATAGGAGTGAAATACAAAGCCAATGGTAAACAGAATACCAATTGAAGGATGAAATACGAATTTTCTCCCCCTTTATGAAATACCAACTAAAACGATGCATAAGCTTGTATTAGGAAACCAATTGAAAACTAATCAATTGAAACATGATTGTCATTAAAACTACAAGCTTATCATAATCAAAATTTGTGCTCAAAAATATAGGGATATAGTAAGCACAAATAAAACATATATATGTATAAAAAATTAGATACCAATCAAAATTGATACTCTTGAAGTGTAAGCATACATACATAAAAATATATATGAGTATACAAGAAATGTCAATATTGATACCAATTGAAAAAAAATCCAATGATACCAATTGAAACAACAATAATATCAAGTGTATATCTCATATTACCTACCACCCATTTCATGCTCATGTTTAAAATGATTTTCAATATAAAGCATACATAGGCATGGTCGCCCATCCAACCGCCCGTAGAAGGTAGGGGTTTTTAAAAATAGGTTTGAAAATATAGTATGTTTGAAAAACTCTGCCAAAATGAAGAATACAAACTAGTTAAATGGAAAAATTTGTAAACTAGTACGAAATCCTTCAAGCAAGGAATAAAACAAAAATATTTTTCATGAAATATGAAACTCACATGATATCCAACACTCAAAGTCAATGAAGCATGAATATGACTCATGAAAACAAAGCATGAGTAAACAAGAAAGGTGAGAGTACAAATAAAATATGAAGATCATAATCATGGAAGTATGCAATCAAGCTCAAATGAAATTCCTTTAAACATGAAAACATGAAAATCTAAATTTTCATTAAAACGCAATTTATACTTCAAGGCATATGTATATTTTGACATAACAAAAAGTATACATACATATCCCTAAACACAATTGAGTCCATATATAAAGATTTGCATGAAAAGCAAATGACTCAAGGGGTATACATGTATATCTTAAAGTTTGGCAAAATAAACATATACATGAAGCTAAACATACAATCATAAAACATGTCCAAAATGGGGAACACAAGTTTAAAATGCATGAATCATCAAAACTAGACTATACTAGAACATCTAATGGGTACAAATAAGCATTCAAGTACAAACGTATAAAGATTTATTTGAGGCCCACTATATGTACAAGTATATATCCTAGTTTTAATGAAAACTAACATCTAAACATATATTCAAATCATGAAGCATAAAACGAGACATAAATCAACATGATAAACATAAAAACGATCATTATGTAAATCCACATGTTATTAGAACTATGATATACATAATAGCTAAACAATGGTGAGAACACAACATATGGGTCCATATAAACATGGGTGATCTCAAAAGCTATACATGCATGTCAATGGTCTAATAATCATGGCATTATCATAATAATCTATAAACATCAAAACATGCTATAAACAATGATATGAAAGCATGTAAATATAAACAGGAGTTAGAGATCAATACCAAAACCGATGAAGGCACCTCTCTAGTTCTCCAAACCAAAGTGGTCCTCCCACCAAACATCCCTTGAAAGTGATGCATCCAAATAATCCACATGAAGCTCAGAACGCATCCACTCCAAGGTACCGCTACTCTCACGTCATGCGAGAGCCCACACCTGCATCAAATACAATAGGAGTGGTCTTTGGTACCCACACTCTTTTGGGTCCATGGGGGTTAGTTCCTTTCCTAACCCAAACAAATTTATTTACTAAATTAACATCATGTATACGATCATAGCAAAATTTGGCAAGGTGGCCCTTACGTCCACAATGTGTACAAGTGTACACATGAGCATACATAGTGTGATGGGTGTGTACGTGAGTAGCATGTGTATGCCATGTAGGGTGTACATGCATAGATGGAACTTGTTTCTTTCGAAACAAAGATTCCAAGCGTGTATGGCTCAAAACACAATGGCTCAAAGTGGAGCCCAAACAATCAACATTCTTCTTAAGCATAGATATATCATTTTCAATTATAGAAGAGGTGCATGCAATATGTGAACTAGATGGTGAAACTACACTAACATGGTAAACATGAGAATCTATAACATTTTGCAAAGAAGTATTTTTCTTTAAACAAACATCTAAATCCTTTGAAATAGAATCAATTTTATTTTCAAGGATTCATTCTCTTTTAAAACAAAATTAACTTTTGAAGACAAATTTTCATTTTTCTTCAAAATAACATTGCAATCATTTTTAGATTTTAAAACTTCATTTTCCTTTAGTACAAGGTCTAGTTGAGATTTTAATGAATCCATTTCATTAGAAATCTCCTCTTTCTCTTGTAAAACCAAGTCAAGTTTAGAAGACAAATTTTCATTTTCTTTATTTAATGCAAAAGTCTTCTTTTTCAAAAGATTATACTTTTCAATCAATTTTTCACAAACTATAGAAAGTTCTTCATTCAAGGCATTGGCATCAATATTCTCATCACATGAAGAACTAGCATCATCTCTATTTAATTGAGTTTCCGAGTATACCTCAAGGGAGTCATTCCCTTGGACCATGAAGCATTGTGGCTCAGATTCTCTACTAGATTCATCCTCCGTTTGGATTGGCAATTGAAGCTTGGTGGTGGTCAACTTGTTCCACACTGTAAAGGCGGAATCATGGTTAGAAACAAGCATAAGATATTCTTTAGAAAGCGTGCTTCTAATAGCCTCAAGAGCTTGTGCATTGGCCCCTATATGATTGCGGTTACCAAGATAGCATTTCTTGGTAGCGACAAGGAAAACATGCAAGCCTAGGGTTTTTAAATATATGGACATCCTAAGTTTCCATGTGTCAATGTTAGAAACATCGAACATGGGAGGTGACAAGCAATCAATGGGTGTGTGCAAACAATAAGCAAATGCAAATGATAGATTAGCAAACCAAGATCACACTCCTAGGTGGTTAAACCAAATATCAGGAGCGTTGGCTCTGATACCAATTGAAATCACCTAGAGGGGGGTGAATAGGTGATAGGCTAATCTAGTGAACTAAATGCGGAAATTTAAAACTAATTGCAACTACACTTAGTTCAACCAACGAGTGTAGCGGAATTTCCCGTGAAGGGCTCTAGACTAACTCCTCTTGATTCCTCTGAATAAGAGTTGAGGCGCTATATGAAGCTCTCGTGGTTAAGCACAAGTGAGGCACACAAGCAAACACAACCAAGCATATAAGGATAAGCAATATGAATCAATGAAAGGCACAAGCAAATAAGATATGGCAATATGAATGATGCAATGCACAACACAAATAAAGAGAGAGAGAGTTGAGAGTCAATTGATCAAACGCAAACAAGAAGATGTGTTTCGAGCTTCGAGCACCGAGCTCTACATCCCCGCCTTCACCGAGAAGGATTTCCAATCACTAGGAGTACCGAACTCCTCTCTCAACCAATACAACTTCCACCGAGGCAATACAAATGGTCTACTGAAGACTGGAGTACCGAACTCCACAAGCTAACCAATAAACCTCCACCGAGGCAATACAACCACAATCTACCTCTACCAAAGAGGGATACAAATACCAACACCAACTCCACCTCACCAAGGGGGAGCAAATCACAACGTCAATCTCTACCAAAGAGGGATCAACCAACAACCCAAATCAACCTCTACCAAAGAGGGATACAGCAAGTAGAAGGGTATACAACTTGGTGGTATTTCTCAACCACAAACCAATCTCTTTTCCCACAAATAAATGATCCTAATAGAATAGGATAGGAGATATAGCTCAAGTGTGGAAAACTAAGTGTTTTGATCAAAGAAAATCTCTTGGAAAATACCAAATTGATATAGAATTTTAGATCAAGAAACTAATTCCCAAAAACCTATTTTCTTTGAAATAAACAAAACACTTTAAAATAAATAAGATGGATCTTTTTGGCACTAAAACACTTTTGAAAACTTGTTTAAAACACAAGAAAAGCTCTGAAAATTTTGCTCTAAAAATCTTAACCAAAAACTCACAACAATGGGGTATATATTGCCCCAAACCAAAACTAGCCGTTAGGCTGACTTTTCAGCCTAGGCGGCTGGCGGTCGACCGCCCGATCGACCGCCAACGGTCAAAAATATGACCGTTGGAAGCCTTCGGTCGACCGTCCGGTCGACCGTCCAAATCCAGAAAGCAAATGCTCTCTGGTCGGTCGACCGACCGGTCGACCGTGCCTTGCTTACGGTCGACCGTCCGGTCGACCGCCCCAACCCGAGAGTTGGGGACTTACAGTCGGTCGACCGGGCGGTCGACCGGTCCAAGTACCTGGCCAACGTGCACAAGCTTGTGCACGTCGGTTGACCGCCCGGTCGACCGACTCTGGGTCCGGTCGACCGCCAGAGCCTGGCAGAAGGCATTCTGGGTCAGAAAACTGGGTTTAAAAATATTCTAAAAATTCCCATAAATCTTCTAAAAATCCACAAAAATAGTTTTATCATTATACATTGAAATATAAACTTGTGTGAAAAATTTCAATACAAATTTCAAATATTTTGAACCATTTTTGTGTCTTATAAATTTTGCCAAAAACCAAAACCTGTATTTTACCAAACTTGAATTTTTCAATAGGAAATCCGATTTTTTTCAAAACTCATTCAAATACAAAAACATGATACTGAAACACTTTGAAGCATGATGCATATGGATAGAAATCCAATATACATGAAACATATACATATCATAGTTTTTGACTTTAATTCCAAAAATATGTTTTGTAAAAATACCAAAATACAAAACTCATGAATAGGCATATCAAAATAAGTTTGTCTAAGATATGAAGCATACATGTATATAGAACATATCTAATATACATAAACACATGTAAACTTGTTTTGATACTTAACTATTCATGAAAACCAATATCGGTTAAACCAAAAACCAAAAAGCCAATATCCAAAACATAAAACGTGTGTGTATTGTGAACTTGAGTATATCACACTATCTAGTCTTTACAAATGGATCTTAAACACAAAACTAAACTAAGTACCGATGTCTTCTTGAGGAACTCCGTCTTCAAGTCGACTCGATCCAAACCGTGATCCACCGAGCTTGACTCCAACGAGTGCAATGTATGATCTTAATGCTCGGGCTCTGGAATCACCATGTGAATGCTTCCAAACCATCTTGTTGAAGCTAATCACCAACTAATATCGTGGTTAATGATCTGAAACTAAAAATCATAAGATTATTAGTAAACATAACTACATGAGTTAATCATCATCAAAACTAGAGTGGAAGGCCTCTGGGCCAACACCTTGTACTTGACAGAGATCGAACTCGACAGTAGCTCACTAATGTTAGTGGCTAAGAAGACTTTCTTGGGTACATTAGTCTTTCTCTTCTTAGTGCACTTGTCCTTAAGAAATTTTGCATAGGATGGGACTTGTTGGATGGCATCAAGAAGTGGCACATTTATCTTCACTTGATTGAAGATCTCAATTATCTTGTCCATGTGTGAATTTTGCTTATTGTTTTTCAGCCTATTAGGAAATAGTACTATAGGCTTGTATACCTGACTGGTTGACTTATCTGTTTCAGATTCGTCAGATTTGGAAGGATTAGGACTAGATGAAGTGGATGCATGTGTGTGGTTGTGCTGAATGGTATTTAATGGTGTTGACACTTGATTATCAACTCTCTTTCCTGACCTCAATGTTTGTACAACATTACATTGATTTAATGATTGATCCTCAGCCAAATGAGCTTGTTGAGAATTCTTAGGATTCATTATTTGCTGACTGGGCAAGGTACCCTTTTGCCTCTCATTTTGTGGATTGGCTAATTGGCTCACTGGAATCTATAGCCTTTGTATTATTTGCATGAGGGACTCTTGGTTCTTCATGTACCTTTTCGTGTTTCTCTCAAAATCAGTCATTCTCCTTTCAAGTTGAGGATTCTCGAAGGAAGATTGTGGATCTTGGTTGGGAAAGTTTTGTTGATAATTTGAAAAATTGGGCGGATGGTTAGGAGAATTGTGATGGTAATTAGAAAAGTTAGGTTGATGATTGGAAGAATTATTGGAATAATGGAAGTGGCTTGCATGGTTTGACCATGAGTGGTCATTGTTGTTTTGGCTCCATGAGAAATTCAGGTGATTTCTCAAGCCAAGAATGTACGTTATTGCATAAGGATTATTGTTGGGCCTTGAAAAGGCCGCATTCATCAGTTCCAGAAATTATTGTTGAGTTTGAAACATAGGACACTCCTCAAACACATGATTCATGGCTTGACAATAAGTACAGCCTATAGTTGGACGACTTGATTGACTGGACTTGGTTTCTTAGTTTCTAAATCTTTCAGTCTTCTCGCTAGGTTTACAATTCTAGCCTCAGCAGCTTTCAATGATTCAATAGAATGGAGACCTCTTTTTGAAGAGATGGAGTTTGAATTCCTAGAGTTTTCACTAGTTGGTTCCCATTGGATGGTCTTTTCAGCTAGATCCTCATATAAATCACATCCTTCATTCTCATCCTTTTTCAAGAATCCCCCTTGGTACATGGTCTCTAAGAGGGTCTTGGTAGAGTAGCCTAAACTGTCATAAAGAATTTGGCATTGTCACCATTTCTCTATTCCATGATGAGGACATTGGACAAGGAGATTTTTGAAGCGTTCAAAGTACCTCCAAAACGGTTCATGATTGAAACGGGAAAATAATAAAGACTAAAGTTAGCAAGTCTTAGTCTCGTTTCAATTTTAACCGCGTAGCAAAGGCTAGACGGGTCGATCCACAGGGAAGGATGCGATACAAGCGTTTCAGAACGATCTTCTCTATATTTTGCTTAGAACATAAGAAAAAGAGAGATTGATTAGATTTGATTGATTTTGAGAAATATAGTTTACTAATCATCTACCACAACCCATAGTATTAGTCTCAAATAATGAATATCATATTGAAACATTCATCCTAGGTTATTAATTGCTATTCAAACAAGATGAATAATGTTGGAACCCTAACTAGTGTGCACTAATAAAGATTAAACAGTTGTTCATCCTAATTTCTAAGTGTAGCATAAGAGAAGTTTTGACTTAAAGTTAGGCTATCAAAGTTTTTAAGTATGAACTTATGAAGAATCATCTAAAAGTGTAAACTAAATTAAGAAAACCTTAATTATCAATTCATCTTCAAGAAGATTATTTAATCCTAGGGTTTCTAATAATGGATATCAATCAATTCACTTTTTGAACGAAACTAGGGGGATCGAGAGATTAGCAAACTATAAATTGAATTTAGTTATTCATCTTTTTTATTTTATTTTTAATTTTTGTTTTTAATATGAAAAATTGCGTGAAAGCGAAAAGAAGAAAAATAATCTATCTAAGCAGAAAATAGAATTAAATAACAAAGAAGAAAGAGTAACCTTTTATTGGATGTCACTTTCCAAATACAACGCTCCTCTCCTTCTTCAAAATATTCTTCTTCAAATAATAAAAACAAAAATACAAGAAATTTCGAAAAGAGGAAAAAATCTAAAGAAAAACCCTAAGCTTCAGCTTCTGAGATCTGCCCTTGAGCTACTGAGATCTCCCTTCCTCTGTTGCTATGCAGGGGTATTTATAGGAGAAAACCAGAGGATAAGAAGCGTATGAAGATAGGAGGAGTAAAATATCTCTGAATTTGAATTCTTCTTTTATCTCCAAACTTGTTTTGACTTATCCGTAGAAGTTCAATTCTGTCCTACAACTTGTTATCATGTTGATCGCTGAATATGGCTTAACTGCCGACTGAATTGGAACGTTTGATCAACATAAGAGTTCTAGTCCTTCAAGTCTTCTTTCTAGAGCATCTTGAATCATCGAATTTGAATATCTGGAGCAAACGTTATGATCTAAATACTAAAACGTGTACAGTCTAAATCCGAATTAAATTCAGATTTTCTCTCCTTTATTTTCATCTTGTGGTGCAAGCAACCTTGTTCAAATAGAAGTCCATCTTATCCTTTTCCTCCTCCTTTTAGCAATTCAGAGTTCTATTTTATCCTTCCTCTTCCTCCTTTAGATTTTAAAATCTAAGTTTAGATTAGGTTAGATAAAGTAGAAACTTCTAAATTACTACAATTAATTTTGCATGCGGGCTTGTGGACTTTTTGAGCTTTTGGGCTTTAATTGGGTTTCATTTATTTATTTTTTTAATTACTCAAGGCCTACACACATTAAACAATAAAACATTAGTAGTAGTGCCTAATAAAAGAATAAATAGGAAAATATGATGGTAAATGTGATAATAAATATGCACTTTTTTACTACCTATCACACCCCCACACTTATCTTTTTGCTTGTCCTCGAGTAAAAATAAAGAAAAAGGAAAATAAAATAAAAACTAACCTATCCTAACTCACTTTCGTAGGAATCACGATTGCACTTAGCACGTGCAACAAGCCGTTAAACCTCTAGGTTACCCTAGAGGACGAGTGTTGTCTATTGAGGGTTTTCAGCAGATTACACCCACAAAATCTATAAAAAGAAAATGTTAGAGATTTAATTATTTATTTATATTATTTTGAAAAAGGAAAGAAATATATGAAATATAATTGAAGAAACTAAGTAATCTATAAGTTTTAGAATTATCATTTTTATTCATTCTTGAACTTAGTCTTTATACAATAATTTGTTATCAAGTTTTTAGGTAAGGATTAAAATTGAATTTTGTATAGTCTCTTTCATTACCCTAAGTCATATGCATCCTTGTGAATCTTTACTAGGGATTCTTAAACTTGGACTCTCATGCCTCGTTTTTATTATTTTTTTATATATATATATCTATATTATTTTTTTTAATATGTATAACTCATCTAATTTTCTTTTGTGTAAGTATAAAGGCTTCTTGAGGCCCTTATACCTAACTAATTGACTATTAGATGTGTTAGTACATATAAAAATAATATTTCTTAGTTTTCTTAGGCTTTCTAATCTACCCATGTAGCGAGCCTAAGGTCGGTGGCTCCCAAACCGGTCAGTTTTAGGGCACCGGGTGAGAAAACACCCCACGAACTTAAGGACTCGAGTGAACTAGGCCACAAAACTAAGAACTTTATTTATAAAATCACCTTTAGGCTTGAATACTTATGCTTCTTAAGGCACATATTCAGCTTAATTAGTGAACTCTTTTTTTTATATTATTTATATTATTTTTTTATATGGCACAAGAGTCTTTGTCTTAGAATCCTAGATGTGAACGTGTATTAGGTATGCACATTTCATTAAGGTAAAAATCAAGACTAATTAATTATTCAATTTTTCCTCCTATACCTAAAAAATCTAACAATTCATTTTATTTTGACCAAGTTTTTAGAAATCCTAATCATGATTTTCCTAATTTTTAAGATTAACTTAGATTTCTTTCAAAAAAATAAGTCAAAATATTGTTCTCTTTTTCAAAAAGTTTTTTTTATAAATTTTTTAGTTAATATCTACCTATGTTAGTATGTTAGTAAATCCTCCCTCACACCTATCTCATGCATTGTCCTCAATGTATGAATGAATGCATGTATGCATGAAAAAGAAGAAAGGGAAGGCAAGATGTGACCTCAAGGTGGTGGTTCCGGTCGTGGTCTGATTGGTCCACGAAATGTGGCCCAATCGAAATCTTGTGGATCATTAAGAAACCCAACTTTTAGGACCTCTTTCTTATGCACATTGTTATTATCCCCCATATGAATAGGATCATACATGACCCATATAGTGAAACTATCTTGGTTGTATGACCAATCTTGGATTACAATCTCAGAGTCATCATTGTCTACGTCTTGATCCAACAATAGAATTTGATTTGATAAAGTGATTGATTTGGGTTTAATAATAATAGGATTGGGAACCAATACCAGCTCAGGAAAATCAAATTTAAGTTTAACAGTCAGGTGTGGTTCAAGAGTGAGCTCCAAATCAAAAAATTTAAGTTCGTATTTATGATCCATTAAATGAATGTGACTATCCAAAATAGGTGATCCAATTTCATAATATACTAGTACTTGAATTAATGTTGGCTCGGGAATTGGGTCCAAATTGGGTAAAGACACCAGAGTCAACATAGATTCAAAGTTTGGAATTAGATCATAAAGTTGAGGATCGGGTTCACATTCACAATATAATTCAATCTCATTGAAATTAAAACTAGCCAATTTGTCCAAGGATTGGGATTGATCAAGTTCATATTGATGTGATGAAATTGAATCTTGATCAAGGTCTTCTAGACACAATGATCCTTGGTTCCTATCAATTTGGTTGGTTAGTTAAAGGATGTTTGAAAGTCTAGAAATTTGCTCATTCATTAAACCTTGCAAACGATCTATTTTTTCTTCTAACCCATCGAATGGATCATTTGGCGACTGAATCATGGATTCTATCTTCTTTTCCAAGTTGGTAGGTTCTTCTATTGTGGTAGGGAAAAGAAGTATATAAAGATGATGGTTGAAAAGGTGGTTGACAATATGGCTCAGGGGATTGTATCCCCATTGACTCGGTAAGGAGTATAGATGATTATTCTAATTCGTTTCATGAAATTGAGGTTGGGGTATGTGTTGATTTGGATAAGGCCAACTAGACATGCGTGGTTGGTTAAAATTATGATATGTTAGGTTGGTAATATCCAATTCAAAAGAGGTCAGGGTGTAATATGGATTACTATTAAAATTGTAAAAATTATTGTTATAAGCCATATCACACAAGAAATATTAAAAACAAATAAAGAAAAACAAAAAAAATTAATCTAAGTTAGGGTGATTCTTGACCTAGACGACTCCAAATTTTAGACTGTCTTTAGGAGGTATATTATCGACCTTAACCACAAGTTAATCGACCAGGTAGGTGGTAAGATTGGTGGGAGGTTATCCGTTAAAGACGTTCCTTAATTAAGTAACCACCAACCTTTAGGCTTTCGGCCCTTAATCCCATTCCTAGACACCGATTTGGCAAGAGTTAATTTCGAACAACTTCCTCCTTCAGCCAATCTGCCAATGAGTCTGAGCTAACCTAAGGCCAGCGTCTAGGCAATTTTTATTTTAGGGTTAGGGTTGTGAGTGTGGCGGAGATGATTTGTGGGCCAAGGAAGGGTGATGAAATTCCCACCTTATCTTGTTTATGGGTTTTGCCCTTAAATTGATTTAGTGTACGTGTACAGAAATAAACAAGTAGTCACTCAAAAGCAGTAAATCAACCAAAGGTGCTTCCTAGTCTATATGCAATGCGAACGTACCTTGTCGCCAGCACTCTTCAACAGAAATTAAAAAAATTAAATAGACACGTGCCTATGAAGCAAGAGTCTAATTTTTTTTTATTTATCAACTAATAGGTTACTGTTAATTAGTTAGCTGTATGCAGGGTGATCACAGAGAAAACTTATCAGAGCAGTAAACAGAACTTACAATTTGCAGAAACCTGCAAAAAATTCAGTCAGTAATTCACTACTATAGCCGCGGATCCGCGGCTATTGCCGCGTTTGCGTGGCTAGATAGTAGGCTCTGATACTCTGCCTTCTGGGGCAGAGGCACAGAGTTGCTATATGTCCTTAGCTACAGCTAATTTTCCTGTTATCAGTCCTGCAAATAGAAAAAAATAAATAAATAATTAGTTTTGTTTTTTAGAGAATATCGTACCGTTCCCTCCCCGGCAACGGCGCCAAAATTTTGATTGAAATGGGAAAATAATAAAGAAAAAGTTAAAGTTAGCAAGTCTTAGTCTCGTTTCAATTTTAACCGCGTAGCAAAGGCTAGACGGGTCGATCTACAGGGAAGGATGCAATGCAAACGTTTCGGAACGATCTTCTCTATATTTCGCTTAGAACAGAAGAAAAAGAGAGATTGATTAGATTTGATTGATTTTGAGAAATATAGTTTACTAATCATCTACCACAACCCATAGTATTAGTCTCAAATAATGAATATCATATTGAAACATTCATCCTAGGTTATTAATTGCTATTCAAGCAAGATGAATAATGTTGGAACCCTAACTAGTGTGCACTAATAAAGATTAAACAGTTGTTCATCCTAATTTCTAAGTATAGCATAAGAGAAGTTTTGACTTAAAGTTATGCTATCAAAGTTTTTAAGTATGAACTTATGAAGAATCATCTAAAAATGCAAACTAAATTAAGAAAACCTTAATTATCAATTCATCTTCAAGAAGATTATTTAATCCTAGGGTTTCTAATAATGGATATCAATCAATTCACTTTTTAAACTAAACTAGGGTTGATTGAGAGATTAGCAAACTATAAATTGAATTTAGTTATTCATCTTTTTTATTTTATTTTTATTTTGTTTTTAATATGAAAAATTGCGTGAAAGCGAAAAGAAGAAAAATAATCTATCTAAGCAGAAAAAAGAATTAAATAACAAAGAAGAAAGAGTAACCTTTTATTGGATGTCACTTTCCAAATACAACGCTCCTCTCCTTCTTCAAAATATTCTTCTTCGAATAATAAAAATGAAAATACAAGAAATTTCGAAAAGAGGAAAAAATCTAAAAAAAACCCTAAGCTTCATCTTCTGAGATCTGCCCTTGAGCTACTGAGATCTGCCCTTCCTCTGTTGCTATGCAGGGTTATTTATAGGAGAAAACTAGAGGATAAGAAGCGTATGAAGATAGGAGGAATAAAATATCTCTGAATTTGAATCTTCTTTTATCTGCAAACTTGTTTTGACTTATCCGTAGAAGTTCAATTCTGTCCTGCAACTTGTTATCATGTTGATCGCTGAATATGGCTTAACTGCTGACTGAATTGGAAAGTTTGATCAACATAAGAGTTCTAGTCCTTCAAGTCTTCTTTCTGGAGCATCTTGAATCATCGAATTTGAATAACTGTAGCAAACATTATAATCTGAATACTAAAACGTGTACAGTCTAAATCCGAATTAAATTCAGATTTTCTCTCCTTTATTTTCATCTTGTGGTGCAAGCAATCTTGTTCAAATAGAAGTCCATCTTATCCTTTTTCTCCTCCTTATAGAAATTAGGAGTTCTATTTTATCCTTCCTCTTTCTCCCTTAGATTTTAAAATCTAAGTTTAGATTAGGTTAGATAAAGTAGAAACTTCTAAATTACTACAATTAATTTTGCATGCGGGCTTGTGGACTTTTTGAGCTTTTGGGCTTTTATTGGGCTTCATTTATTTATTTTTTTAATTACTCAAGGCCTGCACACATTAAACAATAAAACATTAGTAGTAGTGCTTAATAAAAAAATAAATAGGGAAATATAATGGTAAATGTGATAATAAATATGCACTTTTTAATACCTATCAGTTCACTAGGTTCTTACTTGAATTGCATGATGTTCTTCCTAATGAGAGTGGTCTTATGAATTGGATAGAATTTCTTCAAGAAGATCTTGATGAAACCATCTCATGATGTGATCGAACCGGCCGCAAAGATGTAAAGCCATTTTTTGGCTAAGTCCTTAAGAGCAAATGGAACAAATCTTAACCTAATAGCATCATCTACAAGGCATGAGATTTTCATCATTAAACATACTTTCTCAAATTCTCTTATAAAGATATAAGTATCTTCAGACTCTAGACCATGAAACTTAGGGAGTGTGTTGATGAACTGAGACTGGAGCTCAAAGTTGTGTTCACCAACCGATGAAAGTTGGATGCAAGATGGAAATGTGATTCTAATAGGATAGAACCTATCCTGCAAAGATGTTGATTGAGCCATAACCAGATCTGGTCTTGATTCAAGCTCAGGTGGTGATGTGTTTCTAGTTAACCTAGATGAATTTGGGTCTCTTGACCACTCTTGCATACACAAACACTACCACAAATAAGTTCACCAATAGTCAACAAGAAAAAACAACCAAGCCTAGTCTAAAGTAACCTTTACCTAGACAACTCCTAACTAGTTGATTGTCCATAGGAGGTATAATACAGACTTTGACTACAAGCTAATCAACCAGGTCAGGAAAAGATTGGTGGGAGGTATCTGCGTAAAAGCGACAGGCCTAATTAAGCCAAACTACCAGCCTTCGGGGTTTCGCCCCTCAATCCTTGTCCTTAGACATTGATTTGGCAGGAGTCAAATTCTAATACCTTCCCCCTTAGGATAATCTCCTAATGAGTTTGAGATGTCCCTAAGGCCAAAGTCTATTAGATTTTAAATTAGGCTTAGGTTGTGCGTGCTTGGAGATGGTTTGTGGGCTAAGGAAGGGTAATGACTTTCCTACCTTATCTTGTTTTGGGTTTTGCCCTTAAGATTGATTGTGCAGAGTGTGCAAGATATAGAAAAGTAATATTCAGCAAGCAAATAATCACCCAAGAATGTTTCTTAAACTATATGCTATGCATATGTACCTTGTCTCCAGTTATTTTCAACAGTAATTGTAAAAGAAACGTAATTAGATAAATGCTTAGAATGCAAGTCTAAACATTTTAAACAATTAGCAATCAATCAGATTACTGTTAGATTAAAAATATGGTATGTGAATATCAGATAAAGCAGAAATAACACACACAAAATTATACTTTTGCAAAGCAATATGTCCTGCAAAAAAGAGTTTTTAGTAGTCCAAAATTTTTTCAAGCTTTTGCGCTGCGATTTCTTGAAATTCTGTTTCCTACTTTCTAGAGTAGGGGCACAGAATAGCAAGTTTTCTCTTGTAATAATTGAGTGCTAGATCTGAATTCTTGATGGCCCTGAAACAAGACATCAAACTTGTTAGAAAATAATTACACCATTCCCTCCCTGGCAATGACGGCAAAAATTTGATTGAAATTGAAAGCAGTGAGAATTACCGTCTAGCTTTTGGGCTAACGGGTCGTGTCCATGAGGAGAAATTAGATGAAAGCTTTTCGATGAATTGTTTAAAGAACAAAGATTGGTGACGGTGTTTTTTATGTTGAAAAAGAGAATGGAGAGTAAGAAAGTGATAAAAAGAAAAATTGAAAACTTAGAGAAGGTGTTGGAAAAGATGATCTTTAAAAAAGGCTTAAAAATGGATTTATTGTTTTAATATATGAAAAAATATCTGGGATCACTATCTTACTTCTCAACGATATGTTCATCTCTTGAAATTTTCAGTGCCTCAACTTGATCATAGGCAAACACTTAAGCTTGAGTTTCAAAAATATTAAGCAAAGCAAATAAGATTGTTTGGGAAAAAAACTAACTCTTTTTCTTAAGAAATCATCTTGAACTGAATGTTAAATCATCAAGTAATCTTTTAAGTATGAAGTAAAAACAAATTCAAGTGATGTTTTAGAAAATAGAAGTTTAGAAGTCCAAACCCATCCTCATGTGCCTTCAAGAATACTTCTAACAAAGCAAGGCTTAGATTAAGGCATATATATGATTCCATTGGGTTCTTTACATCAAAACGATTCAAAACAAGAGGGATTGAAGAGAGAGATGATAGTGAGCCCAGAAAAATGAATTTAGCTACTCATGGTTAAAGTAAAATAAGACATGTAAATGAAATAATACATACCCGTGAATTGGAGAAGAGAAGCCTTGAACCTTTATTGATGTCACTTCAACTTCAGATTACAATCACTCTTTTTCTCTCTCTCTCTCTCACTTGTATCTAGACTAAACTATGAATTAAAAAATAGAGATATAACTTCTCAATAGTATCTAACAAAGGACCTTAAATCCTAAATATAAAGAGAAAAAATTAACTAATTTTCAGTTTTTTTTCATTAAGAAACCTGCCTATTATGGGCAAAAACCCATAGGGGAGGGGAGTGAGGAGATAAGTGGAGCAAATGCTCCCTTTATCTCCACTACTGAGCCACGGATCCGTGGCTTTTCCCGCGGATCCGGGGCAAGGATGTGGCCAAGTGGCCACACTAAGTGGAGATCGCGATATCGTGTGGTGTTGTCCCCTTTTGTCCGACTGGATTTGTTGTTTGTTTCTGATTCTAATCTGATCTTCAATGATTCTCAAGCTAACCAATTTGGATTCTTATAAAACCAAGTTAACCAATTTTATTTGCTATAATCCTCCCTGATATGTGTTGATCTTCAGCTAGAATTATCCTTATCCTCCTGAATATTTATCTCCTTTTTAATTAAGATTTAAATCAAAATTAAAGTGGGCTTTTGGGCTCATTTCTTTTCTATCTCCATTTACAATAGGCCTACACGTTATTAAATAAAAATGAGACTTATTAGTAGGATTTATTAGATAATAAACATGGTTATGTGATAATATATATGCAATATCTGTGACTGATTAGAAGAGAATGATTAATTTTGAGAAGAACATGAAAAGGTACATGAAGAACCAAGAGTCTCTCATTCAAACATTACAAAACAGCCATACACAAGCCATAATGAGGCTAGAGGTTCAAATGAGCCAACTAGCTATTTCACAGAATGAGAAGCTAAAAGGTACCTTGCCCAGTCAACCATTAACGAATCCTAAGAATTCCTACCAAGCACATTTGGCTGAGGATCAACCGTTGAATCAATGTAATATTGTTCATATATTGAGATCGGGAAAGAAAGTTGATAAGTAAGTGTCAACGCCATCCAATCCCATTCAGCATAACCACACACAAGTACCCACCTTATTTAGTCCCTATTCTTTCAAATCTGACGAATCTGAAAAGATAAGTCAACCAGTCAGGTGCACAAGCTATAGGACCATTTCCTAGTAGGCTGAAGAACAACAAGCAAAATGTACACATGGACAAGATAATTGAGATTTTCAATCAAGTTAAGATAACGTGCCTCTTCTTGATGCAATTCAACAAGTCCTGTTATATGCCAAATTTCTTAAAGACATATGCACCAAGAAGAGAAAGACTAATGTATTCAAAAAGGTCTTCTTTCGCACTAATATTAGTGAGCTACTGTCGGGTCTGATCCTATCAAGTACAAGGTTCCCGGTTGTCCTACCATTGCTTGCATAATAGGACAAGCCAAAATTAGTCGTGCACTACTTGACTTGGGATCAAGTATCAACTTACTCCCCTTCTCAGTTTATCAACAACTCGAGTTGAGTGAACTTAGTCCAACCAGAGTCACCATCCAACTAGCTGACCGACAAGTGAAAGTTCTCAAAGGAGAAATTAATGACGTCCTTATCCTGGTCGGGTAGTTTATCTACCTCGTTGATTTCATAGTTCTTGAGACACAACCTATATCCAATCTTAGGTCTCAAACCCCCATTATCTTAGGACGTTCGTTCCTTGCAACTGCAAATGCGATCATCAACTGTAGGAACGGATCCATAAGGTTGACCTTTGGAGACATAATTAAAGAGGTCAATGTCTTCAATCTAAAAAAACAACCTCATAAGATAAGAGACCAAACGTTTGAGGTAAAATTCATTGAGAACATTTGTAAAGAAGAAAGAGAAGGTATTGAGAATGAGTCTCTATTTCTTGATGAAGTATTTAAGGATGAGTGTGATTATATTATTAAGAAGACATATGTTGGAGATTTTAATTTTAGAGTCCCCTTTAAAAAAGAAAAAAATTGATTTGAGTGTCCTCACTTTCGATGAGCCAATCAATGATAAATCGCATGAGAATATAATTCAGTAACTTCTGATTGACCTAACCTTTAAAAACCTCTTTGAAGAAGAATTCATGTGTTTAGATGAACCGATTAGAGATATTTTGGTTAATTACACAGCTCCAAGGGAAAGTGTTGATCTAAATTTTTAGGAAATATATGGAACTGAGCTAGAATTCTTAGGCATTCATAGTGAGGAAGTTCCAACTAAGAGATGTGATGGTGATCAATTTTTGAACAATAGATGTAAACATATGAGGAAAAAAAGCTTAAGGAAGGTGAGACTGGGGAGGAAGAGAGCTAAAATGACAAAAAGATTGGCCTCTCCACTGTGCCCTATAAAGAGAACCTATTGGAATGATGGGAAGCGAGTTAGAGGGATGAGAGCTAAAAAGATTTAGTGTGGGAGAAACAGATGTTGTACATAATTTTGTATATTATATTTTTTTATTATGCACCTCTTTTTAACTTTGTTTCATGCATTCATGCATTAAGCCATACATTGAGGACAATGCATAAGAAAAGTGTGGGGGAGGGCTCTGACATGACTAATATATCTAAAAAAAGAAAAATCTATAAAAAAGAAAAAAACTTTTTGGAAAAAGAATAATATTTTGACTTATTTTTTGTAAGAAATTAAGTCAGTTTTAAGGAATAGGAAAATCATAATTAAGATTTCTTTTACTTCGTCAAAATAAGATTACTTGTTTGATTTCTAAGCTTAGGAAGAAAAATTGAAAAAGGAATTTAGTATTGATCTTTACCTTGATGAAATATGCACACTTTATACACTTACACACTTAGTGTTCAAAAATAAAGATTCTTATGCCTTATAAATATATATATATATATTTATATATGTGTGTGTGTTTGTATATATATATGTGTGTGTGTGTGTGTATATATGTATATATGTATATATATAAAAAATAAACAAATCTAATTATTGATTAGGTAGGTGTTTTGGCCTAAGCAAACCTTGATATTTATGCAAAAGATGATTAGACAAGTTTGAAAAAAAATATATGTAATATATCAAAAAAATCCTCTAATTAAGTTGGGCATTTGTGCCTTACAAAGCATAAGTATTCAGGCCTAAAAGTGGTACATCTTATAAATAAAATCCATAGTTTTGTGGCCTTTTTTGCTCGAGTCCTTAAATCCTTGGGCTGTTTTCTCACCCGGTGCCTTAAGATCGTCTAGTTTAGATCTCACCGACTAAAGGCTTGTTACATGGGCAGATTATAAAGCCTAATAGAACTAAGGAACAACCACCACCAAAAATAACAAATAAATAAGACATAAGAGTTAGAGTTAAAGAACCCTTAGTAAAATTTTCACGGTCACGAAGGTGCATATGACTTAAGATAAAGTAATAGACTAGATGAGAAATACAATTTGACTCATTTGATTGATAACAGGTTTTTGAACAAAGAATAAGTTTAGGAATGAAAAGTTTGATTTTCCTATAACTTATAGATTACATGAACTCTTACAATAATACTTCAAATACTTTCTACCTTTTCAAAATACTTTTCGAAAATACTAACACTCTTCTCTTTCTTTATGATTTTTTGGGTGTAATCCACTGAAAACCCTCATGAGATAAAACTCATCCTCTAGGGGTAACCTAAAGTTTAACGGTTTGTTGTACATGCTCAGTGCAATCGAGTGACCAGCGAAAGTGGTCCAATAATTTCTTAGGATTAGTTTTGATGTTTTACTCGAGGGCGAGCAAAATATGAGTGTGGGGGTGTGATTGGTCACCTATATTTCATATATAATATCAAATTCTCATATTTATTGTCTAATAAATCATGTATTTAATTTTATTTTTGTTTAATAAAATGTAGGCCTTTATCAAGGAAGAAAGAAGAGAAAACAAAGCCCCAAAGTCCACTGAAATTCAGAATCAAGGATTAGGGCAAACTTTAGCTGAAAATCAGAAGATATCAGGGAAGATAGTAGCAAATAAAATAGGTTAAACTCAGATTTTTATAGATCTAATTGGTTAACCGAAGATCAACAGAAGAATCGTCGAAATCAGAAGATCAAATGAGAAATCCCATTAGATAAAAGGGAAATACAAAATCCTTATCCATCTCCCTTGGAGTTCGCCACATCCAAGCCGTGCATCTGTAGCCAAAGCCAAGGATCCGTGGCTCTTCTGTTGAGATAGGGAGAGCGTTTGCTCCCTATTTGTTCATGCTCTATCTCCCTCTTGTTTTTCCCTATAAATACCAGAAAATTTGCAGTGAGTGAAACCGAAGACTAGTTTAATTTTCTAGCTTTATTTTTAGTATTTAGGATCATTATTAGATAGTTTATGAGAAGTGAATCTCATTTTTGTTTTTGTAGTTCAGTCCAGAAATAAGTGAGAGAGAGAAAAAAGTGTGTAATTGACAATTGAAGTGACAATCAAAGGAGATTCATCATTGCTTATCTCTGCTCAAACTTTACTGGTATGTCTTTATTTTCAATTCATTTCATTGTCTGTTTATCCAATATTATGAGTAGCTAAATCAATTTTCTGGGCTTACTATTCTCTCTCTTCTATGTTGTTTTTCTTCTTGATCGATCTCTGTTAAATAGAACCCAATGAATCATATGGATACCTAAATTAAGCCTTACATATTGGCAAGTGTTCTTGAAGGCACATGAGGATAGAAAATGATTTGAACTAAATATTGAAATAGATCATAAAAAGAACTTGTTTTTATTCCATGCTTGCTTTATTGCTTTGATGGTTTAATATTCAAACTTAAAGAACGATTTTAGAACTTTAGTTGAATTTCTAAAAAAACTATCTTATGAATTTTGCTTGACCTCTTTTTTATATGACTTCAATCTTTGCCCATGATCTCATTGAGGCAATTCAAACTTTAAAAAGAACTATACATGATTGAACAATAGAATAGTAAGTCTGAATTTTTCTCTAGTAAAATAAATGAACACCATCACTCTTAAAGTCTTTTAAACATTACTTTGTCCAAATCCTTTTCCAAGTTTTAAGTTTTCTTTAAATCACTTCTTTACTCCCCCATTTTCTTTTCAACTAAAAAACACCAACACCAATCTTTATTTTTAAAACAATACATTGAAATGCTTTCATCGCATTCCTCCTCGTGGACACGACCCGTTAGCTCTAGGCTACACGGTAATTCTCACTACTTTTCTTGCAATCAACTTACAGAAATTTCATCCTCGAAATTTTGATAAGGGGAAGGTGAACACAGAAAAGATAGGGACGAGGATTATACCAATTAAGATATGAATAACTGAGCGTAACGTTCACAATTTGATTGAATAATAACTCTAGACCTAGACGTCTTCTACAATTTCTGCAGTATAAAAATTAGGACGGTGGCATATTGATACTGACCTAACAATTCTTAGTAATTTTGCCATAACTTCAATAGACTGACCCGCTCTGAATTATATGAAATGAGCTGACTTAGTGAGATAATCAATGATATTTCTTTTGGACTGGGAGGCAAAGCTGATAAAACATATAACAACCATAGTGATGAAATTCATCGAAATAATATCAAATCCCATATTAGAAAACCCCACTAACCAAATTCTCACCACCTGAATTCTGCTAGAATCAACGGAGTCTTCTTTCAAAAAGGTGTTACCCAAAAATATGATACTTATTATTTAGAACTCATACTTACTCTGCTGTGCTTGAAACTATTCCTGACAAAAAGTCTGTAATAAGATTATAGATGTTCTGCACATTCTCTGCTACTATAGAAGTAGACTAAAACATCGTAGATAAAGAAAATCGGATCTGATCATAAATAAAGAAAATCTGATATTAACGAGTTTCTGAATACTGAGCGTTGATTACTTTGAAAGGTATAACCAAGAATTTAGAATAACCATAATGAGCCTCGAATATTATCTTCTAAATGATAACCTGACTGTAGGTCAACTCTGAGAATACCTGAGCTCTGTGAAGTTGATCGAAGAGATTGTGATCATTACTAAAATAATATAAATAGAAAATATCACAGCTCTGTCTGGCAAAAGTCCTGAATCTGAAAATTTGCTTCATACTGACATTCCTTGCATAATGGCACAATCTATCTAATCATATTAGTAATGATCACCCCACTTTCTGTACTCATCCCCGTGATGTGCCCATATATATAAGAATAGTTAGCGAATCTGAATAACTATCCGATATAAGACAATATGATGCACTAGAATCAAAGAATAGCGGAATAAGGTGAGAGTGAACCACATCGGTCCTGCCACTACATTACCAGTCTACCCATATCTTAAGTTGGTATAAAGGCTACGGGAACTGGAAAGCAAAAAAATGGAAGGGAGTCAGGTATCAAAAGGAAGGACCATTAAGAAGAAATATATAACTCTGTACTTATAGTTGTGTCGTATAGTCAAGACTCGTGCATTCCAGTTGTAAATTTCTTTACCATTAATTTGCCGACTGGTTGTACTAAGGATGTGAGAGTCTAAGCTCTGGTACCATTCTGTAACGCCTCGATCTCGCGGGTATAGAAACTTTACTATGACGTGTATATGCAGGGTGAAAATACCCTCATATATATACGCTAAGTATCAATATAGGAAAGAATCAGAGTACGAAAATATGTGGTGAATTATACATTCCAACATAAGATACAATTACAAAGTTATCACGGGATGTGTGATCGGGGGAAAACCATGCACAAAAAGTGTATGTTTTGAAATCAAGATTTAAAGTGTGTGCTTTGGCTTCCTCGATACTTCCGCTATAACATAGAGGCTAAAACGAGTCGAATCTACAAGGACGGTAGGCGATAGAAGCTTACACGATTGATTCACATGTATGTTAACGGTTTTTCAAAGTTTTAAAGAATGAAAAAGAAAAGAAAGAAAAGAATGAAAAGAGAAGTACAGTGAAAACAAGGAAGTCGGAAACATAGAAAAGAATGGTTTTGTAGTTTTATTTTTATATCTAAAATAAAGTTAAAAAGAAAGAAAACTCATGGCTACTAACTACTAATGACTCCACCAACACGCTAACCTCTTAGTGATAGTTGCCTCACATGTATCATTGGCCATCACTAGTCCTTAGTTCAAGAGCGATTCAAAGCATGACCCATATGTAACTCATAACAATCCGACTCTACAAAACAAGTTCAAGCTACACTTAAACCATCAAAACTAAAAGTAAGCATGGAGTAAAGTAATGTTAGCTTGTTAGTGGTTAGGAAGTTAGAGTTAGATCCATCATCATGAGCCATCAATGGCTCTTACAAGAGCAAGGGCAAATCGAGGCTATTAGATTCATGTGGATTATCAAATAAGAAGTTAGACTAGTTGGTGGTTAGTAGTTAGTTGCCATGAAATAAAATTTAGCTATTGGTCCCGAGATGATGCCAAGTGTGGATCTAAAATATAATGTCAACACTCACACAAGAATATTAGTGTTAAAGAAATAAACATACTTGCAATAAGGAAAATAAATCACAGAAAAGTTAAGCAAACACAAACACGAGTGATTTATCCTAGTTCGGTCCTTGTAACCTACATCCAGTTCCCATGCCACCCGCTTGAGATTTTTCTTTAACCTTTGACTTTGTACTCCCAAAATCAACACCTTGTATCCCACATGACAAATCCCCTTTGCCAAATATATGCAACTCTTCTTACAATCAAGAAGACTATAATACCTTGTACAACTTCTCTTCTACACCAAGAAGACGCTCTTGTACAATGATTCCTTTGAGTGATTACAAACTTTCCTATAAGTCTTGATTCAGTATGTGATCATGGACAAGGGCTATTATAGGTGAACTTTCAGAGATCTTCACAAAAGAGTAGGAATTGGTGAAGAACTAGAAAGTGAAAAAACAGTTTTCAGAAAACTAGAATTTTGGCAGAGTTTTGGTCAGAAAACTTTCTATTTTAATTGGTATTTTAAACCTAAAATAACAACCCTATATATAGCTGAACTCTATGGTTAGTTAGGGTAGTTATTAGGACTATTTTGAATGTTTAAACGTAGGATAACGTTGAAGGAAATACCAGAAAATAGAAACTGTCTAACAGTCAGAAACTGCCATTAGTCGACTTGAGATATGAGTTAGTCGACTAGGGTAGGCAAATTTCTCAAGGTTAGTCGACTAGTATTGGGACCAAGTCGACTAGGTCAAGTTGAAATCAAAAAACAAGTTTCTAGAAACTGAAACTAGTCGACCAGAGGGAACTATAAGTCGACTATACAAGTCTATTAGTCGATTATGTATACTGTTAAGTCGACTAATAGTGACAAACAGAGAGTTGGAATTTTTAGGACAAAAAGCTAGTCGACTATGGAAATATATAAGTCGACTATACCAAGTATAAGTTGACTACAAAATACTATAAGTCGACTAAAAGACTATGATGTGTGTGTGTGTGTTTCAAGGCCTTTGACATGCTATCAATAATTACAATACACATCATTATCAACTCTCTTTGGGAAGTCTTGATCATGTAGAACTCTTGAATAGGCTTGAGACAGAGCTCCATCTGATATGGCTTCACAAATGTATCATCAAAAGTTAGTTCCAACATTCTTCCCCTTTTTGATGATGACACTTAGTGTGCACAAATGCTCCCTCTGCAGAAAATAAGTTATATGTTCTATTCCTGTAGAAAATATGTTCTCCCCCTGCAGAAAAGAGGTTATAACAGATATAAAAAAATATGTGTTCTCCCCCTGCAACAAATATATCATAACATGTATATATATGATAAATATTTGAAATATTATTCTTATCAAACTTCTTATATGGTACCTAAAAGATAAACATTAGATGGTACCAATCATAAGAGTAAAGCATTAACCTTTAGGAGACCAAACCCAATTTAAATTTGGTTTCCATCTGTTAGTATACACATAATTGAATGAATTACATATATCATGTATGTATGATGCAATATAAGTATTTTTGTCAATAATGCTTAAGTTTTTAGGAATCCATATAAACTTATTCTTAATTCTTTTTGAAATAATATCAGACTTTCTTTTCACAAAAGAATTATATAGATTACTAACATATGAAGATTTTTCAAAAAATCTAAGACCATAATGATTATGTGACATCTTTTGATATGATAACAAATCATTCAACTTTTCTTTTCCTTGATTAAATTTAGGCACATTTTTCAAAATCTCTTCATATTTCATTTTGAAAACTGACATGTCTTTATGTAACACAGAAATTCTTTCATTTAAAGACATAGTTTCTTTTTTAAGCAAAATATTTTCTTTTATAAAATTCTCATTATCCTTTTTCAATGATGTTATCACTTTTTCAAAATCATTTTTTTGAGAATTTATAGAAGAAACTTGAGAGACATAACATGAATTTTCTTTGAAAATTTTTTCATTTTCTTTAATAAAACTTTATTTTTCATTTTCTCATTCTTTAGATCATTGAATAATTCATGGAATGCATCTAAAAGTTCAGTATATTATACCTCATCTTCTTCTAGCGCCATGTAACAGATGTTAGCATGTTCAGTGGTTTCGTCTTCGTCAGAGGAAGAGGAATCACTGTTTTCTCATGATGCTTGGTAGTCTTTCTTCTTTCTGAACTTTTTGCTCTTAAATTTACCTTTGTTTTTGAGCAATGGGCAATCTTTCTTCATATGACCTGTGTCATTACAATTAAAACATTTAAACTTACCTTACTTTAAGAATCTTCTGAATTTTCTAGAAAGCATTGCCATCTCCTCTTCATCGTCATCTGAATTGTCCGTGTCTGAGGATGCATGGAAGGCAAGTTCTTTCTTCTTTGAGAGAGATTGTTGTTCATCCTTCTTTCTTTCTTCGAGTTGCACTTCAAATGCCATTAGATTATCAATAAGGTTTTCTAATGTCATTGTTGAGAGATCATTCGCTTTTTCTATTGCAGTTGTCTTCTTCTCCCAATCTGATGTGAGTGTACGAAAGATCTTGCGAACTTTTTCTACTTGGGTGTATTCCTTTCTAAGGGATGCTAAGGAATACGTTATGTCGGTGAATCTTGTAACCATTTCTGAGATGGTTTCATTCTCCTTCATTTTGAATAGTTCAAACTTGTGGACAAGAACATAAATTTAGATTTCTTAGCCTTATTTGTGCCGTCATGTATTACCTGAAGAGTGTGCCATATTCGATTTGCAGAAGTGGCTGTTGACACACGGTTGAATTCTTCTTTGGTTAAGGCACAGAATAAAGCATTCATCACTTTGGCATCAAGGTTCGCATTCTTCATTTGATCATCACTCCAAGCGTTGTAGTTGGTTGTCGGCTTGGTGTACGGTGCTTCTACTATGTTCCAAAGTTCGTAGTTGAGCGATTACAAGTAGATCTTCATTCTACACTTCTAATAGTTGTAGTTGGATCCGTCAAATAGCGGTGGACGTTGTGTAGAATGTCCTTCTTTGAATGGTGATGAAGGAAACTCCGTTGCCATCCTTATAGATTGTTGACTGGGTATACAGGGCTCTGATACCAAATGTTGGTCCCGAGATGATGCCAAGTGTGGATCTAAATACAATGTCAACACTCACACAAGAATATTAGTGTTAAAGAAATAAATGTACTTGCAATAAGGAAAATAAATCACAGAAAAGTTAAGCAAACACAAACACGAGTGATTTATCCTGGTTCGGTCCTCGTGACCTACATCCATTCCCTAAGCCACCCGCTTGAGATTTTCCTTTAACCTTTGACTTTGTACACCCAAAATTACCACCTTGTATCCCACATGACAAATCCCCTTTGCCAAATGTATACAACTCTTCTTACAACCAAGAAGACCATAACACCTTGTACAACTTCTCTTCTACACCAAGAAGACGCTCTTGTACAATGATTCCTTTGAGTGATTACAAACTTTCCTATAAGCCTTGATTCAATATGTGATCATGGACAAGGGATATTATAGGTGGACTTTCAGAGATCTTCACAAAAGAGTAGGAATTGGTGAAGAACTGGAAAGTGAAAAAATAGTTTTTAGAAAACCAGAATTTTGGCAGAGTTTTGGTCAGAAAACTTTCTATTTTAATTGGTATTTTAAACCTAAAATAACAACCCTATATATAGCTGAACTTTATGGTTAGTTAGGGTAGTTATTAGGACCATTTTGAATGTTTAAATGTTGGATAACGTTGAAGGAAATACCAGAAAACAGAAACTGTCCAACAGTCAGA
This sequence comes from Agave tequilana, assembly GCA_038442645.1. Lineage (NCBI taxonomy): Eukaryota > Viridiplantae > Streptophyta > Magnoliopsida > Asparagales > Asparagaceae > Agave > Agave tequilana. Next base: position 326,229 of record JAVJIF010030109.1, read on the forward strand.
AACTGCAATTAGTCGACTTGAGATATGAGTTAGTCGACTAGGGTAGGCAAATTTCTCAAGGTTAGTCGACAAGTATTGGGATCAAGTCGACTAGGTCAAGTTGAAATCAAAAGACAAGTTTCTAGAAACTTAAACTAGTCGACCAGAAGGAACAATAAGTCGACTATACAAGTCTATTAGTCGACTATGTATACTGTTAAGTCGACTAATAGTGACAAACAGGGAGTTGGGATCTTTCAGGACAAAAAGCTAGTCGACTAATGGAAATATATAAGTCGACTATACCAAGTATAAGTCGGCTACAAAATGCTATAAGTCGACTAAAAGGCTATGATGTGTGTGTGTGTTTCAAGGCTTTTAATATGCTATCAACAATTACAATACACATCATTATCAACTCTCTTTGGGAAGTCTTGATCATGTAGAACTCTTGAATAGGCTTGAGATAGAGCTCCATATGATATGGATTCACAAATGTATCATCAAAAGTAAGTTCCAACATTAGCTACACATGTAAAAGAGATTAGAGAGAAGAAAACATAGAGAGGTAAAGAAAGCACCTTTCATAGATTGTCACCTTTCATTACAAGCACTCTTGCATTCCAAACATGTACCACTCTCTCTCCCTATTACAAGATCTACAAAATGGAAAATACAATGGAAGAAGAAGAACTAACTTAAACTAAACTACCCTAAACTACAACATGAAGATGAAACTACTCCTAAAACTCTGCATATCTCTAACTCTGGAACCCAGGGGGTATTTATGGCCACCAGGGAAAAGGGGGGCCAGGGGACAAACCCTGGCCCAAAATGCAGCCGCGGAAACACGACCAAAGACGCATTTTCGCGGCCATAAAGTGGCTGCGCGCGCAGCGCTTCGAGCCGCGCGCAGTCCTTTTTGTCTCCTGTTGGTGTCTGGTCCCGGTTTTGTGTTTGCAGCTCCTGGTTTTGACAAAATCAGCCTCCTAGGTCAATGGCTATCTTAATAGGACTTTAATTATCAATTAAATGGTGATTTAGGGTCTTCTTCTTCATTGCACACCATAAACTTAGAATCAAGCAAGCAATGCTTTATTAGCAAAATTTAATATGAAATAAATATGAAGATGTTGTGTAAGATATGCAGTTTTAGAGACTAATCATTCCCCCACACTTATCTTTTGCTCGTCCCAAGCAAAACAAAAAACTAAGAAATTATTACACCACTTTCGCAGGTGACGCGATTACACTGAGCATGTGCAACAAGCCGTTAAACCTCTAAGTTCCCCTTAGAGGAGGAGTTTTATCTCCTGAGCGGATTACACCCACAAAATCCATAAATAAAGAAGTCAAATGTTAGTATTTTGAAAACGCATTTTTGAAATAAAAAAGTGTTGAAGTATTTTTGCGAAAATATAAGTGATCCAAGGTCATAGGTTAACCAGAAATTGTTCTTTCTTAAACTAAGTCAAAATGCAAAAAAAATCTTGATATAAATTAAATGTAAGAATTTAAAATTGAATTGACTTTTTGATCTTTCATAAAATTCTTAGTAAAATATGCACTTTGTGAACTTTGAAGATTTTTGGGATATCGACTCTAACTTTCATGCCATTTGTTTATATATATATATAAAATTTTTTTTCTTCCCTTAGTTTCTTTAGGCTTTCTTATTTACTCGGGTAGTGAGCCTTTAGTCGGTGACTCCCAAATCAGATGATCTTAGGACACCGATGAGAAAATATCCCTCGGACTTAAGGACTCGAGTAAATAAGGCCACAAAACTAAAGGGGATTATCTATTTTTTTATCCACCGTTTTAGGTGTGAATAATCATGCTTCCTAAGGCATAATTACCCAACTTTAATAAGTGGCTTTTATTTATCATATATATATATTTTCAATATATATTATTTTTGGTATTTCAGTCTTTGTTTCAATCCCAAAAATTGTGTAAGTGTGGAGTGCATAAATCTAAGGCAAAAATTCAAGATCAAATTATCTTTTCAATCTTACTTTCTAATCCTAAAATTTAAACAAGATTTATTATTTTGACTCGGTTTAAAATTTCATAATTTTAGGTCTTCCTAATTCCTAAGATAAACTTAATTTTCTTAAAAATAAATCAAAACTATTTATATTATTTCAAAAAGTTTTGTAAAAAGAAAAGAAAAGTTTTTACATAAAAGATTTTTTTGCTTAATTAAAAAGAAGTGTAAATGGAAGAAAATATAAAACTAACTAAGTTAGTAAACCCTCCCCCACACTTATCTCATACATGGTCCTCAATGCATCGTGAATGTGTAAATACATAAAACAAATGGAGAGGGAAGGAAGATTACCTCAAGGGGGTGGCTCTGGTGGTGGTCTGATAGGGCCAAGCGTTGTAACCCAATCAGGATAATGTGGATCTTGAAGGAACCCACCAGTGACCTCTCTAATATGATGATAAGTAGTAAAAAAATGCATATTTATCACTACATTTGCTATCATGTTTCCCTATTTATTCTTTTAATTATGCACTATTACTAAAGTTTTGTTATTTAATGTGTGCAGGCCTTGAGTAATTAAAAAAATAAAGAAATAAAGCCTAAATGAAGCCCAAAAATCCATGTGCAAGCCCATGTGCAAAAGTTGTAGTAATTTAGAAGTTTCTATATTATCTATAACCTAATCTAAACTTAGATTTTTAAACTCTTATTTAAAATCTAAGGGAGGAAAAGGGAGGATAAGATAGAACTCCTAATTGCTAAAAGAAGAGGAAAAGGATGGACTTCTACTCAACCCTAGTTGCTTGAGGACAAGGATAAAGATAAAAGAAGAAGAGTTTCAAGATAAAAATTCGTTTTAAAAAGATTTGGATTTATGATAACTTGCTTCCCAAGTTATCCCGAATTTTCAAAATAAAGAGTTTGCATGCCGAATCCAGAAGGATATACCCAGATGGACAGACCAGAGGAGGCCACGCAAAAAAACGCGTGGCCAATGACCAAGCTATAGCCGCAGAAACGCGGCCATAGCCGCGATTCCGCGGCCCTATGGATGAGGATGAGTACCAGTTTTCGTGGGAGAGTTGTACCGGGACTCTACTTCTTCCATCTCCTATAAATACCTCTGCATAGCAACAGAGAGGGGGCATCCAGAGACGGGAACTTAGGGTTTTTCTTTAGATTTTCTCTTTTCAAAAAATTCTTGTAATTTCGTGTTTAGCATATTTTGGAGAAGGAGAGGAGCGCTGTATTTGGAAGTGACATTCAAATAAAGGTTACCTTTTCTTCTTTGTTATTAAATTTTGTCATTTAAATTTTGTTTTCTGCTGAGATCTATTATTTGTCTTCTTCTCTCTTTCACACAATTTTTCACATTAAACAAAAATTAAAAATAAAAAAAAGGTAATGAATAACTAAATTTAATTTGGGGTTTGCTAATCTCTTAAACAACCCTAGTGTAGTTGAGAAAGTGACTTGATTGATATCACTTTTAGAAACCCTAGAGTTAAAATAATTTTCTTGAAGATGAATTAAAAATTAGGCTTTCCTAATTTAGGGTACACTTCTAAACGATTCTTCATAAATTCATACTTAAGAACTTTGATAGCATAACTTTAAGTTAAAACTTCTTTTATGCTATACTTAGAAGTTAGGATGAACAACTGTTGAATTTTTATTAGTGCACACTAGTTAGGATTCTAATATCATTTATCTTACTTGAACTTTCATTAATAACCTAGGATAGATGTTACTTGTTTCAAGATGATATTTACTCTTTGAGACTTACTCTATGGGTTGTGGTAGAAGATTAGTGAACTACATATCTCAAATCATTCAAATCTAATCAATATCTCTCTTGTGTTTTGTGATAAGTGTAATACAGAGAAATCGTCCGAAACGCTTGCATCGCATCCTTCCCTGTGGATCGACCCGCTTTGGCCCTTGCTGCAGCGGATAGAATTGAAATGAGACTAAGAATTGCTAACTCTTAACTTTTTCTTTATTACAATTTCTCGTTCCAATCAAAATTTTGGCGCCGTTGCCGGGGAAGGAACGGCACGATATTCTCAAAACTAATTCTTTCTTTCTTTTTGTTTGCAGGATCAGAGAACAGGAAATATAACAGCAGCAAAGGACGTATAGCAACTCTGTGCCTCTGCCCTAGAAGGCAGAGCAGCAGAGCCTACTACAGAGCCGCGCAAACGCGGCTATAGCCGCATTTTCGCGGCTATAGCCGCATTTTCGCGGCCTGAGTAGTGAACTACTCACTGATTTTAAAGCAGGTTGCTGGAAATTTAACGCTATACTTGCTGTTCTGTTAATTTTTCTCTGTAATCACCCTGCACACTGATAATTAATTAACAGTAACCTATTTGTTGAAAAATAAAAAAAATTAGACTCTTGCATCATAGCGCACGTGTCTATTTAATTTTTTTAATTCTGTTGAAGAGTGCTGGCGACAAGGTACGTTTACATTGCATATAGATTAGGAAACATTCTTGGCTGATTTATTGCTTTTTGAGTGATTACTTGTCTATTGCTTTACACGTACATAAAAAAATTTTAAGGGCAAAACCCATAAACAAGATAAGGTGGGGATTTCATCACCCTTCCTTGGCCCACAAATCATCTCCGTCACACTCACAACCCTAACCCTGAGTAAAAATTGACTAGACGTTGGCCTTAGGTTAACTCGGACTCACTAGGAGATTGACTGAAGGAGGAAGTTGTTCGAAATTAACTCTTACCAAATCGGTGCCTAGGAAGGGGATTAAGGGCCGAAAGCCCGAAGATCGGTGGTTACTTAATTAAGGAACGTCTTTGACGGATAACCTCCCACCGGTCTTGCCACCTACCTGGCCGATTAACTTGTGGTTAAGGTCGGCAATATACCTCCTAAAGACAGTCTACAGTTAGGAGTCGTCTAGTTCCAGGCTTACCCTAGAATAGGAATTTTGACTATTTTTATTTTTCTTTGATTGATTGGGTGAACTTATTTGTTAACTGTGCATGTCAGCTTGGTCGAGAGACCCATTCACATCTAGACTAACTAGAACCAGTTCACCACCCGAACAAAAACCCGACTCACACATGGCACAACCACCGTCACTACAAGATAGGTTCTATCCTATTAGGACCTCTCTTCCTTCTTGCATTCAGTTACCCGATGAAGGTGTTGACCAATTTGAGCTCAAACCACAATACATCAACACTCTTCCCAAATTTCATGGACTTGAATCTGAGGATGCATACTTTTTCATAAGGGAATTTGAAGAAGTATGTCTCATGATGAAGATACCCAGCCTAGGAGTAGATGCCATCAAATTACGGTTTGTCCCATTCTCTTTGAAAGACTTAGCAAAGAAATGGCTCTACAGTCTAGAGGCCGGTTCAATATCCTCATGAGATAATTTCGTCAAAGCCTTCTTAAAGAACTTTTATCCCGTTCACAAGAATGCATTAATTAGGAAAAGCATCTTGCAGTTTAAGCAAATAGCCAATGAACATTTTTGGACATACTTCGAACGTTTTAAGGACCTCCTTGCCCAATGCCCTCACCATGGGATAGAGAAATGGCGACTTTGTCAAGTTCTTTATGATGGATTAGAATATCAAACTAAAACACTATTAGAATCCATGTGCCAAGGAGGATTTTTGAAAAAGAATGAACATGAAGGATGGTTATTATATGAAGAATTAGCTGATAATACCATCCAATGGGAACCAACTAAAAATTTAGGACTAATGACCCTACTTCTTCTAAAGGAGGGATCCATTCCATTGAGGCTAACATAGCTACCGATGCTAAACTAGCTGCTGTGATGCGAAGACTAGAAGCTCTTGAAACTAAAGAACCAGTCTCTGTGAACCAAGTCAGCCCAACACCTTCGGCGGGCTGTACTTATTGTCAAGACATGAACCATGTGTTCGAGGAATGTCCCGTCTTTATCGCGCATCAAACCTTGCCCGAACATATGAGTGCGGCCTTCACAAGGCCCGCTAACAATCTATATTCGCCCACCTACAATCCCGGTTGGAGAAATCATCCAAATTTTTCATGGGGCCCAAGCAACAATGATCAAACAAGGCCCAAATTCTCGAACAATTTTCAAAATCCACCTTATCAACAAAATTTCCCCAGTCAAAATCCTCCACACTCTTTCCAAAATTCACAAATGGAAACAAGACTCTCAAACATGGAAAGAAAGGTGGATACTCTAGTTAAAAGCCACGACACGCTGGCTCAAGTCTTGACTAGGATAGAGATCCAACTGAATCAACAAGAAAGACAAAAGGGAACTCTACCAAGTCAACCATTGCCAAACCCTAGGAATCCTAGGCAAGCCAATGAGGCTCAAGACCCAAACCAGTGTAACTTGGTTCATACACTAAGATCAGGGAAACAAGTTGATAATCACGTATCCATGCCACAGGACCCATCTCAATTGTCCATTCCATCCAGTTCCACTCCATCTCCACAAAACTCCAAAGAAACTGAAGTTGATAAATCAGCAAGACAGGTGCACCAACCTACAGCCCCATTTTCGAATAGGCTTAGGAGTAATAATAATGCACATATGGAGAAACTACTCGAGGTGTTTAATCAGGTTAGGCTAATATACCACTTCTTGATGCAATCCAACAGGTCCCTAGTTATGCCAAATTCCTTAAGGACATGTGCACCAAGAAAAGAAAGACAAATGTGCCTAAGAAGGTTTTTCTAGCCACTAACATTAGTGAGCTATTGTCCAACCAGATCCCAGTCAAGTACAAAGACCCTGGTTGCCCCACCATTTCTTGCACAATAGGTCGAGCTGAAATCAATCGAGCACTCCTCGATTTAGGAGCCAGCATTAATTTGCTTCCCTTCTCCGTATATCAACAACTTGGATTAGGAGAACTCAACCCAACCCAAGTTACAATCCAATTGGCTGATCGCTCAATCAAAGTTCCTAAGGGAGAGATCAATGATGTCCTCATACGGGTGGGAGAATTCATTTACCCAGTCGATTTCATTGTTTTAGAGACACAACCTGTGTATAATCCTAGGTCCCAAACTCCCATCATCTTAGGACGCCCGTTCCTAGCAACCGTGAATGCAATCATAAATTGTAGAAACGGATCTATGAGATTGACTTTTGGGGATATGACCAAGGAAGTCAATGTTTTCAACTTAGGTAAACACCCCTACGACATAAACGACCAACCCTTTGAGGTTAACTTCATTGAAAACATGACTAGTGAGCACAACGAGGAGATCACACTAGAGTCAAAGGAAGAGGAAGAGTTAGAATCAAGTGATCTCAACCTTGATGAGATTGAATGGGCAGCAAATCCAAGTTCTATAGAGATGGAAAATTCAAGCTTAACACCTCCACCCATCGAGCCACCTCCTTCTTTGGAGTTAAAGACCTTGCCTAAACATCTTAAGTACGCCTACCTTGGTGAACAAGAGACGTTACCAGTCATAGTTACCTCCAATTTGACTGTAGGAAAGAGGAAGACCTACTGGCAACCCTTAGGAGATATAGGGAAGCCATTGGTTGGACCATGGTAGATATTAAGGGACTGAGCCCTAAGATAGTCCAGCATAGAATCCATCTAGAGGAAGGGGTTAAACCTAAGAGGGATCCACAGCGTAGGCTAAACCCGCTCATGCAAGAGGCTGTACAAGCCGAAATAATAAAACTGTTAGATAATGGGATCATTTATCCCATTTCCGATAGCGAATGGGTTAGCCCAATGCATGTGGTCCCTAAGAAGTCCAGCTTTACTGTGGTAGAAAACGACAAGCAAGAGTTAGTGCAAACACGACTGCCTACCAAAGTTCGAGTATGCATAGACTATCGCAAGTTGAACGTTGCCACTAGGAAAGATCATTTTTCCCTCCCATTTATCGACCAAATGCTGGAACGATTAGCGGGCCATGAGTATTACTGTTTCTTGGTCGGTTACTCAGGGTATAACCAAATCCCAATAGCCCCGGAGGACCAAGAAAAGACAACGTTCACATGCCCATTTGGGACATTTGCCTATCGTCGAATGCCTTTCGGCCTATGTAATGCCCCCGCGACATTCCAACGTTGTATGTTAAGCCTTTTCTCTGACATGGTCGAGCGCTTTTTAGAGATTTTCATGGACGACTTCTCCGTCTATGGAAATTCATTTGACCAATGTCTCCATTACTTAGAGCTAGTGCTGAATAGATGCACCGAAAAGAACTTGACCCTAAATTGAGAAAAGTGCCACTTTATGGTACAACATGGGATTGTCCTAGGTCATGAGATATCTAGGGAAGGGATCAAAGTGGACAAGGCTAAGGTGGAGATCATAGCCAAACTTCCAATTCCACGAAGTGTGAAGGACATTCGTTCTTTCTTAGGACATGCCGGGTTTTATCGTAGGTTCATTAAGGATTTTAGCAAAATTGCTAGACCCCTTATAAACCTTTTAGCTAAAGACGTGCCCTTCATCTTTGACGATAAGTGTAATAGCGCGTGGGAGAAGTTAAAATTGGAACTTATCTCTGCACCTATCATCTCACCTCCGGACTGGTCCAACCCTTTTGAGATCATGTGCGATGCCTCAGATTTTGCGATAGGCGCTGTCTTAGGACAACGCAAAGATAACAAGCAACACGTGATCTATTATTCAAGTAGGACACTCAATGACGCCCAAGTGAATTACACTACAACTGAGAAAGAATTCTTGGCAGTAGTGTTCGCTTTGGAGAAATTCCGCCCATACCTACTTGGGACCAAAACTACAATATTCACCGACCATTCCGCACTTCGATACCTAATGCTAAAAAAGGATGCGAAGGCCCGACTCATTCGTTGGATCCTCCTCCTTCAAGAATTTGATCTCAAAATTCGAGATAAAAAGGGTGTTGAAAATGTTGTCGCAGACCATCTTTCTCGTGTGCATAACGCACCTTCCGACGAGCTGCCCATCAATGACAATTTTCCCGACGAACAACTTCTAGCCATCTCTACAGAACCATGGTTTACCGACATAGTAAATTACTTAGTCACAAACCAAACACCACCTAATTGGTCAAAACAGGATAGATACTGATTCTTGTCTCAAGTCCGGTATTACATATGGGAAGATCCTTACCTTTTCAAATATTGTAGCGACCAAATTAATAGGAGATGCGTGCTCGATGAGGAAACTAGAAGCGTTCTAGCCTTTTGTCACGAATTTGCTTGCGGGGGACACTTTGGTCCCCGCAAAACTGCCGAAAAGATCCTACAAAGTGGCTTTTATTGGCCCACTTTGTTTAAAGACGCATTTGACTTTTGCAAAACTTGCACAAGATGCCAAATGACTGGAAGGATTTCTAAACGAAATATGATGCCCCTAAATCCGATTCTAGAAGTAGAATTTTTGATGTTTGGGGCATTGATTTATGGGTCCCTTCCCTAATTTGTTTGGGCACCAATACATCTTGTTGGTTGTAGATTACGTATCCAAATGGGTAGAAGCCGTCCCTTGCAAGACAAATGACAACAAAGTTGTTGTCAAATTCTTGAAAGAAAACATCTTCTCACGCTTTGGAACCCCTCGTGCCATAATTAGTGACAATGGTACACATTTTTGCAATAGAACTTTTGAAGCTCTTATGCGAAAATATGCCATAACACACAAGTTATCTGCGCCGTACCATCCTCAAACCAGTGGACAGGTAGAAGTTTCCAATAGACAAGCCAAGCTTATCTTGGAGAAAACTGTGAATCAAAATAGGAAGGACTGGTCCACCAAATTGGTGGATGCCTTATGGGCATATAGGACCGCCTTTAAAATGATTCTAGGAATGTCTCCCTACAGACTAGTCTTTGGAAAGGCTTGCCACCTTCCTGTTGAGATAGAGCACCGAGCCTTATGGGCAATTAAGCAGCTGAATTTCGATCTAGATAAGGCCGGTGAGCTGCGAAAATTGCAAATTTCTGAACTTGAGGAGTTGAGGAACGAAGCATATGAAAATGCGAAAATTGTGAAGGATAGGGTTAAGGTGTTTCACGATAAGTTCATCACTAGAAAAACTTTTGTCCAAAGACAAAAAGTGTTACTCTATAACTCTAGACTTCATCTCTTTCCTGGCAAGTTAAAATCAAGATGGACAGGGCCTTTCATTGTTAAGACTGTGTTTCCACACGGAGCAATAGAGATCTACAACCCGAAAAATGGCAGTACATTCAAGGTAAATGGTCAACGTCTTAAAATATTTTTGGAATCAGTACCGGAAGTAAATGCAGCCATGGGTCTTTTTGACCCAATGTATCGGTAACTCTATCTCTCTGCCAATTCATGCATCCATCATTCCATTCATACATTGGGGACAATGCATGAGACAAGTGTGGGGAAAGGGTAAAATGTTAAAAAAAAATTAAAAAGAAAAAAATTAAAAAAATTAAAAATATATATATATATATATAAATTTTCTTTTCTTTATTTGTTCTAACATAAAAAATATATATAAAAAAAGGACAATATTTTGACTTATCTTTTGAAAGAAATCTAAGTTAGTCTTAAGAATTAGGAAAATCATGATTAGGATTTCTAAAAACTTGGTCAAAATAAATAAATTGTTGAATTTTTAGGTCTAGGAGGAAAAATTGAATAAGTAATTAGTCTTGATTTTTACCTTAATGAAATGTGCATACCTAATACACTTACACATCTAGGATTCTAAGACAAAGACTCTTGTGCCCTATAAAAAAAATAATACTAAAAAAAAACAAACAAAGAAATTCACTGATTAAGCTGGATACATGTGCCTCAAGAAGCATAAGTATTCACGCCTAAAAGTGATTTTATAAATAGAGTCCTTGGTTTTGTGGCCTAGTTCACTCGAATCCTTAAGTCCGTGTGGTGTTTTCTCACCTGGTGCCCTAAAACCAATCAGTTTTGGGAGCCACCGACTCTAAGTTCGCTACATGGGTGGATTAGAAAGCCTAAAAAAACTAAGAAATACTATTTATATATGTACTAACACATCTAAAAGTCAAGTAGTTAGGTATGAGGGCCTCAAGAAGCCTTGATACTTACACAAAAAAAAATTAGATGAGTTATACATATTAAAAAAAAAGAAGAGAAAATAATAATAAAGAGGCATGAGAGTCTAAATTAAAGAATTCCTAGTAAAGATTCACAAGGATGCATATGACTTAGGGTAACAAAAGAGACTATACAAAATTCAATTTTGATTTTACCTAAAATGGATAACAATTTATTATATAAAGACTAAGTTTAAGAATGAATAAAAATGATAATCCTAAAACTTATAGACTACTTAGTCTCTTCAAATATATTTCAAATATTTTTCTTTTTATGGATTTTGTGGGTGTAATCCGCTGAAAACCCTCACGAGACAACACTCGTCCTCTAGGGTAACCTAGAGGTTTAACGGCTTGTTGCACATGCTAAGTGCAACCGTGATGCCTACGAAAGTGAGTTAGGATAGATTAGTTTTCCTTTTCTTATTCTTTTTAATTTTTACTCGAGGACGAGCAAAAAGATAAGTGTGGGGGTGTGATAAGTAGTAAAAAATGCATATTTATCACTACATTTGCTATCATGTTTCCCTATTTATTCTTTTAATTATGCACTATTACTAAAGTTTTGTTATTTAATGTGTGCAGGCCTTGAGTAATTAAAAAATAAAGAAATAAAGCCTGAATGAAACCCAAAAGCCCATGTGCAAGCCCATGTGCAAAAGTTGTAGTAATTTAGAAGTTTCTATATTATCTAACCTAATCTAAACTTGGATTTTTAAACTCTTATTTAAAATCTAAGGGAGGAAAAGGGAGGATAAGATAGAACTCCTAATTGCTAAAAGAAGAGGAAAAGGATGGACTTCTACTCAACCCTAGTTGCTTGCAGGACATGGCTAAAGATAAAAGAAGAAGAGTTTCAAGATAAAAATTCGTTTTAAAAAGATTTGGATTTATGATAACTTGCTTCCCAAGTTATCCCGAATTTTTAAAATAAAGAGTCTGCATGCCGAATCCAGAAGGATATACCAAGATGGACAGACCAGAGGAGGCCACGCAAAAAAACGCGTGGCCAATGACCAAGCTATTGCCGCGAAAACGCGGCCATAGCCGCGTTTCCGCGGCCCTATGGATGAGGATGAGTACTAGTTTTCGTGGGAGAGTTGTACCGGGACTCTACTTCTTCCATCTCCTATAAATACCCCTGCAGAGCAACAGAGAGGGGGCATCCAGAGACGGGAACTTAGGGTTTTTCTTTAGATTTTCTCTTTTCAAAAAATTCTTGTAATTTCGAGTTTAGCATATTTTGGAGAAGGAGAGGAGCGCTATATTTGGAAGTGACATTCAAATAATGGTTACCTTTTCTTCTTTGTTATTAAATTTTGTCATTTAAATTTTGTTTTCTGCTGAGATCTATTATTTGTCTTCTTCTCTCTTTCACACAATTTTTCACATTAAACAAAAATTGAAAATAAAAAAAAAGTAATGAATAACTAAATTTAATTTGTGGTTTGCTAATCTCTTAAACAAACCTAGTGTAGTTGAGAAAGTGACTTGATTGATATCACTTTTAGAAACCCTAGGATTAAAATAATTTTGTTGAAGTTGAATTAAAAATTAGGCTTTCCTAATTTAGGGTACACTTCTAAACGATTCTTCATAAATTCATACTTAAGAACTTTGATAGCATAACATTAAGTTAAGACTTCTTTTATGCTATACTTAGAAGTTAGGATGAACAACTGTTGAATTTTTATTAGTGCACACTAGTTAGGATTCTAATATCGTTTATCTCGCTTGAACTTTCATTAATAACCTAGGATAGATGTTACTTGTTTCAACATGATATTCACTCTTTGAGACTTACTCTATGGGTTGTGGTAGAAGATTAGTGAACTACATAACTCAAATCATTAAAATCTAATCAATATCTCTCTTGTGTTTTGTGATAAGTGTAATACAGAGAAATCGTCCGAAACGCTTGCATCGCATCCTTCCCTGTGGATCGGCCCGCTTTGGCCCTTGCTATAGCGGATAGAATTGAAACGAGACTAAGAATTGCTAACTCTTAACTTTTTCTTTATTACAATTTCTCGTTCCAATCATATGACCTAATAAAAGAATGATTGATTGAATGATCTTATTTAAAAATTTATCCCCATCTAATTTCCAATTTTCAAAAATAATTACTGAGTCATTTTTGTCAACATTCTTGTCCAACAATAAAGTGTGATTTTGAAAGATGACAGATTTGGGCTCAAAGGGATCAGGAATAAAAACCGATACCGATTCGTGAATTTGACTCAGATCAAGTCGAGAGTCAAAAATGAGAGTCAAAATTGGTTCAAAAATAGAGTCCAAACCAAAGAATTGATGCTCACACACTTTCCCCATGAATGCAGTGTGATCCTAAGAGATTGGTGATTCTATTTCACGGTGTATTGATACAGGATTCAATGTTGACACCGGAATAGAGAAAAAATCTGGTAAAGATACCTGGGTCATTATTGAATCAAAAAGTGAAATGGAATGACCAACATGAGGTTCAGGATCACCTTCAAGCTCAAGTTCAATTTCAGGAAAAGGATAACTTGCCAAAATATCAAGGTGGTTTTCAAGACTTTAGGCAAGTTCAAATGGATGTAATGAAACTAAATCTTGATTTTTGTCAACAGAAGGAATGTGAATGGGTGAAATGAGCGAGTCAAGTTCAGGAATAATGGAACCAAAACTAGCTCAAGAATGTCACTTATTTCAGATAACACTACAAGAGTCGATATTGATTCAAGGAATGGACTCGAATCGTTAACTTGAAACTCAAGTTCACATTCATCTTCAATTTCAAGAAATGGATAGCTTACCAAAGTATCAGGAACTGAATGTTGGTCAAGTTCAGGTTGGTATGATGAAATTGAATCTAGATTTCCAAAATGGCAAGATTCTTGAGTCATATGATTATCTGATGGACATAAAAACTTATTCATATGTTGAATTATTCGCTCGGTCTCTTGCACAAATTCCATAGTTTTTCCCACAATGATTTTTCTTTGATTGGTTCTGGAAAGAAACTATATGAATGTTGGAAATTTTGTGGACGTGATGAGGCCATATTGTTTTCAAATTGTTTTGGGCCTCTATCGCTTCTTCCAAAGTTCTTTGCAATGATGATTTTTCTTCAATTGGTGGTTCAGGAAAAGGAGGATATGAAGAAGAATCGGGGAATGAATATTGTGAAAAGTGTGGACAATGTGGTTGATAATTTGACTCGGGAGAGGTGAATCCCCATTGACTCTGTGAAGAGTTGAAATTATTTTAAAGATCTTGGTTATAGGATTGGAGATATGGGTCATATTGATTTGGATAATCCCAACTCGGCATATATGGTTGGTTCATGTTGTACATAGCCGGGTTGGAGTTATCCGAGTCAAATGAGGTTAGAGTGAAATATGGATTCATATTTTGATTGAAAAAATATTGTTGTTAAAATCCATTTCACAATATACAAAAAAAGAAAACAAACAAACAAACAAACAAAGAAAAAGAAAAAGAAAAAGAAAAAGAAAAAGAAAACAAGGCTATGCTAGGGTTGACTTAGACCTAGATGACTCCTAACTGGTTAGACTGTCCATGGGGGTATATTGTCGGAAGGTGACCACGAGTTAATCGGCCGGTAGGGGCAAGATCAGTGGGAGGTATCCGTGCCGGAGCAACGGGCCTAATTATGCCAAACCACTGTTCTTCGAGATTTTGCCTCTCAATCCCCAACCTTAGACACCGATTTAGCAAGAGTCAAATTCTAACAACTTCCGTCTTAGGTCAATCTCCTAAATGAGTCCGAGATGTCCCTAGGGGTCAACATCTAGCAAATTTTATTTAGGCTTGGGTTATGTGAGTGGGGAGGTGATTTTTAGGCTAAGGGAGGGTAATAATTTCCCCACCTTATGTTGTTTTGGGTTTTGCCTTTAAGTTAATTTGTGCAAGTGTGCAATATGGATAAGATGAATACAAAAAAACGAGTAAATCACTGAAGTGTTTGTCCTAACTATATGCTATGCAATATGTACACCTCCTATCAATATCACAACTACATAAGAATAAAATATAGTATATTGGAATGAAAATTGACACGTGCCTAAATGCAAATGTCTAAACTGTTTTAAAGCATCCAATTTCTGTATTTTAGTTCTTAAAATTATTTACAGCGCACAGTGATATTTAACAAAAATTAGCAGCAGAATATAAGGATACACAAGAATTTACCCCACCACACTAGAGCAAGTGTGGACCTTTGCAATGCCAAAAAAATTTAACATGCACACCAAAAAACAAAGAAGAAAGGTTAACAAAAATGTGAAATCAAACCGATCCCATCCCCGATAACGGCACCAAAATTTGAACGGGGGAAAATCGCGCACAAAAAGTGTATGTTTTAAAATCAAGATTTAAAGTGTGTGCGCTTTGGCTTCCTTGATACTTCTGTTATAGCATAGAGGCTAAAACGAGTCGAATCCACAAGGAGGAGAGGCGATAGAAGCTTACACGGTTGATTCACGTGTATGTTAACGGTTCTTCAAAGTTTTAAAGAATGAAAAAGAAAAGAAAGAAAAGAATGAAAAGAGAAGTACGGTGAAAACAAGGAAGTGGGAAACATAGAAAAGAATGGTTTTGTGGTTTTTTTTTTATATCTAAAATAAAGTGAAAAAGAAAGAAAACTCACGGCTACTAACTACTAATGACTCCACCAACACGCTAACCTCTTAGTGATAGTTGCCTCACAGGCATCATTGGTCATCACTAGTCCTTGGTTCAAGAGCGATTCAAAGCATGACCCATATGTAACTTATCACAACCGGACTCTATAAAACAAGTTCAAGCTACACTTAAACCATCAAAACTAAAAGTAAGCATGGAGTAAAGTAATGTTAGCTTGTTAGTGGTTAGGAAGTTAAAGTTAGATCCATCATCATGAGCCATCAGTGGCTCTTACAAGAGCAAGGCCAAACCGAGGCTATTAGATTCATGTGGATTATCAAATAAGAAGTTAGACTAGTTGGTGGTTAGTAGTTAGTTGCCATGAGATAAAAGTTAGCTACATATGTAAAAGAGATTAGAGAGAAGAAAACATAGAGAGGTAAAGAGAGCACCTTTCATAGATTGTTACCTTCTATTACAAGCACTCTTGCATTCCAAGCATGTACCACACTCTCTCTCTCCCTATTATAAGATCTACAAAATAGAAAATACAATGGAGGAAGAAGAACTAACCTAAACTAAACTACCCTAAGCTATAACATGAAGAAGAAACTACTCCTAAAACTCTGCATATCTCTAACTCTGGAACCCAGGGGGTATTTATAGCCACCAAGGAAGAGGGGAGCCAGGGGACAAACCCTGGCCCAAAATGCAGCCGCGGCCGCGGCCACAAAAGTGGCCGCGTGCGCGACGCTTCGAGCTGCGTGCAGTTTTTTTTTGTCTCCTGTTAGTGTCTGGTCCCGACTTTGTGTTTGCAGCTCCTGGTTTTGACAGAATCAGCCTCCTAGGTCAATGGCTATCTTAATAGGCCTTTAATTATTAATTAAATGGTGATTTAGGGTCTTCTTCTTAATTGCACACCATAGACCTAGAATCAAGCAAGCAAAGCTTTATAAGCAGAATTTAATATGAAATAAATGTGATGATGTGGTGTAAAATATGCAGTTTTAGAGACTAATCAATGTGACACAATATTTAATATTACATCCCCAACAGACGTAAAAGTGTGAATATAAAGAGATCTACAAGTGTGAATAGAGCAAAAGATGCCCACAAGTATAAAAGGGAAACTCGAAAGCCGAGCTGGGGGCTTGAAAGAAAAAGACCCTGGACGGTCTACAACTGATTCACTACGCTACTGTTGCGCAACTCTGATCAATAGGAAGTCCACCGTGGTCCAACCTCTGGGATCTGGACATGCAGGTCCAGGGGAGTTAGAAAGCTGCCCAATGAGTGGTTAGATGAGTGCCAAGTGGCGTACATAGATAAGCACACTTGTATTAATAAATTCAAATCGAAAAGCATGTATTGAAAATCGTGTCGTAAGCACAGGTACACATGAGCAGGAAATGAGGCATCAAGTAAAATAAATGTGGCAAAATTAATTGTTCAAGCCCAAATGACGGATCCATGAGACCAGTACATCGAAAGAATAATCCAAATAAGAAACCCTCATATATATACCTTATACCTCACGTCACCGTATCCTGGGTTCATGATTAGTCTCTAATTTTGCATAATTTTTATCACACCGTCACATTTATTTCATATTAAATTCTGCTAATAAAGCTTTGTTTGCTTGATTTTAGGTCCATGGTATGCAATGAAGAAGACCCTAAATCACCATTTAATTGGTGATTAAAGGCCTATTAAGATAGTCATTGACCTAGGAGGCTGATTCTGTCAAAACCAGGGGCTGCAAATCAGAAACCGAGACCAAAACTTGATAGGGGACAGAAGGGAACGCGCGCGGCTCGAAGCGCCGCGCGCGCGGCCCCAGTATGGTCGCAGAAACGCGGCCTGGGCCGCGTTTCCTCCGCCATACGGTCACGGTCGAGTCTTAGGCCAGGGTTTGTCCCCTGGCCCCCCTCTTCCCTGGTGGCTAAATACCCCCTGGGGTTTCAGAGCAAAGATATACAGAGTTTAGGGTAGTTTTTATTCCATGTTGTAGTTTAGTTTAGGTTAGGTTAGTTCTTCTTCTTCCTCTTTATATTTTTCATTTTGTTTTAGATTTTGTAATAGGACAGAGACTGATACATGAGTGGAATGCAAGAGTGCTTATAAAAGAAGGTGACAAGCTATGCAAGGTGCTCTCTTTACCTCTCTTCGTTTTCTAACTTCTTTTATATGTTTAGCTAATCTTTTCTCTCATGGAACTAACTACTAACAACCAACTAGTCTAACTTCTTATTTGATAATCCACATGAATCTAATAGTCTCTACTTGGCCTTGCTCTTGCAAGAGCCATTGATGGCTCATGATGATGGATCTAACACTCTGCCTTCCTAACTCTCTAACAAGCAACATTACTTTACTCCATGCTTACTTTTAGTTTTGATGGTTTAAGTGTAGCTTGAACTTGTTTTGTAGAGTTGGGTTGTGATGAGTTACATATGGGTCATGCTTTGCATAGCTCTTGAACCAAGGACTAGTGATGGCTAATGACACATGTGAGGCAACTATCACTAAGAGGTTAGCATGTTAGTGAAGTCATTAGTAGTTAGTAGTCAGGGATTTTCTTTCTTTTTCACTTTGTTTAAGATATACAAAAATCACAAACATATTCTTTTCTATGTTTCCCACTTCTTTGTTTTCACCGTACTTCTCTTTTCATTCTTTCTTTTCTTTTCTTCTCATTCTTTAAAACTTTGAAGAACTTTTTAACAAACACGTGAATCAATCGGTAAAGCTTTTATCGCCTCTCGTCCCTGTGGATTTGATTGGTCACTAATGTTGCACATTTATTATCATATTTCCATACTTATTATAGAATAAACTTTGCATTGTCCTAATTAAATGCTTAATTTATTTGCAAGCCCATTCCTAAAGGAGAGTGAAGAGAAATGAGCCAAAAGCCCACCAAATTCTGAATTAAATCAGAATTAATTCAAACTCAGTGAATCAGGGCAAAATCAGAGAGGTTGAAAGCTGGTTGAGAAGAATCCTCCCAGAATCGATCGGTTGAAGCCAAGAAAAAAGGCCATTTCGTCACAATCCCGGGCCTAAACGAGAAAACCAACTGAAGATAAAGTCAGAACGTGAAACCGGGGAGACCCACCAACAGGGTGTGGCCACCTGGCCACACCCTGGCCGTGAAAACGCGGCCAAAGCCACGTTTCCGCAGCTTTGTTAGGGAGTTAGGGGGAGCGTTTGCTCCCCCAATCTTCCCGGGATTCCCCCCTTGTGGTTTTTCCTTATAAATACTGGTTTGAGCTGAGCAAAAGGGGACGACCATGCAGAGATAGGATTTAGTCTAGTTTTCCATTTTTTGTGTGTAGGTTTTTGTTTTTCTTTTCATGTAATTTTTAGTTTTAATTTATGTAATTCAGAGGAGATCATACTTTCATAGAAGAACAAGAATGAAGCTTGTGCTGAGAGTGACACCGGTGTAAGGTTTCTTTCTTTTCTTTTATCATTATGAAATCGAATCTGTATTCTCTCTTTGTATGTACTTCGTTTTAGTATTCTTCTTCTTCTTCTTTTCTACTTCACTCTTCTTTTGGTACAATTGTCTTCCAAGTGAGTCTAAAAGCATCGAAAGAGCCTTGCCTTTGCGAGTGCCACCGATAGCTTATGACGATGAATTTGAGTCTCTCTGTATCATTTCATGCTTGAGTTGTCTTAATGATGTAATGTGAAAGCGACCAACAATCAACTCTTATGGGCTATGCGCTGATTGCCTCCATTTCAAGGTAACATCGTCGCCAAAGATTTAGGGTAAGCTTTTGGTAAAAAGAAGGTAAGTAATTATTTTTCTTTCTTTACTTTTATTTCTGTAGATTAAATCACCAACACCATATCTTCCAAATATTTCTTTTCCAATTTATTTGTACATAGTCGTTTTCTGATTTTCTCCACCTTCTCCATCTATCGCTTTCTTTCTAACTTAACCTAACTCTTTTTCATTTTCATTTCTTAAAACAAAGAAGAACTTTCATTTTTTCTTCATAAAGATTTCAATAAAAAACCTTGAACGCTTCTATCGCAAACCCTCTTTGTGGATCACGACCCGCATAGCCACTTGCTATCGCGGTTAGAATTGAGCACTTGCACATGTTTATTCTTAGATCTGAAATACTGTATTTTATGTGTAGGTAAAGCTTCAATTAAATTTTGGCGCCGTTGCCGGGGAGGGTAATGGTTTTTATTGAAATCTGGTTTTTATTGAATTTTTAGAACTAAAACGAATTTGTCTTCTCTGTTGCAGGTTATAGGGCAAGAAAAGTCGGAAAAAAAGATTGTAGTAACATATAAGTGGTCTTGGGCTTCTGTTCTAGAAAACAGAGACCAAGTACCCTCTGAATTGCCGTGTTTGCTCGGCTTTAGCCGCGTTTTCGCGGCAAGGAAGAGTTCACTACTAACTGGATTTTTGCAGGACTGCTTGCTTTGCAAAATGATAGTTTTCTGTAAACTTTATTTCTTATATGCCATCACATAAGCCTGCTAATAAACCAACAGTAAAACATTTGTTGAAAAAGTTAAAAAAATTGATTAGACGTTTGCATTTTTAGGCACGTGTCTTTTCAATTCATTTATTTTACTATTGAAGATTGCTGGAGCAAGGTACGTTCGCATTGCGTCTAGAATAGGACTCATTTCTTGGTTGATTTATATCGCTTTGAGTGAATCTTATTTACATATCTTGTACACTTGCACAAACTGATCTTAAGGGCACCACCCCATAACAAGATAAGGTAGGGATTTAATCACCCTTCCTTGGCCCAAAAATCAGATTCTAAGCACTCACTAACCCGAGCCTAACTAAAAATGAGTAGACGTTGGCCCTAGGGACATCTCGGACTCAATTAGGAGATTATCCTAAGGGGAAAGGTGTTGGAATTTGACTCCTGTCAAATCAGTGTCTAGGAAAGGGATTAAGGGCCGAAAGCCCGAAGGTTGGTGGTTATTTAATTAAGGAACATCTTTGACGGATAACCTCCCACCAACCTTGCCCTGACCTGGCTGATTAGCTTGTGGTCAAAGTCTGCAGTGTACCTCCCGTGGACAGTCTAACCAGTTAGGAGTCGTCTAGGTCATAGGTCTACCCTAATTTAGGTTAGAATTTTTTCGTTTTTGTTTGCTTATTTGTTTATTTTTGTTTGTGCTTTATTATGTGATATGGCTTATAACAACAATTTTTCTAACTTCAATAATAATCCATATTACACACCGACCTCATTTTCAGATATTACCAACCCGGCATATCATAACTTTAACCAACCTAGTGTGCCGGATTGGTCTTATCCGAATCAATATAACCCATATCCCCAATCTTATAACCATAATTTCCATAATAATTTCAACTCTTCACAGAGTCAGTGGGGATTCACCTCCCCCGAGCCTAATTTTCAACCAATTTGTCCTCCTTATCCACCTAGTTCACAATATTTTCAAGATTCATACTCAGTTCCACCAGTCCAAATAGAAGACCATCAATTTTGGAAATGAGTATGCGTGAGTCCAAACAAAAATCTCAAAATCTGATGGACTCCCAATTTCTCTACCAATTCCAAAATAACACTTCATCTTTTCAACAAGACGATGAACCCATCAACTATGAAAAGATGCTTGAAGCCATGACTCAGGCTCAAAACGCTCGTAATCGTGACAAAGATATGATGGTCCAATCTCTACGTTCCTACCGTTTGACCAGTTCTGATGTCACGACCATTCTGTTAAAGCCGAAGTGTCATGTTGTTTTGGAAATCAAGGTTCCATTTCAGAACAATCATTTGAACTTACCCAAACTCCAAATTTTAAAAAGAATATTGACAGTTTGGCAAGTTATCCTTTTCCTGAAATCGAACTTGCAAATGAATATGATCATGAACCTCAACTTAGTGATTCAATTTTACTTCCTGATTCAAAATGACCCCGGTGTCTTCACCTGATTTCAATCTTTTTCCCGAGTCAACATTGGATCCTGTGCCAATTCATCATGAAATTGAATCACCCATTTTTGATTATCATATTGAACTTGACCAATTTTACATTTTTGAAAATACTATTGACAAATTGGCAAGTTCTCCTTTTTATGACATTGAACTCAATGAGAAATGTGACCTAGATTCTCAAATCTGTGATCCAGTTCAAATTCCCGAATCAATACTGACTCATGTTTTGTTACCGGACTTGGGTAATATTTTAGAGTCAGTTTTGATTCCCATACCTATCATTCTTGAACTTGAATCACCAATATTAAGTCACATTCCATTGTTGAAAAATAAATGTGGACTTGAGTTTCAACTTCTTGACTTGGACCCACTTCCTGAACCAATTTTGACTCCTGAACCTTTACTTGACTTAAGTCACCTTCCTGAGTCGGTATTAGTTCCTGTACTTCCTGAGTCCAAGTCAATTATTCTATCTTTTCATACTCCATTTTGGAACAAGGCGGTTGACAAATTTGACTCTGAAATTAATTATGAAATTTGGAAATTAGATGGGGTCAAATATTTAATAAAAATCCTTTATGGATACATCTTTTTAATGGGTTATATTAGAGAGATTTCTGGTGGGTTCCTCCGAACTCCACAAAAAGTTGATTGGGCCGCATTTCGTGGACCAATCAGACCACCACCGGAACCACCACCTTAAGGTAACATTTTTCTTCCCTTTCTTCTTTTTCATGCATCTATGCATTAATTCATACATTGAGGACAATGCATGAGATAGGTGTGGGGGAGGGTTCTAACAAAACTTAGGTTTTTCTTTTTATTTAAAAAAAATTAACATTTTCTTTGCTTTTAAAAACTTTTTGAAAATAGAAATAATATTTTGACATATTTTTTGTAAGAAATTAAGTTAGTTTTAAGGAATAGGAAAATTCAAATTAGGATTTCTTATACTTGGTCAAAATAAGATTATTTGTTTGATTTTTAGGGTTAGGAAGATAATTTGTCAAAGTAATTTAGTCTTGATCTTTACCTTGATGAAATATGCACACTTCATACACTTACACACTTAGGGTTCAAAAATAAAGATTCTTATGCCTTATAAAAAAAAGAAAAAAAATATATCTATGAAAAATGAAACAAATCTGATTATTGATTAGCTAGGTGCTTTGGCTTAAGTAAGCCTAAGTATTTATGCGAAAGATGATTAGATAAGTTTGAGAAAAAAATATATAAAAATCTTCTGATTAAGCTGGGTATTTGTGCCTAATAAAGCATAAGTATTCACGCCTAAAAGGGGTTCATATAATAAAATCCTTAGTTTTGTGGCCTTGTTTGCTCGAGTCCTTAAGTCCTTGGGGTGTTTTCTCACCTGGTGCCCTAAGATCATTTGGTTTGGGAGTCATCGATTAAAGGCTCATTACATGGGCAGATTAGAAAGCCTAATAGAACTAAGGAATAATATCACTAAAAAAATATATATATATAAATAAATAAGGCATAAGAGTTAGAGTTAATGAACCCTTCGTCAAAATTTTCACGATCACAAGGTGCATATGACTTAGGGTAAAGTAATAGACTAGATGAGAAGTACGATTTGACTCCTTACTTTGATTGATAACAAATTTCTGAATAGAGACTAAGTTTAGGAATGAAAAATTCAGTTTTCCTATAACTTATAGATTACTTAGATCTTACAATTATATTTCAAATATTTTTCTCTTTCAAAATGCTTTTCGAAAATACTAACTCTTTGTTTCTCTTTCTTTATGGATTTTGTGGGTGTAATCCACTGAAAACCCTCACGAGACAAAACTCGTCCTCTAGGGGAAACCTAGAGGTTTAACGGCTTGTTGCACATGCTCAGTGCAATCGCGTGACCTGCGAAAGTGGCATAATAATCCTTAGCATAGTTTAGTTGTTTTGCTCGAGTACGAGCAAAAGATAGGTATGGAGGTGTGATTGGTCACTAATGTTGCACATTTATTATCATATTTCCATACTTATTATAGAATAAACTTTGCATTGTCCTAATTAAATGTTTAATTTATTTGCAGGCCCATTCCTAAAGGAGAGTGAAGAGAAATGAGCCCAAAAGCCCACCAAATTCTGAATTAAATCAGAATTAATTCGAACTCAGTGAATCAGGGCAAAATCAGAGAGGTTGAAAACCGGTTGAGAAGAATCCTCCCAGAATCGATCGGTTGAAGCCAAGGAAAAAGGCCATTTCGTCACAATCCCGGACCTAAATGAGAAAACCAACTAAAGATAAAGTCAGAACGTGAAACCAGGGAGACCCACCAACAGGGTGTGGCCACCTGGCCACACCCTGGCCGCGGAAACGCGGCCAAAGCTGCGTTTTCGCGGCTTGTTTAGGGAGTTAGGGGGAGCGTTTGGTCCCCTAATCTTCCCGAATTTCCTTATAAATACTGGTTTGAGCTGAGCAAAAGGGGACAACCATGCAGAGATAGGATTTAGTCTAGTTTTCCATTTTTTTGTGTAGGTTTTTGTTTTACTTTTCATGTAATTTTTAGTTTTAATTTATGTAATTCAGAGGAGATCAGACTTTCATAGAAGAATAAGAATGAAGCTTGTGCTGAGAGTGACACCGGTGTAAGGTTTCTTTCTTTTCTTTTATCGTTATGAAATCGAATCTGTATTCTCTCTTTGTATGTACTTCGTTTTAGTATTCTTCTTCTTCTTCTTCTTCTTCTTTTCTACTTCACTCTTCTTTTGGTACAATTGTCTTCCAAGTGAGTCTAAAAGCATCGAAAGAGCCTTGCCTTTGCGAGTGCCACTGATAGCTCATGACGATGGATTTGAGTCTCTCTGTATCATTTCATGCTTGAGTTGTCTTGATGATGTAATGTGGAAGAGACCAACAATCAACTCTTATGGGCTATGCGCTGATTACCTCCACTTCAAGGTAACATCGTCGCCAAAGATTCAGGGTAAGCTTTTGGTAAAAAGAAGGTAAATAATTATTTTTCTTTCTTTTCTTTTATTTCTGTAGATTAAATCACCAACTCCACATCTTCTAAATCTTTCTTTTCCAATTTATTTGTACATAGTCGTTTTCTGATTTTCTCCACCTTCTCCATCTATCGCTTTCTTTCTAACTTAACCTAACTCTTTTTCATTTTCATTTCTTAAAACAAAGAAGAACTTTTGTTTTTTCTTCATAAAGATTTCAATAAAAAACCTTGAACGCTTCTATCGCAAACCCTCCTTGTGGATCACAACCCGCATAGCCACTTGCTATCGCGGTTAGAATTGAGCACTTGCACATGTTTATTCTTAGATCTGAAATACTGTATTTTATGTGCAGGTAAAGCTTCAATCAGGATTCGACTCGTTTTAGCCTCTATGCTATAACGGAAGTATCGAGGAAGCCAAAACACACACTCTCTAAATATCGATTTTAAAACATACACTTTTTATGCGCGGTTTTTCCCCGATCAAATTTTAGCGCCGTTGCTGGGGATAGGAACAGTTTGATTTCACATTTTTTGTTAATTTTTCTTCTTCGTTTTTTGGTGGGTAGGTTAAAGTTTTAGCATTGCAGAAGTCCACACTTGCTCAAGTGTGGTTGGGTAAATTCTTGTATATTTTTATATTCTGCTGCTAATATTTGTTTATATTACCTGCGCACTATAAATAATTGTAAGAACTAAAATACAGAAATTGGATGGTTTAAAACGGTTTAGACATTTGTATCTAGGCACGTATCAATTTTTATTCTAATATACTATATTTTATTCTTATGTTGTTGTAATACTGATAGGAGGTGTACATATTGCATTGCATATAGTTAGGATAAACACTTCAGTAATTTACTCGCTTTTTTGTGTTCATCTTATCTATATTGCACACTTGCACAAATTTAACTTAAGGGCAAAACCTAAAATAATATAAGGTGGGAAAGTCATTACCCTCCCTTAGCCTAAAAATCACCTCCCCACTCACACAACCCAAGCCTAATAAAAATTGCTAGACGTTGGCCCCTAGGGACATCTCGGACTAATTTAGGAGATTGACCTAAGGGAAAAGTTGTTAGAATTTGACTCTTGCTAAATCGGTGTCTAAGGTTGGGGATTGAGAGGCGAAACTTTGAAGAACAGTGGTTTGCATAATTATGCCCATTGCTCCGGTACGGATACCTCCCACTGATCTTGCCCCTACCTGGCCGATTAACTTGTGGTCAGCTTTTGATAATATACCCCCCGTGGACAGTCTAACCAGTTAAGAGTCGTCTAGATCTAAGTCAACCCTAGCATAGGCTTGCTTTCTTTTTCTTTTTGTTTGTTTGTTTGTTTGTTTGTTTGTTTTCTTTTTTGTATATTGTGAAATGGATTTTAATAACAATAATTCTTTCAATCAAAATATGAATCCATATTTCACTCTGACCTCATTTGACTTGGATAACTCCAACCTGGCTATGTACAACATGAACCAACCATATAGTTGGGATTATCCGACTCAATATGACCCATATCCTCAATCATATGACTATAATTTTCAAAATAATTTCAACTCTTCACAGAGTCAATGGGGATTTACTTCCCTCGAGTCAAATTTTCAGCCACCTTGTCCACAATTTTCACAAAGTTCATTCCCCAATTTTGGTTCATGTACTCCTTTTCCTGTTCCACCAATCGAAGAAAAATATGATTTGGAAAGGAGTATGGAAGAGTCCCTACAACAAATGCAAAATTTGCTCAATTCACAATCCTTCCCACAAACTCCACATACCCCTTTTATAGAGCATCCAATTGAAGATGAACTTGAGCTAGAAAAGCGTTTGGAAGTATTTTGTGAAAAAATGCAAAACATGTTGGACTCAATCATCTCAACCAAATTTTCAAGAGTCCTACTCATCTTTTCCAGTCTCACTGATTCAAAATGAACAACCATCCATACTGGACGTAAGTATGGAACCCTTGTGTGAGTCAGATCAAAATCCGATGGACTCACAAATTCACCATAATTTCCAAAATCAACTTCTATACTCATTTTTTAATGAACCAATTACAAAGAGTATGGAGGACATAATTCTGAATCCAAATTCTGTTACAAGGCCTATCAGTAGATTAGACGCACTTATGAGCGAATTGATCAATGAGAGCGAGAAAAGTCTTTCTTGTCAATCTTTGACCGATCCTTATATCCCTAACTCTACTAATTGGACCCATGAATCATGTCATTTTAGAAATCCAGATTCAATTTCAGACCATATATTTGAACTTGACCACACTCCAAGTTATGAAAATCGCCTAGACATTCTGGCAAGTTATCCCTTTCCTGAAATTGAAACTGAACCTGAATGTGATCCTGAACCTTAAGTTAGTATTTCCATTTCATTTTTTGATTCAATAATGGCTCCGGTATCTTTACCAGATTTTTTCTCTATTTCGGTGTCAACATTGAATCCTGTACCAATACACCGTAAAATGGAATCACCAATCTCTTATGATCACACTTCATCATGGGGAAAGTGTGTGAACATTAATTTTTTGGTTTGGACCCTATTTTTGAACCAATTTCGACTCTCATTGTTGATTCTCGACTTGATCTGAGTCAACTTCCCGAGTCAGTATCGGTTTTTGTTCCTATTCCAACTGAGTCCAAATCAATCATCTCTCAAAATCACACTTCATTGTTGGACAAGAATGTTGACAAAAATGACTCAATAACTATTTTTGAAAATTGAAAATTAGATGGGGATAATTTTTTAAGTAAGACCATTCAGTCCATCATTCTTTTACTGGGTCATATTAGAGAGGTCATTGGTGGGTTCCTGCAAGATCCACGCTATTTTGATTGGGTCATAACGCTTGGCCCAATCAGACCACAACCAGAGCCACCCCCTTGAGGTACTCTCCTTCCCTCTCCATTTGTTTCATGTATTTACACATTCACGATGCATTGTGCATGAGATAAGTGTGGGGGAGGGTTTACTAACATAGTTTTATATTTTCTTTCTTTTACACTTCTTTTTACTTAAACAAAAAAAATCTTTTATATAAAAACTTTTCTTTTCTTTTTACAAAACTTTTTGAAACAAGAGAAATAGTTTTTGATTTATTTTTAAGAAATTTGATTGAGGCAAAACCTGCACAAAAAATACGAAATTTCAGAACTTAAAAATAGAAATGTGCAAGTGCTCAATTCTACCGCGATAGCAAGTGGCTATGCGGGTCGTGATCCACAAGGAGGGTTAGCGATAGAAGCGTTCAAGGTTTGTATTGAAATCTTTGTGAAGTAAAACGAAAGTTCTTCTTTGCTTTAAGAAATGAAAATGAAAAAGAGTTAGGTTAAGTTAGAAAGAAAGCGATAGATGGAGAAGGTGGAGAAAATCAGAAAACGACTATGTACAAATAAATTAGAAAAGAAAGATTTGGAAGATGTGGTGTTGGTGATTTAATCTACAGAAATAAAAGAAAAGAAAGAAAAATAATTACTTACCTTCTTTTTACCAAAAGCATACCTTGAATCTTTGGCGACGATGTTACCTTGAAGTGGAGGCAATCAACGCATAGTCCATAAGAGTTGAGTATTGTCGCTTCCACATTACATCATCAAGACAACTTCAAGCATGAAATGATACAGAGAGACTCACATCCATCGTCATGAGCTATCGGTGGCACTCGCAAAGGCAAGGCTCTTTCGATTCTTTTAGACTCGCTTGGAAGACAATTGTACCAAAAGAAGAGTGAAGTAGAAAAGAAGAAGAAGAAGAAAACTAAAACGAAGTACATAGAAAGAGAGAATACAGATTCAATTTCATAACGATAAAAGAAAAGAAAGAAACCTTACACCGGTGTCACTCTCAGCACAAGCTTCATTCTTGTTCTTCTATGAAAGTCTGATCTCCTCTGAATTACATAAATGAAAACTAAAATTACATGAAAAAGAAAAAGAAAAACTTACACTAAGAAATAGAAAACTGGACTAAATCCTATCTCTGCATGGTCGTCCCATTTTTCTCAGCTGAAACCAGTATTTATAGGGAAAAACCACAAGGGAGGAATCCCGAGAAGATTGGGGGAGCAAACGCTCCCCCTAAGTCCCTAACCAAGCCGCGAAAATGCTGCTTTGGCCGCGTTTCCGCAGCTAGGGTGTGGCCTGGCCACACCCTGTTGGTGGGTCTCCCCGGTTTCACGTTCTGGCTTTATCTTCAGTTGGTTTTCTCGTTTAGGTCCGGGACTGTGACGAAATTGCCTTTTTCCTTAGCTTCAACCGATCGATTCTGGGAGGATTCTTCTCAACCAGTTTTCAACCTCTCTGACTTTGCCCTGATTCACTGAGTTCGAATTAATTCTGATTTAATTCAGAATTTGGTGGGCTTTTGGGCTCATTTCTCTTCACTCTCCTTTAGGAATGGGCCTGCAAATAAATTAAATATTTAATTAGGACAATGCAGATTTTATTCTATAATAAGTATGAAAATATGATAATAAATGTGCAACATTAGTGACCAATCACACCCCCATACCTATCTTTTGCTCGTCCTCGAGCAAAACAACTAAACTATACTAAGGATTATTAGACCACTTTCGCAGGTCACGCGATTGCACTGAGCATGTGCAACAAGCCGTTAAACCTCTAGGTTTCCCCAAGAGGACGAGTTTTGTCTCGTGAGGGTTTTCAGTGGATTACACCCACAAAATCCATAAAGAAAGGGAAACAAAGAGTTAGTATTTTCGAAAAGCATTTTGAAAGAGAAAAATATTTGAAATATAATTGTAAGATTTAAGTAATCTATGAGTTATAGGAAAGCTGAATTTTTCATTCCTAAACTTAGTCTCTATTCAAAAATTTGTTATCAAACAAAGTAAGGAGTCAAATTGTACTTCTCATCTAGTCTATTACTTTACCCTAAGTCATATGCACCTTGTGATCGTGAAAATTTTGACGAAGGGTACATTAACTCTAACTCTTATGCCTTATTTATTTATATACATATATATATTTTTTGGTGGTATTATTCCTTAGTTCTATTAGGCTTTCTAATCTGCCCATGTAACGAGCCTTTAATCGATGACTCCCAAACCAAACGGTCTTAGGGCACCAGGTGAGAAAACACCCAAGGACTTAAGGACTCGAGCAAATAAGGCCACAAAACTAAGGATTTTATTATATGAACCACTTTTAGGCGTGAATACTTATGCTTTATTAGGCACAAATACCCAGCTTAATCAGAGGATTTTTTTCTCAAACTTATCTAATCATCTTTCGCATAAATACTAAGGCTTGCTTAGGCCAAAGCACCTAGCTAATCAATAATTAGATTTATTTATCTTTCATAGATATATTTTTTTTCTTTTTTTATATATATAAGGCATAAGAATCTTTATTTTTGAACCCTAAGTGTGTAAGTGTATAAAGTGTGCATATTTCATTAAGGTAAAGATCAAGACTAAATTACTTTGACAAATTATCTTCCTAACCCTAAAAATCAAACAAATAATCTTATTTTGACCAAGTATAAGAAATCCTAATTTGGATTTTCCTATTCCTTAAAATTAACTTAATTTCTTACAAAAAATATGTCAAAGTATTGTTTCTATTTTCAAAAAGTTTTTAAAAGTAAAGAAAATGTTAATTTTTTTTTCTTTTTTTATTTTTATTAAAAGAAAAACCTAAGTTATGTTAGAACCCTCCCCCACACCTATCTCATGCATTATCCTCAATGTATGAATTACTGCATAGATGCATGAAAAAGAAGAAAGGGAAGGAAAATGTTACCTTAAGGTGGTGGTTCCGGTGGTGGTCTGATTGGTCCACGAAACGCGGCCCAATCGACTTTTCGTTGGGTTCGGAGGAACCCACCAGAAATTTCTCTAATATAACCCGTTAAAATGATGAATCCATAAAGGATTTTTATTAAATATTTGACCCCATCTAATTTCCAAATTCCATAATTAATTTCGGAGTCAAATTTGTCAACCACCTTGTCCCAAAATGGAGTATGAAAAGATAGAATGATTGACTTGGACTCAGGAAGTACAGGAACTAATACCGACTCAGGAAGGTGACTTAAGTCAAGTAAAGGTTCAGGAGTCGAAATTGGTTCAGGATGTGGGTCCAAGTCAAGAAGTTGAAACTCAAATCCACATTTATTTTCCAACAATGGAATGTGACTTAATATTGGTGATTCAAGTTCAAGAATGATAGGTGTGGGAATCAAAACTGACTCTAAAATATTACTCAAGTCCGGTAACAAAACAGGAGTCAGTATTGATTCGAGAATTTGAACTGGATCACAGATTTGAGAATCTAGGTCATATTACTCATTGAGTTCAGTGTCATAAAAATGAGAACTTGCCAATTTGTCAATAAGATTTTCAAAAGTGTAAAATTGGTCAAGTTCAATATGATCATAAAAAATGGGTGATTCAATTTCATGATGAATTGGTACAGGATCCAATGTTGACTCGGGGAAAAGATTGAAATCAGGTGAAGACACCGGAGTCATGATTGAATCAGGAAGTAAAATTGAATCACTAAGTTGAGGTTTATGATCATATTCATTTTCAAGTTCAATTTTAGGAAAGGGATAACTTGCCAAACTATCAATATCATTTGGAGTTTGGGCAAGTTCAAATGATTGTTCTGAAATGGAACCTTGATTTTCAAAACAACATGACTCTTCGGCTCTAACAGAATGGTTAGTGACATCAGAACTGGTCAAACGGTGATAACGTAGAGATTGGACCATCATATCTATGTCACGATTACGAGCATTTTGAGCCTGAGTCATGGCTTCAAGCATCTTTTCATAGTTGATGGGTTCATCGTCTTGTTGAAAAGATGAAGTGTTATTTTGGAATTGGTGGTGAAATTGTGAGTCCATCAGATTTTGTGATTTTTGGTTGGACTCACGCATACTCATTTTCAAAATTGATGGTCTTCTATTTTGGACTGGTGGAACTGAGTATGAATCTTGGACATATTGTGGACTAGGTAGATAAGGAGGACAAGTTGGTTGAAAATTAGACTCGGGGGAGGTGAATCCCCATTGACTCTGTGAAGAGTTGAAATTATCATGGAAAGTATGGTTATAAGATTGGGGACATGGGTTATATTGATTCGGATAAGACCAATCTGGCACACTAGG
The DNA here is from genome assembly GCA_038442645.1 of Agave tequilana. Lineage (NCBI taxonomy): Eukaryota > Viridiplantae > Streptophyta > Magnoliopsida > Asparagales > Asparagaceae > Agave > Agave tequilana. Next base: position 357,963 of record JAVJIF010030109.1, read on the forward strand.
TTGGTTAAAGTTATGATATGCCGGGTTGGTAATATCCGAAAAAGAGGTTGGTGTGTAATATGAATTACTATTAAAATTGGAAAAATTGTTATTATAAGCCATATCACACAATAAAATACAAACAAAGAAAACAAACAAATAAGCAAACAAAAAGAAAAAATTCTAAACTAAGTTAGGGTAGACCTATGACCTAGACGATTCCTAACTGGTTAGACTGTCCACAGGAGGTATAATGCAAACTTTGACCACAAGCTAATCAGCCAGGTCAGAGCAAGATTGGTGGGAGGTTATCCGTCAAAGACGTTCTTTAATTAAATAACCACCAACCTTCGGGCTTTCGGCCCTTAATCCCCTTCCTAGATACTGATTTGGCAGGAGTCAAATTCCAACACCTTTCTCCCTTAGGATAATCTCCTAATTGAGTCTGAGATGTCCCTAGGGCCAACATCTACTCATTTTTAGTTAGGCTCGAGTTAGTGAGTGCTTGGAATCTGATTTTTGGGCCAAGGAAGGGTGATTAAATCCCCATCTTATCTTGTTATGGGGTGGTGCCTTTAAGATCAGTTTGTGCAAGTGTACAAGAATGTAAACAAGATTCACTCAAAGCGATGTAAATCAACCAAGAGATGAGTCCTATTCTAGATGCAATGCGAACGTACCTTGCTCCAGCACTCTTCAACAGTAAAGTAAATGAATTGAAAAGACACGTGCCTAAAATGCAAACGTCTAATCAATTTTTTAACTTTTTCAACAAATGTTTTATTGTTGGTTTATTAGCAGGCTTCTGTGATGGCATATAAGAAATAAAGTTTGCATAAACTCTAATTTTTTGCAAAGCAAGTAGCCCTGCAAAAAAGCCAGTAAGTAGTGAACTCTTCCTTACCGCGGAAACGCGGCTAGAGCCGAGCAAACGCGGCAATTCAGAGGGTACTTAGTCTCTTTTTTCTAGAACAGAGGCCCAAGACCACTTATATGTCACTGCAATCTTTCTTTCCTGCTTTTCCTGCCCTGTAACCTGCAACAGAGAAGAAAAATTCGTTTTAGTTCAAAAAATCAATAAAAACCAGATTTCAATAAAAACTGTTACCCTCCCCGGCAACGGTGCCAAAATTTGATTGAGGCAAAACCTGCACAAAAAATACGAAATTTCAGAACTTAAAAATAGAAATGTGCAAGTGCTCAATTCTACCGCGATAGCAAGTGGCTTTGCGGGTCGTGATAAACAAGGAGGGTTAGCGATAGAAGCGTTCAAGGTTTGTATTGAAATCTTTGTGAAGTAAAACGAAAGTTCTTCTTTGCTTTAAGAAATGAAAATGAAAAAGAGTTAGGTTAAGTTAGAAAGAAAGCGATAGATGGAGAAGGTGGAGAAAATCAGAAAACGACTATGTACAAATAAATTAGAAAAGAAAGATTTGGAAGATGTGGTGTTGGTGATTTAATCTACAGAAATAAAAGAAAAGAAAGAAAAATAATTACTTACCTTCTTTTTACCAAAAGCATACCTTGAATCTTTGACGACGATGTTACCTTGAAGTGGAGGCAATCAACGCATAGTCCATAAGAGTTGAGTATTGTCGCTTCCACATTACATCATCAAGACAACTTCAAGCATGAAATGATACAGAGAGACTCACATCCATCGTCATGAGCTATCGGTGGCACTCGCAAAGGCAAGGCTCTTTCGATGCTTTTAGACTCGCTTGGAAGACAATTGTACCAAAAGAAGAGTGAAGTAGAAAAGAAGAAGAAGAAGAAAACTAAAACGAAGTACATAGAAAGAGAGAATATAGATTCAATTTCATAACGATAAAAGAAAAGAAAGAAACCTTACACCGGTGTCACTCTCAGCACAAGCTTCATTCTTGTTCTTCTATGAAAGTCTGATCTCCTCTGAATTACATAAATGAAAACTAAAATTACATGAAAAAGAAAAAGAAAAACCTACACTAAGAAATGGAAAACTGAACTAAATCCTATCTCTGCATGGTCGTCCCATTTTGCTCAGCTGAAACCAGTATTTATAGGGAAAAACCACAGGGGGGAATCCCGAGAAGATTAGGAGAGCAAACGCTCCCCCTAACTCCCTAACCAAGCCGCGAAAACGCGGCTTTGGCCGCGTTTCCGCGGCCAGGGTGTGGCCACCTGGCCACACCCTGTTGGTGGGTCTCCCCGGTTTCACATTCTGGCTTTTTCTTCAGTTGGTTTTCTCGTTTAGGTCCGGGACTGTAACGAAATGGCCTTTTTCCTTGGCTTCAACTGATCGATTCTGGGAGGATTCTTCTCAACCGGTTTTCAACCTCTCTGATTTTGCCCTGATTCACTGAGTTCGAATTAATTTTGATTTAATTCAGAATTTGGTGGGCTTTTGGGCTCATTTCTCTTCACTCTCCTTTAGGAATGGGCCTGCAAATAAATTAAACATTTAATTAGGACAATGCAGATTTTATTCTATAATAAGTATGGAAATATGATAATAAATGTGCAACATTAGTGACCAATCAAAAATTAAGATTATCTTAGGAATTAGGAAGACCAAAAATTATGAAATTTTAAACCGAGTCAAAATAATAGATCTTGTTTAAATTTTAGGATAAGAAAGTAACATTGAAAAGATAATTTGATCTTAAATTTTTTGCCTTAGATTTATGCACTCCACATTTAAACAATTTTTGGGATTGAAACAAAGACAGAAAATGCCATAATATATATATTCAAAAAAAATGATAAATAAAAACTACCTATTGAAGTTGGGTAATTATGCCTCAGGAAGCATGATTATTCACACTTAAAACGGTGGACAAATAAAAAATAATCTCCTTTAGTTTTGTGGCCTTGTTTACTCGAGTCCTTAAGTCTGAGGGATATTTTCTCATCTGGTGCCCTAAGACCATCTGGTTTGGGAGTCACCGGCTAAAGGCTCACTACCCGGGTAAATAAGAAAGCCTAAGAAAACTAAAGGAAGAAAAAGGAATATATATATATAATATAAATAAATGGCATGAAAGTTAGAGTCGATATCCCAAAAACCTTCACTGTTCACAAAGTGTATATTTTTCTAAGAGTTTTATGAAAGATCAAAGAGTCAATTCATTTTTAAATTCTTACATTTAATTTATAACAAGATTTTTTGCATTTTGACTTAGTTTAAGAAGGAACAATTTCTGGTTAACCTCTGACCTTGGATCACTTATATTTTCACAAAAATACTTCAACACTTTTCTCTATTTCAAAATGCGTTTTCAAAATACTAATATTTGATTTCTTTCTTTATGGATTTTATGGGTGTAATCCGCTGAAAACCCTCAGGAGACAAAACTCCTCCTCTAGGGAAAACCTAGAGATTTAACGGCTTGTTGCACATGCTCAGTGCAATCACGTCACCTACAAAAGTGGTATAATAATTCCCTAATTTTTATGTTTTGCTCGGGACGAGCAAAAGATAAGTGTGGGGGTCTATTAGTCTCTAATTTTGCATAATTTTTATCACATCATAACATTTATTTCATATTAAATTCTGCTAATAAAGCTTTGTTTGATTGATTTTAGGTCCATGGTATGCAATGAAGAAGAAGACCCTAAATCACCATTTAATTGGTGATTAAAGGCCTATTAAGATAGCCATTAACCTAGGAGGCTGATTCTGTCAAAACCAGGGGCTGCAAATCAGAAACTGGGACCAGAACTTGACAGGGGACAGAAGGGACCGCACGCGGCTCGAAGAGCCGCGCGCGCGGCCCCAGTATGGCCACGGCCGCGTCTTGGGCCAGGGTTTGTCCCCTGGCCCCCTCTTCCCTGGTGGCTATAAATACCCCCTGGGGTTTCATAGCAAAGATATACAGAGTTTAGGGTAGTTTTTCATTCCATGTTGTAGTTTAGTTTAGGTTAGGTTAGTTATTCTTCTTCCTCTTTGTATTTTCCATTTTGTTTTAGATTTTGTAATAGGAGAGTGAGTGATACATGAGTGGAATGCAAGAGTGCTTGTAATAGAAGGTGACAAGCTATATAAGGTGCTCTCTTCACCTCTCTTCGTTTTCTATCTAACTCCTTTTACATGTTTAGCTAATCTTTTCTCTCATGGCACTAACTACTAACCACCAACTAGTCTAACTTCTTATTTGATAATCCACATGAATCTAATAGCCTCTACTTGGCCTTGCTCTTGCAAGAGCCATTGATGGCTCATGATGATGGATCTAACACTCTAACTTCCTAACTCTCTAACAAGTTAACATTACTTTACTCCATGCTTACTTTTAGTTTTGATGGTTTAAGTGTAGCTTGAACTTATTTTGTAGAGTTGGGCTGTGATGAGTTACATATGGGTCATGCTTTGAATAGCTCTTGAACCAAGGACTAGTGATGGCCAATGATACACGTGAGGCAACTATCACTAAGAGGTTAGCATGTTGGTGGAGTCATTAATAATTAGTAGCCAGGGGTTTCTTTCTTTTTCACTTTGTTTAAGATATACAAAAATCACAAACATATTCTTTTCTATGTTTCCCACTTCTTTGTTTTCACCGTACTTATCTTTTCATTCTTTCTTTTCTTTTCTTCTCATTCTTTAAGACTTTGAAGAACTTTTTAACAAACACGTGAATCAACCGGTAAAGCTTCTATTGCCTCCCGTCCTTGTGGATCCGACTCGTTTTAGCATCTATGCTGTTATAGAGGAAGCCAAAGCACACACTCTAAATATCGATTTTAAAACATACCCTTTTGTGTGCGATTTTCCCCCGATCAGTTCATACAACCCGAGTTGTCTCCTAAACTAAGAAAACATCATAAAATTGAAAACTGATAAAATTGATAAAACCGATAAAATCGAATGAGGGAAACATTAGTCGTACATGGTTAGAACTAGCATGTCAAAGAAATAACCCAATAAGAAAACCCTCATATATATACCTTATGTCTTATGTCATCGTAGCCTGAGTTCATATAACCCAAATTACAAAACAACAAGATGAATTATTAATTAGTGTCTTATTATTATTACTCGTTAGACCCATATATCTAGGTATATGTCCTAATTTACATCTCAACACACATACATCCATACATGTGTAAGTCGAGATTGCTTATTGGAAACTGATGAGAAAACAATTGAATTATGTTTACAATGGGTCCCATGCCTGCTCGGGACCACGGTCTAGGATGTTCTGGTGTTGTGCCGGAACTGCGGCAATTGGGGAAATGGTCATATTGCATGCTCTGGGAAGGGGTATAGTAGTTGCACGACATGCCTATACCATTGTAAATGCAATCATAAATTGATGTCCATTAGTTTTCCCTTACCCGATATAAATTGTCCTTTTTATTACCAATTATGATGATTATCAGAATACAGAAATGAGCAGGATCATGGTTCAGGAGTATATGTGTAACAACAGTACTATCAGGATATTAAGTATTACATTCACATAATGTGATAGTAATGAGTCCGGTGATAACATAAAGGTGTCAGGTGATAACATAAATATGTCAGGTGATAATATGCATGTGTTAGGTATCAAGTGGTAGCATAGTAAGTGTTAGTATATCAAGTGAAAGAATGGTAAGTGATTAGCAAAATAGATATTAACTATCGTATATCGCAATATAGGAAAATGATACCGATACAGGAGATCGGTACAATACCAGAAAATAGTACATTTTTTAAAAAACAGTATAAGTAAAGATTTCAAACTCTTCATGACTATGATTATAATGATAATATATTATGCTATTATATAACTATGCAGGCTGAGCAAAGCGGCAGCGTATCATGGCATATAACAATAATAATGATTAGGCAATAAAGCGAACAATCAAGCGGAGCTAAGTAAGGTTGGAGCGAAGCTAGCATACAAAGTTATATGCTATCACACTCGATGTGATTACCGCTCGTGGTGCAACTAAACGCACACGGCGGCGAGCATATAAACACTATCCTAACGCATGTGGCGAAGCCACGCTCACAGTGTAACTACGCTCTAAAGGAGTTAACGATAAAGCGTTGGATGCTAGACTCTCCTACCAAGCGGAGCGTAAGAAAGCCCAAAGGCTTAATCCGAGGCTGGGGTCACGCTAACGCTCACGGGCAGAGACAATCGTATGTGACGAAGCAGTGTATGTACACACTGCTTACGCCGCGATGTGGCTACACTCATTCAGGTTTAACGGTAACACCGAGTGCTATGCTTGCCTAGCAGGCGGAGTATGAGAAACCTAAGGGGTTTAAAACCTGGAGGCTGAATGTGAGCCCAAATTCTAAAGACCACGAAGGGTTGACCAAGCACAATAATAGAACAATATCACAAACAGTATATATGCACATAAACTAAACTATACTATTACAGACATTCGTCACACTGATACAAATACAACAGACTGATACAATACATGTCCACAGAATCCAAGCATACACCCACATAAAATAAATACACAGTCCACCAAAATACAATAATCTCAATACGAAATACAAAACACCTGTCGAAGCAGGGTACCTAGTAAAGCAAGAACACCAGCCTAAAGTTTTTGTAATACGATGCACGATCCCAGAACTCCAAATGCACAATGCATATACGCGACCAAATTTAATTAAATAAAGAGGAGAGCTGAAAGAGAAATAAGGAAAGAGGGCAGAGTGAGGAGCCCAAGGCCATACGACCGTGGGCTCTAGGCTGGCGGTTGGCCGCACGCAGCCAAGGGGATGGCGGCATGCGGGGCCTAAGGAGGTGGCCGGCCCAATTAGAGGAGTGATTGAGCTTAAACCTGCACAAGAATATAGAATTTCAGAACTTTTAAATAGAGATGTGCAAGTGCTCAATTCTACCGCGATAGTAAGTGGCTATGCGGGTCGTGATCCACAAGGAGAGTTAGCGATAGAAGCGTTCAAGGTTTGTATTGAAATCTTTGTGAAGAAAAATGAATGTTCTTCTTTGTTTTAAGAAATGAAAATGAAAAAGAGTTAGGTTAAGTTAGAAAGAAAGCGATAGATGGAGAAGGTGGAGAAAAATGGAGAATGATTATTTACAAAGAAATGGAAAAGGAGTGATGAAAGAAATCGTGTTGGTGATCTAAACTAAGAAATAAAAGAAAAGAAAGAAGATTAAAGAAGTACTTACCTAGTTTGGTTGATGACTTACCTGGAACCCTTGCACGTTCTACCTTGCTTCGGAGGCGTTTAACGCATAAGCCATAGGATCGAGCTCAGTCCCCATTCATATTATATCATCAAGACGAACAAGAATGAAGTGATACGGATCTTGAGGAGGAGAACATCACCATGAATTATCGTTGGCACTCACTCAAACATTGTTATACTGATGCTTCTGGATTCACTTGCATTCTCATCAAAACTAAAAGAGGTAAAGTAGAAAGAAGAATAAGAAAATAGAAGTAAAGAAGAACATAAAAAATATTACCTTTTATTGCTTGCAGAAACGATGGAAGAAAGGAGGAGGGTACATCGGTGTCACTCTCAACATCAGCCTCTCTCTCTTACTTACATGAATCTCAATCTAACCTAAGCTTACATACAAATTAAAATTACATAAAAAGAAAATAAAAACCTATACTACAAAGAATGAAAACTGGACAAAATCCTATCTCTGCATGGTCGTCCCATTTTCAGTGCAAATCCTGCCCTTTTATAGGCAAAAACTCAACCTACAGGAGAGTATGGAGATAGGGGGAGCAAACGCTCCCCCTAACTCCCTAACAAAGCCGCGGAAATGCTGCTTTGGCCGCGTTTCCGCGGCCAGGGTATGGCCAGGTGGCCACACCCTGTTGGTGGAGCTCCCCGATTTCTTGTTCTGGCTTTATCTTTAGTTGGATTTCTCGTTTAAGTCTGAGATTTTGACGAAATGCCTTTGATTGTTGGCTTCAACCGCTTGATTCAGGGAGGATTCTTCTTAACCGGTTTTCAACCTCTTGATATGCCAAGATTTAGCCCTGGTTCCTTGATTTCGAATTTATTCTGAATTAAGTCAGGATTTGGTGGGCTTTTGGGCTCATTTCTCTTCACTCTCCTTTAGGAATGGGCCTGCAAATAAATTAAACATTTAATTAGGAAAATGTAGAGTTTATTCTATAATAAGTAGGAGAATATGATATTAAATGTGCAACATTAGTGACCAATCACACCCCCATACCTATCTTTTGCTCGTCCTCGAGCAAAACAACTAAACTATACTAAGGGTTATTACACCACTTTCGCAGGTCACGCGATTGCACTGAGCATGTGCAACAAACTGTTAAACCTCTAGGTTTCCCCTAGAGGACGAGTTTTGTCTCGTGAGGGTTTTCAGTGGATTACACCCACAAAATCCATAAAGAAAGAGAAACAAAGAGTTAGTATTTTCGAAAAGCATTTTGAAAGAGAAACATATTTGAAATATAATTGTAAGATTTAAGTAATCTATAAGTTATAGAAAAACCGAATTTATCATTCCTAAACTTAGTCTCTATTCAAAATTTTGTTATCAATCAAAGTAAGGAGTCAAATTGTACTTCTCATCTAGTCTATTACTTTACCCTAAGTCATATGCACCTTGTGATTGTTAAAATTTTAACTAAGGGTTCATAAACTCTAACTCTTATGCCTTATTTATTTATATATATATATATTTTTGTGGTATTATTCCTTAGTTCTATTAGGCTTTCTAATCTGCCCATGTAACGAGCCTTTAATCGATGACTCCCTAACCAAACGGTCTTAGGGCACCGGATGAGAAAACACCCCAAGGACTTAAGGACTCGAGCAAACAAGGCTACAAAACTAAGAATTTTATAATTTGAACCCCTTTTAGGCGTGAATACTTATGCTTTATTAGGCACAAATACCCAGCTTAATCAGAGAATTTTTATATATATATTTTTTCTCAAACTTATCTAATCATCTTTCGTATAAATACTAAGGCTTGCTTAGGCCAAAGTACCTAGCTAATCAATAATTAAATTCGTTCACCTTTCATAGATAATTTTTTTTCTCTTTTTTTTCTTTTTTTTTTATATATAAGGCATAAGAATCTTTGTTTTTGAACCCTAAGTGTATAAGTGTATGAAGTATGCATATTTCATTAAGGTAAAGATCAAGACTAAATTACTTTGACCAATTATCTTCCTAACCCTAAAAATCAAACAAATAATCTTATTTTGACCAAGTTTAAGAAATCCTAATTTTTATTTTCCTATTCCTTAAAATTGACTCAATTTCTTACAAAAAAATTTCAAAATATTGTTTCTATTTTCAAAAAGTTTTAAAAGTAAAGAAAAATGTTAAATATTTTTTTTAATAGTTATGTTAGAGCCCTCCCCCACACCTATGTCATGCATTGTCCTCAATGTATGAATTAATGCATAGATGCATGAAAAAGAAGAAAGGGAAGGAAAATGTTACCTTAAGGTGGTGGTTCTGGTGGTGGCCTGATTGGTTCACGAAATGCGGCCCAATCTACTTTTTGTGGAGTTCGGAGGAACCCACCAGAAATTTTTTTAATATAACCCACTAAAATGATATATGCATGAATGATTTTTATTAAATATTTGACCCCATCTAATTTTCAAATTTCATAATTAATTTTGGAGACAAAATTGTCAACCGCCTTGTCCCAACATGGAGTGTGAAACGATAGAATGATAGACTTGGACTCAGGAAGTACAGGAACTAATACCAACTCAGGAAGGTGACTTAAGTCAAGTAAAGGTTCAGGAGTCGAGATTGGTTCAAGAAGTGGGTCCAAGTCAAGAAGCTGAAACTCAAGTCCACATTTATTTTCCAACAATAGAATGTGACTTAATATTGGTGATTCAAGTTCAAGAATGATGGTGTGGGAATCAAAACTGACTCTAAAATATTACTCAAGTCCGGTAACAAAATAGGAGTCAATATTGATTCGAGAATTTGAACTGGATCACAGATTTGAGAATCTAGGTCACATTTCTCAATGAGTTCAATGTCATAAAAATGAGAACTTACCAATTTGTCAATAGGACTTTCAAAAGTGTAAAATTGGTCAAGTTCAATATGATCATCAAAGATGGGTGATTCAATTTCATGATGAATAGGCAGAGGATCTAAGTTGACTCAGGGAAAAGATTGAAATCAGGTGAAGACACTGGAGTCATTATTGAATCAGGAAGTAGAATTGAATCACTAAGTTGAGGTTCAGGATCATATTCATTCTCAAGTTCTATTTCAGGAAAAGAATAACTTGCCAAACTGTCAATATCATTTTCAAAAATTGGAGTTTGGGCAATTTCAAATGATTGTTCTGAAATGGAACCTTGATTTCCAAAACAACATGACTCTTCGGCTCTAACAGAATGGTTAGCGACATCAGAACTAGTCAAATGGTGAGAACGTAGAGTTTGGACCATCATATCTATGTCACGATTACGAGCGTCTTGAGCCTGAGTCATGGCTTCAAGCATCTTTTCATAGTTGATTGGTTCATCGTTTTGTTAAAAAGATGAAGTGTTGTTTTGGAATTGGTGATAAAATTGTGAGTCCATCAGATTTTGTGATTGTTGTTTGGACTCACGTATACTCATTTCCAAAATTGATGTTTTTCTATTTTGGGCTGGTGGAACTGAGTATGAATCTTGGAAATATTGTGGACTAGGTGGATAAGGAGGACAAGTTGGTTGAAAATTGGACTCGGGGGAGGTGAATCCCCACTGACTCTGTGAAGAGTTAAAATTATTCTGAAAATTATGGTTATAAGATTGGGGGCATGGGTTATATTGATTCGGATAAGACCAATCCGGCATACTAGATTGGTTAAAGTTATGATATACCGGGTTGGTAATATCTGAAAATGAGGTCGGTGTGTAATATGAATTATTATTAAAATTGAAAAAAATTTTATTATAAGCCATATCACACAATAGAATACAAACACAGAAAAAAAACAAACAAATAAGCAAACAAATAAAAAGAAAAAATTCTAAACTAAGTTAGGGTAGACCTATGACCTAGACGACTCCTAACTGGTTAGACTATCCACGGGAGGTATAATGCAGACTTTGACCACAAGCTAATCAGCCAGATCAGGGCAAAATTGGTGGGAGGTTATCCGTCAAAGACGTTCCTTAATTAAATAACCACCAACCTTCGGGCTTTCGGCCCTTAATCCCTTTCCTAGACACTGATTTGACAGGAGTCAAATTCCAACACCTTTCCCCTTAGGATAATCTCCTAATTGAGTCTGAGATGTCCCTAGGGCCAATGTCTACTCATTTTTAATTAGGCTCGGGTTAGTGAGTGCTTGGAATCTGATTTTTGGGTCAAGGAAGGGTGATTAAATTCCTACCTTATCTTTTTATGGGGTGGTGCCCTTAAGATCAGTTTGTGCAAGTGTACAAGATATGCAAACAAGATTTACTCAAAGCGATGTAAATCAACCAAGAGATGAGTCCTATTCTAAATGCAATGCGAACGTACCTTGCTCCAGCACTCTTCAACAGTAAAGTAAATGAATTGAAAATACACGTGCCTAAAATGCAAACGTCTTATCAATTTTTTTTAACTTTTTCAACAAATATTTTACTGTTGGTTTATTAGCAGGCTTCTGGTGATGGCATATAAGAAATAAAGTTTGTAGAAAACTATAATTTTGCAAAGCAAGCAGCCCTGCAAAAAGCCAGTCAGTAGTGAACTCCTTTTTGCCGCGGGTCCGCGACCATAGCCGCGGAAACGCGACAATCCAGAGGGGCTTGGTCTCTGTTTTCTAGAACAGAGGCCCAAGACCACTTATATGTTACTGCAATCTTTTTTTCCTGCTTTCCTGCCCTGTAACCTGCAACAAAGAAGAAAATTTTGTTTTAGTTCAAAAATTCAATAAAAACCGTTACCCTCCCCGGTAATGACGCCAAAATTTGATTGAGCTTAAACCTGCACAAGAATACAGAATTTCAGAACTTTTAAATAGAGTTGTTCAAGTGCTCAATTCTACCGCGATAGCAAGTGGCTATGCGGGTCGTGATTCATAAGGAGGGTTAACGATAGAAGCGTTCAAGGTTTGTATTGAAATCTTTGTGAAGAAAAACGAAGGTTCTTCTTTGTTTTAAGAAATGAAAATAAAAAAGAGTTAGGTTAAGTTAGAAAGAAAGCGATAGATGGAGAAGGTGGAGAAAAATGGAGAATGATTATTTACAAAGAAATGGAAAAGGAGTGATGAAAGAAATCGTGTTGGTGATCTAAACTAAGAAATAAAAGAAAAGAAAGAAGATTAAAGAAGTACTTACCTAGTTTGATTGATGACTTACTTGGAACCCTTGCACGTTCTACCTTGCTTCGGAGGTGTTCAACGCATAAGCCATAGGATCGAGCTCAGTCCCCATTCACATTATATCATCAAGACGAACAAGAATGAAGTGATACGGATCTTGAGGAGGAGAACATCACCATGAATTATCGTTGGCACTCACTCAAACATTGTTATACTGATGCTTCTGGATTCACTAGCATTCTCATCAAAACTAAAAGAGGTAAAGTAGAGAGAAGAATAAGAAAATAGAAGTAAAGAAGAACATAAAAAATATTACCTTTTATTGCTTGCAGAAACGATGGAAGAAAGGAGGAGGGTACATCGGTGTCACTCTCAACATCAGCGTCTCTCTCTTACTTACATGAATCTTAATCTAACCTAAGCTTACATACAAATTAAAATTACGTAAAAAGAAAATAAAAACTTATACTACAAAGAATAAAACTAGACTAAATCCTATCTCTGCATGGTCGTCCCATTTTCAGTGCAAATCCTGCCCTTTTATAGGCAAAAACCCAACCTATAGGAGAGTATGGAGATAGGGGGAGCAAACGCTCCCCCTAACTCCCTAACAAAGCCGCGGAAATGCTGCTTTGGCCGCGTTTTCGCGGCCAGGGTATGGCTAGGTGGCCACACCCTGTTGGTGGAGCTCCCCGATTTCTTGTTCTGGCTTTATCTTCAGTTGGATTTCTCGTTTAAGTCTGAGATTTTGATGAAATGGCCTTTGATTGTTGGCTTCAATCGCTTGATTCAGGGAGGATTCTTCTCAACCGGTTTTTAACCTCTTGATATGCCAAGATTTAGCCCTGGTTCTTTGATTTCGAATTTATTCTGAATTAAGTCAGGATTTGGTGGGCTTTGGGCTTCTTTCTCGTCACTCTCCTTTAGGAATGGGCCTGCAAATAAATTAAACATTTAATTAGGAAAATGTAGAGTTTATTCTATAATAAGTAGGAGAATATGATACTAAATGTGCAATATTGTGACCAATCAAGGAGGAAAGGAGAGATGAGGGGAAGTGGGAGATCGAGGCTGGCGCTGGTTGCTGTGCACAACCAGAGAAGGAGGAGGAGAGGCTGAGGTGGTGGTGGATGTGCACGATTGTCGAGGAGGTCGCTATGGAAGTTGGGGAGCTCGGTCAAAAGAGAGGAGAGGGGGAGATTAGATTTTAAGGGAGAGAGAGGGAGATGGATGAGAGAGAAGGAAAAGGGGGAATGGAAGTTGGCCACTGGGTCCGCTAGAGGAGGACGCCACCTGTGAGCGTTGGCCAGCCTGAGGGTCGCCGAAAAGGGTGGTCGTGGCCGTCGTGCTTGGAAGGCAGAGAGAGGTGAAGAAAGATAGAGAGATTGAAGAGAGTAAGTGAGAGAGAAGAGCTTTGATGGAGGGGGTTGGGTGTTGGCCAGAGTTAGGTGGAGCTGCTATCGGAGTTGGTGGGGGGGTGTCTGGTGATGGTGGATTTGGAAGGAAGAGGGGGTGTTTGGAGAAATTAGAGAGTGAAGGAGAGAGTATGTGAGAGTAGAAGAAGGAAATTAGAGAAAGATTGAGATTATGGGGACAGAGAGAGGATTTGAGAAGGGGAGGGGAGCTATCTGCATTGACTAAGAAGAGATATAGAGAGGATTTCGTACTAGTTAAAAAGACTTTTCATTTTAACTAGTTCGTATTCTTCGTTATGGTAGAGATTTTCAAACGTACTCTATTTTCAAATCTATCTTTGAAAACCCTACCTTCAACGGGCGGTTGGTTGGGAAACCATGCCTATGTATGCTTTATATTGAAAATCATTTTAGTCATAAGCATGTATTGGGAGGATAGAAATATGAGGTATACACTTGATATTATTGTTGTTTCAATTGGTATCATTGTATTCTTTCAATTGGTATCAATATTGACATTTGTTTATACTCATATAGTTGTATGTATGTATGCTTTCATTTCAAATAGTATCAATTTCGATTGGTATCTAATTTTTCATACATATACATGTTTTATTTGTGCTTATTATATCCCTATATCTTGAAGCATAAATTTTGTTTTTGCTAAGCTTGAGTCTCAACCTTATTTCAATTGGTTATTTTCAATTGGTATTCTTATACAAGCTTATGCATTATTTTAGTTGGTATTTCATAAAGGGGGAGAAAATTCGTATTTTATCTTTCAATTGGTATTTGGTTTACCATGGATTTTGATTTCCACTCCCACACTTTATGATTGAAAGTTTGATTATTACTTTGGTATCATTTGCTTAAAAAGAATAATAATTTCAATTGGTATCAAGATTGCTTATTTACAATTGGTATGATATTTGTTTACTTATCAATTGATATAAAGATTTTCGTTTTCAATTGGTATATGTTTTCATTTTGATTTCAATTGGTATCTCAAAATGTTGATTTGTTATCAAAATGTTTGTTTTTCAATTATTTATACCCCTTATTGATATAGTTTTTTTTTTAGACAAAAAGGGGGAGACCATCTTATTTTGTTTTTCTTTCACCCCTTCTTTATTCTTTGTTTCGAACAAAAAGGGGGAGTAGAATTTGTTTGCTTACAATTGGTTTGTATTTTACCCCTTTGTTGATGATTGACAAAAAGGGGGAGAAGAATTTGAGTTTATATGCATGTTTTATTAGTAAAAGAAGAACTAATTTGTTTTACCTTTCATTTGGTTTCAAGAGCTTTAATTTGTTGTGTTTTGCAATTGGTATCAAAAGAGCTTGTTGTGTATTTGTTTTATTTATTGGTATCAAGAGCATAATGAAATGTTTGGTATTAGCATGTTTTAGAAAAAGGATTTATGTTCATGCATCAATAAACAAGTAAGTATGTGTTTCAAGTTTGTTTATGAGCCTTCATTACCTATTTATTGCTATGCATGAGTTAAGGGGGACCTTCTTTGAAGCTTAACTTTAATCCATGCATGTATAACTCCATGAGTTTTGTCATCATCAAAAAGGGGGAGA
This sequence comes from Agave tequilana, assembly GCA_038442645.1. Classification (NCBI taxonomy): domain Eukaryota; kingdom Viridiplantae; phylum Streptophyta; class Magnoliopsida; order Asparagales; family Asparagaceae; genus Agave; species Agave tequilana. Next base: position 373,183 of record JAVJIF010030109.1, read on the forward strand.
TTGTTGGCCCAAAGGCCTTCCACTCTAGTTTTGATGATGATTAACTCATGTAGTTATGTGTACTAATAATCTTGTGATATTTAGTTTCAGATCATTAATCAAGTTATTAGTTTGTGATTAGCTTCAACAAGGTGTTTGGAAGCGGTCACATGGTGATTAAAGAGCCCGAGCATCAAGATCATACATAGCACTCATTGGAGTCAAGCTCGGTGGATCACAAAGGTTTGGATCGAGTCGGCTTGGAGATAGCGCTCTACAAGAAGACATCGGTACCTAGTTTAGTTATGTGTTTAGATCCATTTGTAAAGATTAGAATAGTATGATATGCTCAAGTTAACAACACACACGTTTCATGTTTTGAATATTGGTTTTCGGTTTTTGGTTTAACCGATCTTGGTTTGTATGAATAGATATTATATCAAAACAAGTTTACATGGTTTAATGTATATTAGATTTGTTCTATATACATGCATGCTTCAACTACTTAGACAAACTTAGTTTCATATACCCATTCATGTGTTTTATGTTTTTGTATTTCTAACAAAACATATATTTGGAATTAAAGACAAAAACTATGATATGTATATGTTTCTTGTATATTGGATTTCTATCCATATGCAACATGCTTCAAAGTATTTAAATATCATGTTTTTGTATTTGGATGAGTTTTGGACAAAACGTATTTTCTATTCAAAAATCTAAGTTTTAGAAAATACGGTTTTTGGTTTTGGCAAAATTTCTATAACACAAAAATGGTTCATAATGTTTGAAATTTGTGTTGAAATTTTTAACACAAGTTTATATTTCAATGTAAAATGATAAAACTATTTTTGTGTAATTTTAGAGATTTTATGGGAAATTTTAGAGTTAAAAATAACATCTTTTTCTCTCCCAGTTTTACTGCTGCCAGGCTGGTCGGTCGACCGGACGGTCGACCGGACCAAGGAGCCGGTCGACCGTAGCGGTCGACCGACGTGCACGGATACGTGCACGCTGGCTGCACCATAAGCCGGTCGACCGCACGGTCGACCGACTGAGAGCAACCCACTCTCGGGTTGCTCCCGGTCGACCGAGCGGTCGACCGGCCAGAGAGCCGTTGCTCTCTGGATCTGGGGACGGTCGATCGCCCGGTCGACCGGTAGCTGCCAGCGGTCAAAATTTGACCGTTGGCCGTTCGACCGCCCGGTCGACCGTTAGGCCATTTCTGGCAGTATTTGCTGCCAACGGCTAGTTTTGAAAAGGGACTATAAATACCCCTTTGGAAAGAGGTTTTCTCTAAGATTTTAAGAGCTAATTTTTCCTGACTCTCTAGTGTTTTCACAGCAATCAAAAGAAGTTTTTGGGCTTTAAATTGAACAATCTATTTGGTGTGTTTCTAGGATTTGGAAAATCAAAGAAAAGGGTTTTTGGGAAAAGTTATTGATTCAACTTCTTCATCTTGGTTTCTACTTTTTCCCAAGGATTTTCTTTGAGTATTTGATTTCCATTCCATTGGTTTTCTCCACACTTGAGCTACATCTACTATCTCATTCTATAGGATCCTTATGTGGGAATTGAGATTGTTTGTGGTTGTTAGACCACCAAGTTGTAAAACCAATCTTTGCTTGGCTTTGTGCTTTTCCCTCATTGTGTTGATGAGGTTGTGCAAGTGGGTTGTATCCCTCAAGTTGTGAGGTGATCCTTGTATTGCTTTGTGCTTATCCCTCAAGTTGTGAGGTGATAGTTTGTTGGCTTTGTGCTTTGCCTCAAGAAGGAGGTAGTGGTTGTAAAGAGAGGAGTTAGGTACTCCTTGTTTTGTATTGCCCCAAATCCTCAGTGGAGGTTCCCTTTGTGGGAGTCCTGTGTGGACAAGCTAGTGGAGTTGAAATCCTTCTGTGTGAAGGCGGGGATGTAGAGCTGGGTGCTCGAACCTCGAAACATATCTTGTTGTTTGCGCTTGATCCCTTGACTCTCTCTATCTCTCTCTCTCTACATTGTGCCTTGCATCATTTCATATTGTGCATTCATACATATATGCTTGGCTTGGTTGTGTGTGCATCACTTGTTAGTTGCACTTGAGTGTATATTGCTATTAGTTTTTAAATTTCGCATTTAGCTCATAGATTAGCATTATCACCTATTCACCCCCCTCTAGGTGATTTCAAAAAGGTGCAGGCGCGGGGAAATCAGGTTGGCCCTCTTCTTTTGTGTAACGCCCCAATCCCGCAGGTACGGGGACATTATGGCGACGTACATACGCAGGGCGCAGATACCCTTCCGTACGTACGTTAAGCCTCAGTACAGGAAATAACCTCCATATATACACGATTTCTAGCATGAAATAAGTACAAGAATACCTGTAGAAAGAGGTTAGTGATCATAACAGATAGGAAAAATAGGGATAAATAAGATAACAGAAACAAATCACAAAGATACCTATGAATGGTCTCGAGGATAAGTCTCCTATGTGACTCCAATGGACTATCGGACAATACGATAACTCGGATCTCCAACCTGAGCACGCAAACCCAGGGTCGTCAGAAAGCGACCTAGTGAGTGGTAAAATGAAGGAGGCAGTAATATGTATTATAGTAATACAAGCACGATAATAATATATAATACATGTTTATGTAATAGTGATATCATATAATAGAAATTTAATAATCTGTAGAAATATAACAATGTCATATTTTAATACCATCACTATTTAGCATGTTATCCTTGGGCCATGTCTACAGTAGTCTCATGTTTATATAATGCAAAGCTGATAAACACTATTGACGTGATGCATGTGAACATGTAGATGAAGTATGCAACCATTCTATAGTGATGTGAGTATACGGGAATAGTGTCTATAAGATATACAGGAACTAAAGGCATGCAATGCAAGGTATACGTGTACATGAAGAGTGTGTCACCACATGAAGTGTATGAAGTATCAGGTAATGTAGCCAAGTCTACAGGTAGCATGATAGTGGATAAAATATCAGGAATAATAACAGGTACAACTATACAATAGTATACATGTATCAGGCAAGTCATGTTATTTATACAATAATAACAATCAGTACCACCTGGTATTTTAGTCAATCTCTTCCAGTGTCCCATACCATTGGCAGTTCATACTGGAGCCCGCACTCCAGTCGAACCCATCCGGACATGGCATACGGGTACCATTATCCAAACAAGAGAGTGATCAAATAACAAGTGTTCCCGACGTCACTATTGTTTATATTATTTTATTATGTTCATTAGATACCCAATGGCCAAGAGCTCTAGTCAGGTGGGTGTATCCTGTGCATACCTGGGACAACGGCCTTAAACGAACCCCTGGCTGCTGAGACCAGGGCTACCCGCTAGGGCAGGAGCAAGAAACAATACAATACAAACGGTAGCCAGCCCTACCACGTCCCATGCAGTGGGACTAATAATGGATCCTGACATCCACCCGACAAGACCTAGTCAACCATCAAGTCTCCCCCATACCCAAGTTCTCTTTATTATCTTTCACTATACAGTATATCAGGAACAAGTACAGGACATGATACATGTAACACGATAACATGACGTGAGCTCTGTTGATAGCATGAAATAAGATAACGGGAAACGAGAAACAATAGATGTGGGATTCTAGATGTGGCCCCCGTGGCTTGGATCCACGTGGCACTTAGTTCCACACATCGCATATCAACAGCTCATGTTGTAACGCCCCGATCCGGAGGGTACGGGGACGTTACTGCAACGTATATACGCAAGTCAGAAGTACCTTCACGTATATACGCTAAGCATCAGTACAGGCAAGAATCAGAGTACGGAAGCAAGTGGTGCATTATACATTCCAACACATGAGTACAATTACAAAGTTATCATCAGAGGTGATCCAATATTACATGAATATTACATCACTGAGATGCGCAATTGCGGGAATACATGAAAATGTACAGGTATGAACAGTACAAGGGCACTCACGAGTTTATAAAAGGAAAACTCGAGAGGCACACAGGGGGCCTGGGAGGATGGAGCTCTGAACGGTCTGCTGAAGATCCACGCTACCGCTGCGCCACTCTGATCAGCAACTGGGAGAATCCACACGCTCCAATCTCCATGACCTGGACATGAGGATCCAGGGAGTCAGATGATACTCCCCAGGCGAGTGTGATGTGAAGCCAAGTGGCGAGCAAGGGTAAGTACATGTATAGCAGTAAAACCGAATAAAGCCAAGGATGGGCAAATCTGATTGTATGGTTTCAGATCACGGCTCCATGAGACTAGTACATCGAAGGAATAATCCAAACAAGGAAACCCTCATCTATATACCTTTATCTCATGTCACCGTAATCCAAGCACATACAATGGAGTAACAGTAACACATAACAAGCATAACAGGAGTACATAACAGGAATCATAACAGGAATCATAACAGGAGTCATAACAGGAATCATAACAGGAGTCATAACAGGAGTCATAACAGGAATCACTGTATCACGACACATCATGCTATCATTCAGCGGCACAAACAGGAGAAAAGTAGCCCTTCAGATTCAAGAGGTGGCCCCCACAGATTCAAGAGGTGGCCCCCACCAGGTGCATGGTGTGGCACTTTGTTCCGTGTGGCACTTTGTTCCATGTGGCACTTTGTTCTGAGGGAATTGGATTCTAGAGGTGGCCCCCACAGATTCAAGAGGTGGCCCCCACCAGGTGCAATGTGTGGCACTTTGCTCTGCGTGGCACTTAGTTCCATTCAAGATCAGGATCCGCTGCATGTTAGCACGATATAAGAGATACAGGAATCAGGAGTACATAAGTACTATAAAGTCAGGTCACTGCATGTACTGCAGGAATACAAGATTCAGGTCACTGCATGTAATGCAGGATAACAAGTGTGATAATCACAAGGTCAAGTATATCATGCAGGGTGTCAAGAGATAGCATGACAGGATGATGATATTAGCAGGTGACAAGACATGTCAAGAGATTGATATAGTCAGGTGGCAAGTCATGTTATAACAAGGGGTCTTGCCAAATAGTAGCATGTCAAGTGATGCATAATGTAAATACAAGTCGACTCAATGAAGCGGAGAAACTCGCATAACCAATGAAATAGGAAAGCAAGGGGGTAGCGAGTGAGAACACTCGCCTAAATCACCAGAAAGCCGAAAAGTCAGGAATCCATGGAACTCGCGCACGCGCCAATAAATAAATATAATATAAATATTGTGAGAGAAGGAGACACAGGGAGACGCGGGCTTGGGAAGTGAAACGCGGGGGTCGCAGACGCGGGAGTCGCGTCGCAGGGATAACAGACGCGGGAAAGAGCAGACGCGAGGATCGCGTTGCGGAAAGTACCAGACGCGGGAATCACAGACGCGGGGATCGCGTCGTGAGATGCCTCAAACGCGAGGTCTGCGTTCAAGTGCGGACGCGAGGGAAACGCGGACGCGGACGTGGGTTCTGCGTCGCGTCAATACAGAAACGCGCGGAGCGCGTTAAGGAATATCCTAAACGCGGGGGGTGAGATCCGCGTTAGGAAAGTCTTAGCGAGGAAAAATCACCCGCCGACAAGATTCCTTGCTGTGCTCGACGAAGGGAAGTTCGGCCCCAATCCAAAAGGAGGGTACCGGCCCTAAGTCTTGCCAACGGAGAGGAACACGGCCCCAAACCAAAAGGAGTGGCCGGTTCAAAGTTTTGCCAACGGAGAAGAAACACGGCCCCAATCCAAAAGGAGTGGCCGGTCTCACAAAGTGATGGAGAAGAAATGGTAGTGGAGTTTGGTGAAGAAGTTGTGGAGAAGATGGAGTTTGGGTAAACAAAGGAAGCAAAAGAAGGAGCTCTCTTTCTTGGTGGCTTCTCGGTTGGCTGCAGGAAGCAAGGAAGAAGAAGGAGAAGAAAATGAAGAGAGAGAGAAGGAGAGGGGGTATTTATAGAAGTTGGATTATGAAGGGATGCAATTAAACAAAGGTGAGGGGGTTATTTGCAAGATTGAGGGGATTTGATGTCTCTTGGCCACATGGCCGGTTGTAGATGGGGAGAAGGGAATGGGGGTGTCTTGGAAATGACAATTTGGAAGGGAGAATTAATGAAGAGAGAGAAAGAGGGTAAGGTGAAATGATGATGCACTCCATATAAGACAAAAAGCAACCAAGGGAAGAATCATGCGTTTCTCCCTTACAAAACGCAGCACACAACTTGCGTTTAAGCCAAATGGCTAAACGCGGGAATTAAAGCCGCGTTTAGGGAAGCTGCCAAAGTTGCGTTTAATAGAGGAGAGAGAAAATCATGATAATTGATGGGATTTGATCTGAAGTGCATTAAATGCGGAATGGGGAGGATCTTCACAATAAATGCGGAATCCCAGGTTGGTGAGATCCGCGTTTAAGGAAGGAGAGAGAAAGTGGGAAAAGACAGAGTGGAATATACGGGACAATCTCCTCGGTATCTGGGAAAATACCGGAAAAGCCCAAAAATGAAATAGTTCGGAAAGCTTTCCAAAATTCTCAAAAATCATAAATATTATAAAATGATTTTTGGTGAAATCGGTTTTCAGAAATTCAATCCCATTTTCAAGATAAAAATCATAAGGTCAGCCGTCAATCTCGGTATACACCGGATTGGCCGGGTTTTAATAAAATCTGATAAATCCCAGAAAATGCATTTGGATAGAAAATAGGATTTTAAGAAATAATGCCTAAAGGCACTTTTAGAAATTCCAAACCGTTGGTAAATTAAAAATCCAGGAATCAGTCAACGGTTGGCCGACACCGGTTTTGAAGATTTTCAACTTAATTCAGGAAAATTCCAGAAAATCATATAAAATCTAGAATATTGGAAAATGATGTTTAAAACTAAAAATCGGTCAAATCGGAATACCAGAATGTCCAAATCAAGCAATTCACTAGGATCGGGTTCTCGGTTCAGATCAGAGCTGACTCCGAGTCCGTGAATCCAAATCCAAGACAAAACGTTCATATAAATAATTTATAATACAAAACAAATACAGGAAGTAAATCGAAAAATACGATCGAAAAATCTGAATACGCAACTAAGTACGTATTCTGGAGCGGGGTGTTACAATCCATCCACCTTACAAAAATTGCGTCCTCTCAATTTCGATAAGGGGTAAATTGAACACAAAGAGGACAAGGACGGGAATTACACCAATTAAGATATGAATCACTGCGGGTAGGGCTTCCCAAGTCGACACATCTTCTGCACTTCCTGCTGCAAAAATCTTTGAACGATGCCGAATAATACTGACCATAAAATAAAGAAGACCGATAATTGAGAATTCTGATGACCAGGCATCAAACACTCTGAAGAATATTGCCAAGAACAAAGAATAACCGCAGAAGAACCCGAATACCATCTTCTGAAAGATAACCCGATTGTTGATCAATCTTGTGAATACCCGAACTTCAAGGAGTTGGCCGAAGAGATCATATAATAGCTTCATTCAGAACCAGCCGCTACCTCTCTAGTATATCCATATCTTAAGTTGGTATAAGGCTTCGAAAAACCAAAACCGGGGAAGGATGGAAAAGATTAGGAATTAAAGGAAAGATGATCAAGAAAAAATAGATAACTCTGCACCTGTAGTTGGATTGTATAACCAAGACTCATGCATTCCAGTTGCAAATTGCTTTACCATTAATTTGCCGTCTGGACGTACTGAGGAAGTAAGAGCCTAAGCTCTGATACCACCCTGTAACGCCCCGATCCGGAGGGTACGGGGACGTTACTGCAACGTATATACGCAAGTCAGAAGTACCTTCACGTATATACGCTAAGCATCAGTACAGGCAAGAATCAGAGTACGGAAGCAAGTGGTGCATTATACATTCCAACACATGAGTACAATTACAAAGTTATCACCAGAGGTGATCCAATATTACATGAATATTACATCACTGAGATGCGCAATTGCGGGAATACATGAAAATGTACAGGTATGAACAGTACAAGGGCACTCACGAGTTTATAAAAGGAAAACTCGAGAGGCACACAGGGGGCCTGGGAGGATGGAGCTCTGAACGGTCTGCTGAAGATCCACGCTACCGCTGCGCCACTCTGATCAGCAACTGGGAGAATCCACACGCTCCAATCTCCATGACCTGGACATGAGGATCCAGGGGAGTCAGATGATACTCCCCAGGCGAGTGTGATGTGAAGCCAAGTGGCGAGCAAGGGTAAGTACATGTATAGCAGTAAAACCGAATAAAGCCAAGGATGGGCAAATCTGATTGTATGGTTTCAGATCACGGCTCCATGAGACTAGTACATCGAAGGAATAATCCAAACAAGGAAACCCTCATCTATATACCTTTATCTCATGTCACCGTAATCCAAGCACATACAATGGAGTAACAGTAACACATAACAAGCATAACAGGAGTACATAACAGGAATCATAACAGGAGTCATAACAGGAATCATAACAGGAGTCATAACAGGAGTCATAACAGGAATCACTGTATCACGACACATCATGCTATCATTCAGCGGCACAAACAGGAGAAAAGTAGCCCTTCAGATTCAAGAGGTGGCCCCCACAGATTCAAGAGGTGGCCCCCACAGATTCAAGAGGTGGCCCCCACCAGGTGCATGGTGTGGCACTTTGTTCCGTGTGGCACTTTGTTCCATGTGGCACTTTGTTCTGAGGGAATTGGATTCTAGAGGTGGCCCCCACAGATTCAAGAGGTGGCCCCCACCAGGTGCAATGTGTGGCACTTTGCTCTGCGTGGCACTTAGTTCCATTCAAGATCAGGATCCGCTGCATGTTAGCACGATATAAGAGATACAGGAATCAGGAGTACATAAGTACTATAAAGTCAGGTCACTGCATGTACTGCAGGAATACAAGATTCAGGTCACTGCATGTAATGCAGGATAACAAGTGTGATAATCACAAGGTCAAGTATATCATGCAGGGTGTCAAGAGATAGCATGACAGGATGATGATATTAGCAGGTGACAAGACATGTCAAGAGATTGATATAGTCAGGTGGCAAGTCATGTTATAACAAGGGGTCTTGCCAAATAGTAGCATGTCAAGTGATGCATAATGTAAATACAAGTCGACTCAATGAAGCGGAGAAACTCGCATAACCAATGAAATAGGAAAGCAAGGGGGTAGCGAGTGAGAACACTCGCCTAAATCACCAGAAAGCCGAAAAGTCAGGAATCCATGGAACTCGCGCACGCGCCAATAATATAATATAATATAAATATTGTGAGAGAAGGAGACACAGGGAGACGCGGGCTTGGGAAGTGAAACGCGGGGGTCGCAGACGCGGGAGTCGCGTCGCAGGGATAACAGACGCGGGAAAGAGCAGACGCGAGGATCGCGTTGCGGAAAGTACCAGACGCGGGAATCACAGACGCGGGGATCGCGTCGTGAGATGCCTCAAACGCGAGGTCTGCGTTCAAGTGCGGACGCGAGGGAAACGCGGACGCGGACGTGGGTTCTGCGTCGCGTCAATACAGAAACGCGCGGAGCGCGTTAAGGAATATCCTAAACGCGGGGGGTGAGATCCGCGTTAGGAAAGTCTTAGCGAGGAAAAATCACCCGCCGACAAGATTCCTTGCTGTGCTCGACGAAGGGAAGTTCGGCCCCAATCCAAAAGGAGGGTACCGGCCCTAAGTCTTGCCAACGGAGAGGAACACGGCCCCAAACCAAAAGGAGTGGCCGGTTCAAAGTTTTGCCAACGGAGAAGAAACACGGCCCCAATCCAAAAGGAGTGGCCGGTCTCACAAAGTGATGGAGAAGAAATGGTAGTGGAGTTTGGTGAAGAAGTTGTGGAGAAGATGGAGTTTGGGTAAACAAAGGAAGCAAAAGAAGGAGCTCTCTTTCTTGGTGGCTTCTCGGTTGGCTGCAGGAAGCAAGGAAGAAGAAGGAGAAGAAAAATGAAGAGAGAGAGAAGGAGAGGGGGTATTTATAGAAGTTGGATTATGAAGGGATGCAATTAAACAAAGGTGAGGGGGTTATTTGCAAGATTGAGGGGGATTTGATGTCTCTTGGCCACATGGCCGGTTGTAGATGGGGAGAAGGGAATGGGGGTGTCTTGGAAATGACAATTTGGAAGGGAGAATTAATGAAGAGAGAGAAAGAGGGTAAGGTGAAATGATGATGCACTCCATATAAGACAAAAAGCAACCAAGGGAAGAATCATGCGTTTCTCCCTTACAAAACGCAGCACACAACTTGCGTTTAAGCCAAATGGCTAAACGCGGGAATTAAAGCCGCGTTTAGGGAAGCTGCCAAAGTTGCGTTTAATAGAGGAGAGAGAAAATCATGATAATTGATGGGATTTGATCTGAAGTGCATTAAATGCGGAATGGGGAGGATCTTCACAATAAATGCGGAATGCCAGGTTGGTGAGATCCGCGTTTAAGGAAGGAGAGAGAAGTGGGAAAAGACAGAGTGGAATATACGGGACAATCTCCTCGGTATCTGGGAAAATACCGGAAAAGCCCAAAAATGAAATAGTTCGGAAAGCTTTCCAAAAATTCTCAAAAATCATAAATATTATAAAATGATTTTTGGTGAAATCGGTTTTCAGAAATTCAATCCCATTTTCAGGATAAAAATCATAAGGTCAGCCGTCAATCTCGGTATACACCGGATTGGCCGGGTTTTAATAAAATCTGATAAATCCCAGAAAAATGCATTTGGATAGAAAATAGGATTTTAAGAAATAATGCCTAAAGGCACTTTTAGAAATTCCAAACCGTTGGTAAATTAAAAATCCAGGAATCGGTCAACGGTATTGGCCGACACCGGTTTTGAAGATTTTCAACTTAATTCAGGAAAATTCCAGAAAATCATATAAAATCTAGAATATTGGAAAATGATGTTTAAAACTAAAATCGGTCAAATCGGAATACCAGAATGTCCAAATCAAGCAATTCACTAGGATCGGGTTCTCGGTTCAGATCAGAGCTGACTCCGAGTCCGTGAATCCAAATCCAAGACAAAACGTTCATATAAATAATTTATAATACAAAACAAATACAGGAAGTAAATCGAAAAATACGATCGAAAAATCTGAATACGCAACTAAGTACGTATTCTGGAGCGGGGTGTTACACATGTATTCAGTAACGGGAATGTCAATATCAGAATGGAAAATAATCATGTACCGAGAATATAGAACGGATCACTCATGTAACAATAAGTCATGTTATAACGAGAATACAAGAATATCCATGAGCAGTAATATAATCCATGATCCATGTAACAGGAATACATAGACAATCAATGCATGTAGCCTGGTGTGTCTGTATAACAGTGGTGTAAGAACATGAAGTAATTGTGCACAGAGTATCCACGTAGCGGTATCCAATGTAATAGCGTCTCAGTGTATCAGTGGCTCACGAACATGCAGTAATAATGTCATGAATCTCAATATCTATGTAAGAGAGAGACATGTACATGGAACATCATGAAATAATGGTATCTAGTGCGTTTAGTGCATTAGAATGTCCGTGGGACGGTGATAATAGCACATGAAATATCAGTGTCGCGTATCCATGGAACAGTGGTCATGAACATGAAATGATAGTGTCCTGTGTAGTGTATCAGAGGTTGACATGCAACACTGTGTCGAGTGTATCGGTGTGTCTGTAATGGTGACAGTGTCATAGTGACAAGATATATGTAGCAGTAACGAAGTGACAATGTCCAGTGATGTGATAGATGTAACTAAACCATGTGGAATAGATATAATCATCTATTACTTATATTTTATAGACTTCTCTATAATGAAGTATATTTTAATTACCAGTTATAGTGATTTACCCATATCTACGATTTATTAACTAAAGCAATCACTCAATGTAACACAAGTAAATATAATTTATAAAATGAAAACACTCACAAACTAGCCATGAGAAGGTAGCTCTCTTTCTCACGATCGCAACGGTTCCAGAATCGTCCAAATCGGAGTCCGGGTGCTCCAGATATCGCCTGAACGCTAAAGTAATTGAAATGGGTTAAATATGTAATAAAAATATCTAAAATGCAATTAATAAAAATTAGCAGGGGGTTATCTGTAATATTACCTTTATTGGGTTTTGACTGCAGGTTTGGGTAGCTCGCGGGTCGGGTTTGGATCCAATACCTAAACCCATAACTTAAGTTAAATGGATCTTGGGCAATTTGGGTTAATGGGTACCAACCAAATAGGGTTATTGGGTTTAATGGGTTAAAGGGTTATCGGGTCGGGTTTCTATCCGAAACCCAACCCAATTATGTTATTGGGTTCGGGTTGCACCCGAACCCAACAAAACAACAGCAGCGGCAGCAGCGTTCGCTCCTACACGCCGTGGCCGGCCAGCGAAGCTGGCCGGCGGCGAAGCCCTGCCGGCGGCGGATCTGGTCGCCGGCGATGGTTAGCGAGAGAGAGAGGGAGAGAGAGAGAAAGAGAGAGAGAGAAAAAGAAAAGCAAAACAGGAAGAAAAAGGAGAAGGAGAAGAAAAAGAAGAAGAAAAAGAAAGGAGTAGAAGAAGGAGAAGAAGGGGAGAGGTGGCGCCTGGCCGGAGGACACAGTGGCGCGCGTCTGGCCGCGGGCAAGCCCCCCCCACCGGGCTTGAACCGAGTGAACAGAGAGGGGGGAAAGAGAGAAAGTGAGGAAGAAAGGAAAGGGGGAGAGAGAGCTTGAGAGAGAGAAAAAGCTTGAAAGAGATAGAGAGGGGGAGAAATTGAGAGAGAGAGAGAACGCGGGAGAGATTTTAAGGGGGAAAAGAGAGAGAAGGCGGTGGGGATGGGTAAGTCGGTGGGAAGGCGGTTGGGAGAAGATTGGAAAAGAAGAAAGAAGAAAAGAAATAGAAAAGAAAATTTAATATTATTTTAATATGGTCAAATTTTGACTTATTCGGAGATTCTCTCAAAAATTATATAAAATAGATAATATTATCTTGAGATATAAAATGAAAACGGTTTGAAGAAATTCAGTCTGGTTTGTCAATTAAAAATCCTGGACGATTTCAACGGTACTAGGCGACACCGGTTTGGCCAGATTTTTCATAAATTCAGAAAAATCCCCAAAAATACCCTAATATAGAAAATATGAGTCTAAGACATAAGGTGAAAGCAGATTCTCAAAATTTTACTCCGTTTGTGAAATAAAAATCGTAAAGCTGATTATCGGTATCGGTTGACGCCGACTACGGAGATTTTCCACACTAATCCAAAAAAATTCCAGAAAATTCTAAAAATCTAAAATATTGAAAAATGATATTTGAAATTGAAATCAGCTCAATCTGACTATCAGAAAGTTCAAATCAACTTTATACGTCGTATCGAGTACTGATACTGTGATACGTATATCATTGATCAGGGGGTTACATTTTGGATGCGTTAAACAAGCTTAAATGAGTTGGAAAAACTATTTAAAAACAAAGTTATAGAATAAAAGAGATAAATAGAGAGAATGGTGAGATTAAATATATAAGAGCGGAAAGACCCTTAGGATCCCATTTTTTTCAAATCTTGGTGGAAGGTTTGAAGGTCGGGGTTTTAGGGGATGGAATCCTAGAAAATGGATCGCTTGAGTTTAGAGCACATGCTAAGAGGACAAGTTCCTTACTAACTCTAAAATGGGCTTGGAATGGGGGGACTAGACAAAATAGCCCTTTTCTACATCCTACTTTTGTTTTTTTGTTTTCATTTTTTTTAATTTCTTTTATGATTTTTTCAGCGGAGGTCTAACATGTTTTATAATACTCTAAGTTGAGTGGAAATAGATGAGAGAGCTTAGAGCGGGAGAAGATAATTAATATTACAGAAGAGGTGTAAGAGAGAAAAATAATTATAAAGAAAAGGAGGAAAAGAGATAGCCACATGAATAACTCTAGATGTTTATTGGGCCAAGCAATAAGTCCAGGGCTAGATTAGTGTTAGGATTGGAAGATAGAATCTCCAAAAGGGCGTAAGAGGAAAAAAAATTGGATGGTCTAGAAATAAAGTGTTGTGCAAGTAACAAGGTGGATGCCTAGAATGCAAGATCAAGTGTATTTTAGCTTCAACACTGGGTGAGACTAGCACGTGATGAGCCATGGACTCTTTCCATGTGGTGACGATGTGGAAGGTCATATGGTAGAGAACATAAAGAGGGAAAAGAAATGAGTAAATGCAGTGGCGGATGCGGATTGTTTTTTCAGTATGGATGTAAATGTAATAAAAATTTCAACGTGGACGTAAATATAATATGACAAGAAAAAATGTAAAAAATAATATTACACCAACCTTGAATTTGTGACCTCCAATAACTTAGGTTTATAAGTTATCACTTCAGGTAAAACTCAAAAGTGTTTTTATGTTAGTAAAAATAATTTATAAAGAAGTATATACAAAAAAGTTACAAACTATATATAATATCCCATTATTTTATAAAATCCAGTCTGGGCGTTCTCCCACACTGGACTGTATGTGGGTCAACCCCTGAGTGTATAGAAGTGGATGCACCTAACTATATGCAGTGCATGCATGCATGTTTCAAGATGCTTGGTCAAGCATTTCCATGCCTATGTGAATGGCCAAGATTTCCTCTTAAATGGTGAGACTAAAGACAATATTGTGAGAGAGAGAGAGAGAGGGGGGAGAGCTAATGAGTCATCTCTCTATACTATTATTTAGGCAAATACAATTAGGAGTTAATGAGTCATTTCTATACTCTTATTTATAAGTAAATACAATTAGAAATAGGACTCATAATATTATGTAGCAATATAACTCTTAATTAAGTAACTACTTATAATTACATAATGATTCTTAAATACATAATAACTTCTAATTACACTTCCCCTCAAACTGAAGCATATACATCATACATATCCAGTTTGTCACAAATAAAATCAACTTGTGTCTTTTCCAAAAGACTTTGTGAGTAAATTTTCCAGCTGATGATCAAATGAAACATGACGAGCTTGAACAATCTTCTCTTCTATTTTATAACTTACCAAATGACAATCCACTTCAATGTGTTTTGTGCGTTCATGAAATATTAAGTTTTCAGCTTTGTGAATAGAGCATAATTATTACAGTATAACCTCATAGGACACTTTGAGCAAAATCAAGCACAGTCAACAAGTCTCTGACCCAAACCACTTCACAAGTTACATTCGTCATCGCACGATATTGTGACTCTGCACTATATCATCACACCACACTCTGCTTCTTACTTTTTTATGACACAAGGTTTCTTCCAAGAAACACGCAAAAGCCTATGGTAGATCGCCTGGCAACGGGTAATCCTGTCCAACTAGCATATGAAAAACAAACAACTCTGGTGTGTCCACAATCCGAATATAGAAGCCTTTTTCCTGGAGATTTCTTTAAGTATCTGAAAATCCATATTATTGTATCCCAGTGAGTTGTCCTTAGTGCTGAGAGAAACTGACTTCTAACACTCACGACAATTGCAATATCAGGTATAGTTACCTTTAAATAATTCAGCTTACCCACTAATTGACTCAGGATCATCTAAAATCCCCCCTAATCTGCTAGCAGTTTGACATTAACCTCTATGGGTGCATCAACAACTTTGCACCCCAACATACTAGCCTCAGAAAGCATATCAAGCACATACTTTCTCTAAAAAAGTAATTCCCCTCCTAAACCTAGTTACTTCAATGCCTAAGAAGTACCGTAAAGATCTAAGATCTATTATCTAAAAATACTTCTACAAGTAGTATTTCAGATTAGGAATCCCATATCATCACTACTGATAATGATATTATCCATATAACTAGAAGAAGTAACCTCTTCCTTGAAGTTTTCACCAAAACACAGAGTGATCCTCCCGAGAATGAGAAAGATCAAAAGCCCAAACAACATAGGCAAATCATCTAAACAAAGCTCTTGGTTACTGTTTCAATTCATACAATGACTTCTTTAGTCTGCACACCTTCCCTTTACAATAAAACCAGGGGGTTGCTCCATGTAAACCTCCTTGTCAAGAACACCATTAAGAAAAATCTTTTTAATATCTAACTGATGGAGAGGCCAGTAATGAGTGACAATCAAAGAAACAAGAATCTGCATATAAGTCTACTTTACAACCGGCGAGAATGATACCTGATAATCCAATTCATGCACCAGAGAGTACCCTTTAGCAACCAAACGGGCCTTCAAACTGAAATCACCTAGGGGGTGAATAGGTGACTAGCTAATCTAATGGTGAATTAATGCGGAATTAAAACTATTTATGCAAACTATAAACTATTATGCACAACACACCAAGTATAACCAAAGAGTGTAGCCGAATTCCCCGCGAAGGGCTCTGAACTAACTCCTTAAGATTCCTCTAGATAAGAGTTGAGGTGCCGCTTTGGCTCTCTTGGTTGAATACAAGTATGAGCAAACAATCCCCAAGCATATACAATAAGGCACAAGATATATCAAGCATATAAAGATTAAAGTAATATAAGCATGCAAGATATAAACACAAGTGAGAAATAGAGAGAGTAATCGCAAACACGGGAGAATTGTTTCGAGGTTCGAGCACACTTGCTCTACGTCCCCGCCTTCAATACTATGAAGGATTTCCACTAGAATCGATCCCACTGGATCACTCGGTGCCGCAGCACCTACAAGCGAGTTTCCACTAGAACTCCTTTGGACTCTCTAGTCTCTCTCTTATTCCTGTAAGAAAAAACACACGCAAGCACGCAAGCTTGCCGAGGCCGCACCTCTACAAAGAGCTCTCACTAGAACTCGAAACCACGCGAACCCGCAAGTCCACCTCCTCAAAGTACAAGGATGAAAACTTTGGTGATCACAACACTTTAATCACCTAAAATCCTCTCACAACAAAGATACTTATAGGATAGGTATAGCAATGGATAGCTCAAGTGTTTGTGAGAAAAATAAGGATGGAAGTGATGGTCAAAACTCAAGAAACTCTTTTTCAAAAACACTCTTGAAAGTCTCTCCTTTTGATATGGCAATTTTGGCTCTGAAACAAGTGGAGATAAACACTTAATAGAGTAGGAAAAACTGGTTCAAAAACCCACTTAAAATCTTGTCTAAAACAGTCCATGGGATCCCCCTTTTATAAGCCAAGAAAAACTAGCCTTTGGGGTTCAAATCAGCAGTTCAGATTGCTGTCGGTCGACCGCCTGGTCGACCGACCAACAGTCATATTTCTAATGGTTGGGCCAGCGGTCGACCGGCCGGTCGACCGTGGCCTGGATACAGAGAGCAGACACTCTCTGCCGGTCGACCGCCCGATCGACTGAGGCCATTTCCAGAGAACAGAACTCTCTTGCGGTCGACCGGGTCGGTCGACCGGCCCTCTAGCCAAACAAGGCGTGCACATTTTGTGCATTTCGGTCGGCCGCCCGATCGATCGACTCCTAGATCGGTCGACCGTGCAGTCGACCGGTAGAAGCCAAAACATTATCTTTTTAGGGAATAAAAAGTTGATATTTTTCCTTCAATAAAATCTCATAAATTCACAAAAAATCTACAAAAATAAGTTCAGTAATATACTTTGATAAACAAACATGTTTGAGTAAAAATCAAAACATGTTACAAACATTTTGAACTATTTTTATAAGTTAGAAATTTTGGCTTAAAACAAAATCTGTATTTTTTCAAATAGATTTTTTCAAAATTTCTCCAAATACAAAAACAAGATATTTTAAACACTTTTAAAGCATAGTGTGTATAGATATGATCCACTACACATATATGGTGAAATATCTATGTTTTTGACAGTAAGCACTAAAATGGTTTTGGTTAAAACATGTATACTTGAATTCCAAAAACCAAATCGGTATTTTTCCAAATGAAAATTCTTTTATGAAAACTCATATAAATATTGTGTGTGAGTGTGTATGATACTTGAGCAATCCACCAACTATTCATCCTTTACATTTTATCTAAAAATAAAATCTTAACAAAAATAAATCTAGACACAAGTCTTCTCTTGAAGGGTCTTCACTTGAAGTCTTCTTCTCCTTCTTGACTTGGTCCGACCTTGATCCAAAAAGCTATACTCCTCTTGAGTACTTGATGTGGTCTTGATGCACAAGCTCTTGAATCAACACGTGCTAGCTCCAAAACTCGACTTTAAATTCTTTGTTGAAGCTAAATACCTACTAAGATCTTGATCATATATCTGAGACTAAATAAACACAAGATCATTAGTACTATAACTACATGAGTTAATCATCATCAAAACTAGAGTGATGGGCTTTTGGGCCAACAATCTCCCCCTTTTTGATGATGACAAAACTCATGGAGTTATATACGCATAGATTAAAGTTAAGCTTCATTGAAGCTCCCCCTTAACTCATGCATAATAATAAACAATAAGATATTTAATGAAGTACATAAAACAAAAAAATTATATGTATCAACTAGGAGAGAGAAACATTAATACATCAAACATATTTTTCAAAAACCTTCTCCCCCTTTTTGTTTAAACTCTAAAAATCATTTTCTCCATTTTGTAAAAATACAAGATGCATAAACTTAATATATGCAAACACTCAAATATGCATATATAAACTCAAAATCTTTCGCCCCTTTTTGTCAATCATCAACAAAGGGGTAAAATAAATAAATCAACAATAAGGATATATATGTGATATACATTCATGAAGAGGAAGACGCTAAGTTAACTTCCCTACATACATGCATTACATGAAGAAGGGATGGCAAGCCCTAACTCGCATAACGCATAATATGCAATGCATAAGAGGAGATGTGAAGCTCCCCCTACACACGTGTATCGCATAAAGAAGAGTTGTCAAGCTCCTCAATATAAGATACACTCAACATGAATCTATATGTAGAAGAGATGTTAAGCTCCCCTTGCATATAGACAATACATATCAAAACATTTTTAAGATACTAATTGTAAATACACAATACAAATTTTGAATTTTTTAACAAATCAATATGAGATATCACAAGATTTTGATAACATATGAAATTGGAAATATGTGATACCAATTGAAATTGAAACATTTGTCCATTTTAATACCAATGAAAGAAAATATTTTATATTTTGATACCAAATTAAATTTAATTAAATTTTGATACCAATTGAAATACATGGTAAATTTTTTATACCAAAAAGATAAAACATATTGATATCAAATGAAATTTAAATCCAATTGGAAATTGAAACATATTGATACCACTTAAAGTATATTGTAAATTTTGATATCAATAAACATACCAATTGAAAATAATGCATAAGCTTATTAAAATACCAATTGAGATACTAATTGAAAACAAGATTTAAATCAAGCTTAGCATAAACATACTTTGTGCTTTAAACATGTAAATATCTTATAAATCAAGCACATACAAAACATATATATGTATGAAAAGAAAATACCAATGAAAATTGATATTATTTGAAATGAAGTATACATCTATAGAAAACAAAATATGATTATACAAAAAAAATCAATTGTGATACCAATTGAAAATATGATGTGAAATAAGTATATTACTCATAATAATCCACCCTTTTCATGCATAAGATAAAAGATTTTTAATAAGACGTACAAGGCATGGTCACCCATCCGTCCGCCCTTGGGATGGTAGGGGTTTTCAAAAATAGAAGTTTGAAAATATTTTAGCATTGAAAATACTACCAAATGAAGAATAAATAACTAGTTAAAGTAATTTTGAAAAACTAGTTAAAGATCCTTCAAATATGAAACCAAATCATATGTATATCATGAAACATACTAAATACATAGGAGTTGACACTCGAAATCTATAAAGCTCAAAATTTCTCATGAAAATAGTATCATGAGTAAAAAATGAAATATGAGTACACAAGAACATGTGAATATCATTTTCATGAAATTAAGCAATAAAGCTCAAAACAAACATGAATATCATTTTATCAAACAAATATGAAAATCATAAAGATTTTATTTTCATTAAAAACAAACTTCAAGGCATATGTATGATTTATCCAAAGCTAACAATATGCATACATATCCTAAACATAAAAAGAGTCCATAATAGTATTTGCATGAAGGCAAGTGACTCAAGGGCACACATTTATATTTATTAGTTTTGAACAAAAAATTATATATACATGAAGTAAAAACATGAAAATAGGCAAAATAAGTGTAAATGAGTGAATCATCAAAACTAGGCTATACAAGTGCATGTAATGAGTATAAATGAGCAATGAAGTGCAAATATATATAAATCAAATGTTGCTCACTACTTGTACAAGTATATATCCAAGTTTTGATAAAAACTACATCTAAACAAGCATTTACCACATGAAGCATAAAACATGAACATGCTAAAAATTATCAAAGTATGTAAACAAAAAGAGTTTAGAGATAGTTACCAAACCAAAGAACTATACTCTAAGTCTCCAAAACATGGTGGCCTTCCCACCAAAACTTCCTTGATAGCGGTGCATCAATATGTGTCTCCATCTAGTCCATGTGCATCTACCACCGAGGCACCATCCCTCTCACGTCATGTGAGAGCCCACGCCTACATCAAATACAAAAGGTGGAAAGTTTGGTAACCATTTTCTTTTGGGTCCATGGGGGTTAGCATCTAATGGAACCCAAACATTTTTCTTAGCAAAATTAATATGATGTATCTTATCAAAATAAAACTTTACTAAATGGCCTTTGCGGCCGTAATGTGTACACTTGTACACTCTAGCATGCATATGTGTATGAGTGTGATCATGACGTGCAAAGTGTGCATATGCATGATGTGGGTGATGTGCATGCACATGTAGAGCTTATTTCTTTTGAAACAAGGATTCCAATCTAGAATGGTTAAATACACATTCGCTCAAAGTTGAGCTCAAATAATCTATTTTATTTTTTAAAAATTTAACTTCATTTTTATCAATAGTAGTAGCACGAAAAGCATGGTCAACACTCTTTTTCTTTTTAGAAACATTTTCCTTTTCTTTTGAAAGAGTTTTTCTTTTCAAAGAGGTGTTTTCTTACAAAGTGATTTCTTTTTGTTTTTTCACCAATATAATTTTATCTTTCAAAGAAGTAATTCCTTCACAAAGATCATTTAATTTAGAAAGTAAGAAAATATTCTTTTTTTTCAATACTTTATTTTCTTTTGAAACATTTTCAAATTTAGTTTGAAAAGAATCTTTTTCTTTTAACATGGAAACAAATTTATTTTTCAAATTCTTGTTATCCTTTTTAAGTAAATCATACTTTTTAAGGAGTTGTTGCAAAAAGATGCTAGTTCATTATAAGGCATATCAACATCCTCATCTAACTCGGATTCGGTGTATACCTCAAGGGGGTTATCCCCTTGGACCATGTAGCATACGTTGGAAGCCTCACTTCCAACATCCGAGTCGCTCCCCGCATAGTATTGTTCTTGTTCGCCAAGGAAGACTATGGTGTTCCAAACTATAAATGCTGAATCAAGATTAGCAACTCTAGATAAATATTCTTCATTTAGGGTACTCTTTAAAGCATGGATGGCTTACTCTTTAAAGCATGGATGGCTTTTACATTAGCCTCAATATTTTTGCCATTTGAACAATAAGAATCTTTAATAGTGGCAAAATAAACATGAATGTGCAGGGCTTTGAGGTACATAGACATCTTAACTTTTCAAGTTTGGATATTAAGAATGTCAAAGGTGGGAGGTGACATAAAATCCATGTGTGTGTACAAATATTGTGATTAGCTATAAATGAGGATCTTTAACTCAAGGTGCTTAGACCCAAATCAAGAGCACTTGGCTCTGATACCAATTGAAATCACCTAGAGGGGGGTGAATAGGTGACTAGCTAATCTAATGGTGAATTAATGCAGAATTAAAACTATTTATGCAAACTATAAACTACTATGCACAACACACCAACTATAACCAAAGAGTGTAGCCGAATTTCCCGTGAAGGGCTCTGAACTAACTCCTCAAGATTCCTCTAGATAAGAGTTGAGGTGCCACTTTGGCTCTCTTGGTTGAATACAAGTGTGAGAAAACAATCCCCAAGCTTATACAATAAGGCACAAGATATATCAAGCATATAAAGATTAAAGCAATATAAGCATGCAAGATATAAACACAAGTAAGAGATAGAGAGAGAGCAATCGCAAACACGGGAGAATTGTTTCGAGATTCGAGCACACTTGCTCTACGTCCCCGCCTTCAACACTATGAAAGATTTCCACTAGAATCGATCCTACCGGATCACTCGGTGCCGCAACACCTACAAGAGAGTTCCCACTAGTACTCCTTTGGACTCTCTAGTCCCTCTCTTATTCTCGCAAGAACAAACACACGCAAGCACGCAAGCTTGCCGAGGCCACACCTCTACAAAGAGCTCTCACTAGAACTCGAAACCACGCGAACCCGCAAGTCTGCCTCCTCAAAGTACAATGAAAACTTTGGTGATCACAACAGTTTGATCACCTAAAATCCTCTCACAACAAAGATCCCTATAGGATAGGTATAGCAATAGATAGCTCAAGTGTTTGTGAGAAAAACAAGGATGGAAGTGATGGTAAAAACTCAAGAAACTCTTTTTCAAAAACACTCTTGAAAATCTCTCCATTTGATATGGCAATTTTGGCTCTTAAACAAGTGGAGATAAACACTTAATAGAGTAGGAAAAACTGGTTCCACTTAAAATCTTGTCTATCTATGGGATCCCCCTTTTATAGGCCAAAAAAAACTAGCCGTTGGGGTCCAAATCAGCAATTCAGACTGCTGTCAGTCGACCGCCCGGTCGACCGGCCAACGGTCATATTTCTGACTGTTGGGCCAGCGGTCGACCGGCCGATCGATCGTGGCCTGGATACAGGAGCAGACACTCTCTGCCGGTCGACTAGGGCAATTTTCAGAGAGCAGACTCTCTAGCGGTTGACCGGGTTGGTCGACCGGCCCTCCAGCCAAACAAGGCGTGCACGTTTTGTGCACTCCTGGATCGGTCGACCGTGCAGTCGACTGGCAGAAGCCAAAACAGTATCTTTTTAGGGATTAAAAACTTGGTATTTTTCCTTCAATATAATCCCATGAATCCACAAAAAATCTACAAAAAATAAGTTCAGTAATATACTGTGATAAACAAACATGTTTGAGTAAAAATCAAAACATGCTATAAACATTTTGAACTATTTTTATAACTTAGAAATTTTAACTTAAAACAAAATCAATTTTTCCAAATAGATTTTTCCAAAACTTCTCAAATAGAAAAACAAGATATTTTAAACACTTTTAAAGCATAGTGTGTATGGATATGATCCACTATACATATATGATGAAATATCTATGTTTTTGACAGTAAGCACTAAAATGGTTTTAGTTAAAACATGTATACTTGAATTCCAAAAACAAAACAGGTACTTTTCCAAATGAAAATTCTTTTATGAAAACTCATATAAATCTTGTGTGTGAGTATATATGATACTTAAGCAATCCACCAACTATTCTATCCTTTACATTTTATCTAAAAATAAAATCTTAAAAAAAACAAACCTAGACACAAGTCTTCTCTTGAAGGGTCTTCACTTGAAGTCTTCTTCTCCTTCTTGACTTGGTCCAAACCTTGATCCAAAAAGCTAGACTCCTCTTGAGTACTTGATGTGGTCTTGATGCACAAGCTCTTGAATCAACACATGCTAGCTCCAAAACTCGACTTTAAATCCTTTGTTGAAGCTAAACACCTGCTAAGATCTTGATCATATATCTGAGACTAAATAAACACAAGATCATTAGAACTATAACTACATGAGTTAATCATCATCAAAACTAGAATGATGGGCATTTGGGCCAACACAAACGAGCCAATAACCCATTATGATTCAGTTTTATAGTATACACCCACCGACATCCAACTACTTTCTTTCCTGAAGGCAGAACAACAAGAGCCCAGGTTTCATTTATTTTTAGAGCTAGCATTTCTTCCTTAATGACATCCTTTAAACCTGAGATAGATGGCTTCTGATACAGACATAAGAATAAAATATGAGTTCAAAGAAGAAGTAAAAGCATGAAATAAAAGAGATAAGTGTGAATAAAATACAAAGCGAGAGATCGGGTGAGATGTGTAAGTGTATTTACTCTCATAAGGAGCAACAGGAAGATGATCATAAACACTCTCAGAGTCAATAGTGGTATCACTAGAGGTGAATTTAGATGTATTTTCACCAGTAGATTCCAAAAATTGGAATTGGAAAAGGTGTTGGCACTGGTACTGTCACGCCCCGCTTCTCAAAATACGTGGAAAGGAGTCGCGACGAGAGTTGGCGAAATATATACGCGAGAAGCCACGTATACACGCTAAGCCTAAAGTAACCTAAACAAGTTATAAATATCTACTATCATAAATCAATATCACTGCAATACTACACATATGTGTCCACACATGATACCAGGTGAATAAAAGAGTGAAGCAAATACTGAGTCCAATGCACAGAATCATGGAAACAACAGGAATAAAGAATAGCAAGAAAGATACCAAAACTGGAGAATTGAGCAAAAAGAACTCTGGGTCCTCGAGATGCCTGTGATCCTCTCCCAATATTTGATTCAACAATAAATAGCCACAGATATGGATATGCAAATCTAGGGAGTCAGAACTCCTAGTGAATGTGTAAGAATAAAAGAGAAAGTGCACGTGCATATAAATGTGAGCAGAATGAAATATATATACTGGAATAAAACATAAATAACATATAAAATAAGAATAGAAAGTAATAAAGTCATTCGGTACAGAATCAGATGTCCAATCAGGTGTCAGGTGTCTATCACAATTTATAAATAAGATGGGTAGAGTCAATCAGTGTTATAGTTAGATGTACATCTGGTCATTGGTATAATCAAGTGTCTACAATCAGTCATAGTACATTATGAATAGATTATTATTATTTGTAGACTGTCTAAAAATCACTGAAGATAAAGTCGTCAAATGCAAAGTCTAAACTTCAGACGCAAGGCTGATCAAAACCATTGATGCAGTGTCAAGACTTCAGGCTTAAAACCAGCGTCTCAGCATCACTGCAAAGCCAAGATGCGAGGTTCAAAACTCGTGTCTCAGCATCACTGCAAAGCCAAGACGCAAGATTCGAAGCTCGCGTCTCCGCACCCCGGCAATGCTAAAACGCAGGGCTTCAAAGCCTGCATCTCAACGCCACAGCAGTGCCCAAATGCGGAGCTCGAGGCCCACGTCCAGTGTCATTTCAATGGCTAAATGCAGAGCTGAAGCCCGCATTTCAACTGCTAATGAGCCCTGCGTCTCAGTTGTAACTGCCCTCATTACTGGGTCAATTACTGCCCATGTAATGAGGGAGTTAATGGTCATTATGGAGGGTTTTTAGGGGACAGTTTTACCCCAAGAACCCCCTATAAATAGCTAAAGCTGCTATTGAAAAAGGGTCGGATTTTTCAACTGAGGAATATTGGATTTACAAAGAGTTCAACTCTTTTACACAAACTTGCTGAGTTCAAGTTTTTCCCAAATCTCTTTAAGATTTCATTTGATAGGAGTTGTGCTACTCCATCAGTGATCCAAGGAGAAAAGTTCTAAAGAAGCTTGATGTTCACCCGGTCAAGGAAAAATAAGATTCACTTTCCAGCTCTACACAAAGAACCCAACATTAAACAAAGAGGAGATTTGAGCTTGAGTATCTCCTTTCTCTTATAATTACAATTTGAGTTGTTATAATCTTTCATTGATTCAGGAAAAGTTTGCAATATTTTCAATTTTCCTACCCGTACAAGAGATGGCGACTCCGCTGGGGATGTTGATTTCTCCACTTATGAGTAAGTTGTGGCGCAAGGTGACGTCAACTTCATCGGAAAGACGGTCGAGTCACTTGTCGTGAAATTTGACCCGACAAAGTATGAGGAGTTTCTCTCTTCTAGCTCCAAGAGCCCCAGAGTGGCACGGCAATACTGCAAGGTTTTCTTAGAGATCCGCTCTCAAGTTTCTTCGGAGACTTTCCCAATAATAGCCTGCGCAAGCAGCGCCATTTCTGGCCGCGTCGCCCGCGTCAACATCTCCCACGAGACCCACGATGCCAACGACGATGAAGGCCAATCTCGCCATACCTCTCCTCTCAAGATTCCTCATTTCCATATTACCGGGGATCTCCAATAACTCGAGAAACGTAACCAGAATGCTGAATGTCGACAATGGCGTCGCGCACATCCACAACATATGGAAGAAGCTGAAAAAGTCATCTGGTCAACAGATACAGAATGCGAGGCTCAAGCCCGCATTTCTTCTGAGCAGCACCAGACTCGCAGACCCCGCGTCTCTATATTAAAATGAGGAGTTCATGAAGTTTGTGTTTTTCAGGTCTTACCTCAGAAACGCGATATTCAGCAATGCAAGGCCCACGTCTTTTCTCAAAGACACGAGACTCGTGTCTCCATACCAAAACGCGGAGTTCATGAAGTCCATATTTTTGAAGCTTCACCTCACAGACACGAGGTCCGCGTTGATTGTAAAAATCAAAGAGTTTAAGAAATTACCGTGTAGCTTCGGGCTAACGGGTCGTGTCCACGAGGAGGAATGCGATGAAAGCTTTTCGGTGTTTTGTTTAGTAACAAAGAATTGTGCTCATTTTTTAGTTGAAAAGAAGAATGGAGAGAAGGAAAATGAATAAAAGAGAAATTGCAACTTTGGAGAAGACTTTAGAGGAGGTGAAAATAAACTTTGAAAATTGTTTGGTTGTTTTAAATATAAGAAGGAGAAGATCTGGGCTCACTAATTTTATTTACTTCACTTCTTATCTCAAGAATAATTTTAGTGCATCACTTTTATCATAGGCAAAAGAGCTTAATTTCTTTTAATATTCAAGTAAAACAAATGAGATGATTTCGAATCAAATCATGAGATCTTTCTTAACACAACATTAAAAATAAAATGTTAAAACCATCAAGCGCGAGGAAGCAAGTATGGAATAAAAATGATTTACAAATAGTTGTGCCTTGAAAATCCAAGTTTTAAAAGAAAAGCATCATCATGAGCTTTCAAGAATAAAAATTAACTTTAGGCATTATGATTCAAGAGAGTTCTTCCATCAAATTCAATCGAGAGAGAGAAGAGGTAGAAAACATCAATTAGTAAGCCCAGAAAACGATTTAGCTACTCATTATGAAATGAAAACAAACAAGAAATTGATAATTAAACACAAACATATTGAATTCAAGTTGAGTTGGAATGGCAAGTAGAAGCTCCTTTGATTGTCACTTTAAAGACGAATTACACACTCAAATCCACTCTTCTCTCTTTTCTGGTCTAAACTAAAAAAGAAATAAAGAGGAGATACAACTTCTCCAAGCTATCTAACAATGTTCCTAAACCCTAAAAATGAACAATAAATTTAACCTAGTCCTCGCTCCATTTTCAGTACAAAACCCTAGCTTTTATAGGCAAAAACTCAGAGGGAAGGAAGTGAGGAGATAAGGGGAGCAAACGCTCCCCTTATCTCCACCAACAAGCAGCGGATCCGTGGCCTGGATGTGGCCAATTGGCCACATCCAGGTGGAGGATTAGTTGGCGTGGCTTTGGGCTTCCTTTTGTCTTGTTGGATTTACTGTTGCAGCTCCCAGATTTAACGAAACGATCTTTGATTTGTTGGCTTCATGCGCTTGATTTGGGAGGATTCATTTCAACTGGTTTTTAACCTCTCTGATATGCCAAGATTTGCCCTGATTCCCTGATTTCGAATTTATTCTGAATTAAATGGGCTTTTGGGCTCGTTTCTCTAGCCTATCCTTTAGCAATGGGCGTGCATTTTATAAAGAACAATAGGACTTATTAATATGATTTATTTAGATAACAAGCATGGAAATGTGACAATATGTATGCAATATATGTGACTGATCACGCGTCCCTTCTCAAGGACACGAGACTCGCATTTTTGTGCCAAGACGTGAGGTCCTCATCTCTCATAAAGACACGAGACCCGCGTCTTAAAGCGCGAGGTCCGCATCCCTTCTGCAGAGAATAAGCCTCGCGTCTCCAATTCAAAAAGTGAGCCCCGCATCTTTGAGACCTGCATCTCAACGTGACGGCGGAAGACTCACGTTCACTCCCCCACCGCTGAGGTCAGGGCTGAGCTGGGAAGTCCTCATCCTCAAGGACTCGTGGCTGGTCTCTTCAATCCCTCTCCGGCGGATCTAAGAGACTACTTGACAAAGAAAAGGAGTGTTCATCAAATCACTACACAATGTTGCTGTTAATTTCTCATCACAGCGGTGCTCTCCGAATGCCACTGCAGCTCACATGTAAGCAAACAATTAGTGTTCAACCAGTTATCAGCAGCGCCAGTCTCCCGCTCGGCCAAGAGGCGCCGCTCCCGCACAAGGAGAACCTTCTCTGATGCAGAATATTCTGAAGTTACTGCAAACGTGGTGGGCCAAGTACTACGCCAAACAGGACTAAAGGGAAACAGCCGATAGTCAGCTCTGACGAGTCTGACACTGAGCCAAAAGGAGTGTACCGGCATACCCATACTTGGAATGGTACAATAGCCCCAGTGGACTCGGGGCATTATAATAAGCGAGGCACACTCTGCCATCATGGAATCACAGGCTTCGAACTATTCTGTAGAGATAGAAGCCTTTACGTATATGGCAGAGACTCCTAAAGAAATGGCTAGGCGCTTTGAACAGCAAGCCCAGGTCCAGAGGGAGCAACTCGATATGATTCGTGCTCAACAAGAATCTATCGACACCTTTAAGCAGATGCTTTTTGCAATTGCTTGAGGACAAAAAGAAGAAGCCAAAGACTAAGACTCCTTCCAAGAAGTCCAAGGGCAAATGGAAGGAAGGGGGAGCTCATCTTCTGTACATACTGAAGATGAAGAGCATTCCAACTCTGAGCCATCCAAGCCTCCATCTGAAGAGGAGGTTAATTCAGAGAATGAGAGCAATCATTCCAAAATGATGAGAAAACTGGAGCAACGTCTTGAGGCCCTAGCCAACTAAAAAGGCATCCAAGAAGCAGAAGTGGTCTGGTCATACCCGACTGAGTGGGATCTTATCCCGTACCCTCCTAAGTTCAAAGTTCTGACCCTATAGGTCTGCGGTGGCAAGGGGTCTCCGAACCAGCACATATACTACTTCAAGTCTCAGACCGGGAATGTAGTGTCAAATGATGCCATCCTGACATGTTTGTTCATTGGCACCATGAAAGGGATTGCTTTTGAGTAGTTCATGAAGCTCCCAGAAGTTTCTATCAAAAACTAGAGTGATCTGGAGAAACTTTTCCTCGCCTGTTTTTTTTCAAAGATGACTCGGAGATTACCATGTCAACTCTCTTGACGGCGAGACAACAGAAAGGAGAACCAGTTAAGGTGTTTGTGGAGAGATTTTGAAATATGACACTCTGATATCCCAGCGGTATAACCCAGGCCTCCTGGAGGAAACATGTCGCCATAATTTGCAAACCTTACTCGTAGCTCAGATAAGAGTAGCTGAAAGCCGTACCTAAAACCTATTGGTCCAGTAAGGTGAGCAAGTAGAGGAGATCATCGCTAGGGTTAAGGCAGAAGAAGGCAAGCCCAGACCTGAGAAGTCGACGAGGCACGTGCCAGAAGCATCCTTTCAAGCTAGAAGGAAGGACACACTGGCGACAGAAACGAAGTCTCCCTCTAAGTCCCAACCAGTTAGAGGTGGTAGCTCTTCAAGCCTGCCACGCGCTAACAAGCAGTACTCCTCAAGAACGAGCATGTTGATTTTGTTAGCCCAGAAGCCCTTCACTCTAGTTTTGATGATGATTAACTCATGTAGTTATAGTTTACTAATAGTCTTGTGATATTTAGTTTCAGCTATTTGATCAAGATTTTAGTAGGTGTTTTGCTTCAACAAAGGAGTTTTGGAGCTTTCACATGTTGATTCAAGAGCTCACGCGTCAAGATCGCATCTAGCACTCGGTTGGAGTCAAGCTCGTTGGATCGTGTTTGGATCGAGTCGACTTGGAGACGGAGTTCTACAAGAAGATCTCGGTTTGTTTTGTTTGGTTGTTTAGATCTTATGTAAAGATTAGATAGTGTTGATATGCTCAAGTTCATATACATACACAAGTTTAAAGTTTATGTGCTTTGGTTTTCGGTTTAACCGGATTCTGGATTTCATATCAAAAACATAGTTAGATATCTTTACATGTATATTAGATTCTATCCATGTACAATATGCTTCAAAGTTATTTAAATATCATATTTTTATATTTACATGAATTTTGGAGAAAACGGTTTTCCACTTCAAAAATCCAAGTTTTGGAAAATACCGATTTTGGTTTAAGGTAAAATTTCAATATAACAAAAATAGTTTAAATTGTTTATAATATGTGTTGAATTTTAGTCACACATATTTGCATATCAAAGATCTAATAAGAACTTATTTTTGTAGAATTTATGTGATTTTATGTGATTTTATGGAAGTTAAAATACCTAAGTTTTAATTCCTATAACTGTTTTGACCTGGCCTTCTGCCGGTCGACCGTCCGGTCGACCGACGTGCACAAACGTGCATGGTTGTTTTGGCTAGAAGGCCGGTCGACCGACCCGGTCGACCGACAGAGAGCTCTGCTCTCTGGATTAGATCTCGGTCAACCGGACGGTCGACTAGCAGAGAGCTTCTGTTCTTTGTATCCAGTCCCGGTCGACCGGGTGGTCGACCGGAGGCACAATGGTCATAAAAATGACCGTTGGCCGGTCGACCGGGTGGTCGACCGGAAGGGCAATTTTGTCCTTTTTCAGACTGCCAAGGAGCAGATTTTGAGAGGCTATGAAAATGCCTTCTCTTGAGCTGTTTTAACTAAATTTTTAGAGAACAATTTTTTTCACCTTTACAAGTGTTTAACAGCAAGTTTTTAAAAGAGTTTTTGGGCTAAAGATTTATTCTTTATTTTTTTTCAAGGGTTAGAAAATTCAAAGAAAAATAGAGTATTTGGGATATTGGTTTTGATCTTCATTTCTATCTTATTCTATTGGTTTTCCTAAGTATTTTTCTTTGTGTTTTGATTTTCAAACACCTTGATTTCTCACACTTGAGCTATCATATCTATCCTATCTATTAGGATCTTGTTTTGTGAGAAAATTGGTTTGTGGTTTAGTGAGACCACTAAGAGTTGTAAACCTTCTTTGTATTTGTGTTATCCCTCTAGTGAGAGGTGATTATGGAGGTGTTGACACTTAAAAAAGACAAGATTCTTATTGGTCCGAACAATGTCTAAACTTGTTGACATTTACAAAAGACAAGTGACAGACGAGCTGAAGACCAGTCTCCACCCATCTCCGAGGGACAAGGAAGCAAATTGGACTCCACTGATCCAGCAAGCAGACAGTGAACCCGGATTGTTTCTAAACAGACCTCAGCAGGTCTAAGGTGCTAACACTTAGCATCGCATGAGCCCAAAGGGATAGCCTCGCTTGAGAGGTTAATATCACTCGACTTCGCCTTGAAGCCATCCAAAGCCTCGCCAAGAAGCTAACTCGCAACTTCGTCATAGGGGACTTCCAGCTCCGCCAAAGGGTTTCTTTCGGACTTCGCCAGAAGCTGCCTCTAGCTCCGCTACGAGCTCAATGCGGGCAGCTCTGCTGTTGGTTTACTATGGTCAACCTTTGACCAATCAAATCTCCGGATGAGATCGGATCTAATCAGATCAAATCCAATTAAGATCAAATCAGAGATCAAATTTGGCAGTTGATTGCCACAATCTCTTGACTCTCCTAAAACGAGTAAGAAGATCAGGGGAAATCCTCCAACGATATGGAAAGGATCAAGAAGGTCAACCGACCTGCCAATTCTAGCTTCGCAGAAGCTGATCCTAGCCCCGCAGCAAGGCTACTTTCCAGATTTAAACAGATTCGAGTCAATCTGTTTCTATATTTTTAAGGGACGATTATACCCTTGCTCTCCCTATAAATAGCCCGCCAGGGGTACAAGGACGCACGAGGATCGGGAAAAAAGAGGACTCCACAAGCAGAGGCTTCTTCACAACGCACCGTGCGCTCTCGAATTCAGAGACCTTTTAGAGAATTGCTTTCTCTATCCAGGGTGTTGATACCCTAACATCGTCCTTCTTCTCAAGGAATCTCCGGAACCAGGCGAGAAGGAATTCCTAATTGAAGGCGATTTTGAGAAGCAGCAAGAGGGTTCTACCAACCTTCTGTTCTCTGATTCCCCGAACCAGGTGAGAAGGGAATCTCATCGCTCGCATCGTCAAAGGGACAAAGTGGTCGCGCGCTGACCAGACTCCTATCGGCACATTTCTCCAGAATCTCTGAGGAGATCTACTTGTAATCTTTTTAAGAATACTTGTAATTTAGCTCCTCAAACTTTTATTGTAAGTTTTCCCCCTTTGCAAACATAATGGAAAACAAGATGGCGACTCCGCTGGGGACGAAATTCTCCACTGCTGAGAATCAAGTGTCGCAATGCGACGAACAGACCTTCGGGCCTAACTCTGAATTCAGAAAAGCCGGTGCAGCCAGAGCTTCTCTGGCTAAATCTTCAAGGAAAGTCTCTGCGAAGACGGAAAAGGTTCTCTGCGAACCTACTGCGGTTCTCTGGCGCAACAAGGAAGCACGTCCGCAGGCTGATTCCTTTACTTGTGAGAACTTGGTGGTTCAGTTCGATCAAGGAAGATTTGAAGAAGTCCTCTCTGGGGGTGGCCCAATGCTTCGAGCACGGAAGCATAGGAGGGTTTCCACGACCAAGGTTTCAAATCAGAAACCGGAAGCAGAATTCTGCCAACACCCCTCAGCCTCGTGTGTGGCTAATCAGGTTCCTTGCGAACCTAAGTCTCCTCTGCCAAGGCGGATATGGAGGCCTAAACAGAAGTCTTCAACCGAAGCTTCAGGCGTAGCTACGCCTAAACCGCGCCTCTCTCGCGAAGAAAAAGGCAAGATGCCTGTCTGCTCCAATCATAAAGTTACGACGGCAATCATACCGTCGTCTAATTTAAGAGCAGCAACGCCTCGCGCCGGCCTCATTCTCATGAGCGAAGCTACTGTACCACAGCGTACGCACAGGGTTCGTGACCGCGAAGCTAGAACCAAAGCACTATTCAGTGCTAATCCCATCTGCAGGGATAAAAGAAGCAGGACATCGTCCCATGTGCGATCCAAAAGAGTCTTTGCGTTCGATTGCAAGGACCCAACCGGGTCTGATTTGAGGAAATTGTTGACGGATAGAAAAACCTCTTCCCCCTGTTGTCAACAAGTGGAATGTCAGCTGGTGACAATCCACTCGGTCCATTGCCGGCTGGGATCAATCCCCGCCACGCCTCCAAGACGACGGTCAGTTTTTGATCGACTATCAGTACAAGCCCCGATGAAGCATCACAGAAGGAGTATCTTGCGAGATCTCCCCTCTGCATCCGTCAACATGACTGGGAGAGGGCGAGAGCTGCGCAGGGGAAGACAAACAGCTGACGACATCCCCTACAGCTCCCCAGATCCAGATTACAGCCCAGGCTTAGGCGAAGTTTTGGTGCATGAAGAGGGTGTTTTCCGAAACACCAGATCCAGGGTGGCGATACCCTACACTTATGAACAGCCTTCTTCCTCGACGGCCCTAGCCTCGTCAGAGCCCAGGAGATCACTCCAATCATCGGACGAAGAAGATGAAGATAGTGGGTACGCCTCTTCGGCGACAGTTAGCTCGGTGCGAACAGACAGAGCATCAGTCAATATGGCTGATAACGTCAACGACGATCTTCGTCGGCGCCTGGAAGCTCAGGAGCAAACTTCCAAGACTCAGCAAGAGGCTCTGGACAATATTCAACAGATGCTCGCACAACTCCTCAATAACCGGAATAACAATGATGCCGGGAGCAATCACGATGAGGAGGAACACTTCAGCAATGAGCAACCAAAGCCGGAGAAATCCAAGGAGGGTTCTTCCTTAGACGCCGAAGTCCTTAAGGGCCTCCAAGCTCAAATCGCATCCCTAGCCCAGAGGGATGAATTAAAGAAAGTAGGGGCAGTCCGTCCTTACCCATTGGAGTGGGATTCGGTGCCATATCCTCCGAAGTTCAAACCGCCAACGTTGCATACCTATGATGGAAAGAGCTCGCCAAATCAGCACATCTACTATTTCCGGTCTCAGACTGGTAATGTTATAAGCAATGACGCCATCATGGCTAGGCTGTTCATTGGCACCTTAAAGGGGGTGGCATTTGACTGGTTCCGAAGTCTTCCCCTGGCTCTATCAACTCCTGGATCGACCTGGAAACTCGGTTCCTCTCTCGTTTCTATGAGGATGATACCGAAGTGACTGTGGACAAACTCCTCTCCACTGTGCAGAGGAAGGGCGAATCTGTCCGTGACTACATCGAACGGTTCAGAAATTTATCCTTGATGTGCCCAGCAGGGATGCCATTACCCATGCTCTTACAGACATGCAGACACAACTTCTTAGACCAAGTGGAAGTTCGCATGGGGGCAGTCAAAGCCCACACTTGGAAAGAATTGGTCGAACAAGCTGAGATAGCCGAGAAGTCGGCTAAAAAGTTCGAACCATCCGCCCCTAGAGGCAAGTGGGGGATGAACAACAAAGGGCGTAGCGACCTACCGCAATCTTCTCAAGCTAAAGGCAAAGAGACTATGTCTGTGGAGTTATCCGGAGGTGTGCAGTCGAAAGCCAAGAAGAGTGGCTTCAACAATCAGGAGCCTAAGTTTCCTCCAAAGCAGTACTCGTTCAAAGACGATCAGGTGGTCACCATATTCCATCTGCTCCACAAAGGGAACAAAATGAAGCTGCTAGATGCTCGGCGTCCCAATGAGATAGGGCGCATAAACGACCCTAAATATTGCCTCTACCACAGGATGATCCACCATCCTACTGACAAGTGTTATGTCCTCAAGGACAGAATACAAGCCCTGGTCGATGCCGGGGTTCTGACATTGAAGATGGAGCAGAAGAAAGTCACTGCCAATATGGTGACTCTTGAGTTCGGCAAAGCTCCGAAGGTCACAGTTCCTGACGGGACTTATTCCGTCCCTGCGCCACGGTTGGAAGTCAAGCATCTTCCAGCTACAGCTCAAAACAATAAGGGTCTTGTTCCCTTAATATTGGAGACAGGAGAAGTCATGTGGATACATCCAGACCTCGTCCAAGACGTACAGCGGGATTCAAAGAAGCCCAAGTCAAAGGGCAAGTCTTGCAATGTCATCTCCATCCTGCCAGACGACGGCAATCTGACATCGGCTTCCCTCAGTGATTCAGAAGGAGAAAAGCTTGCTTGTACGGCGCAAGCCGATACGCCTCAACAGACGGGCACCCGATCCGGAAAATCATACTTAAGGCAGTATGAAAAGTCTACTGATGAGACACAACAGCAAACGGCGTCAGTACAAATACCAGCATCCGCTCCAATCCCAGCAAAGGGAAAAGAGAGGCCTAAGGAGGTACGATTCGACCACGTGTTGAAGAAACCACCAGGCCAAGGGTTGGATACGCCCTTTCGGTTTGACATATTGGCTCAGTTGGCCAATATCCCAGCTCGTATCACTATACACGAGCTCCTTCGCCTCTCAAAAGAGACGAGAGAAGCACTCAGGGATGCGCTAGCCGATTCAGAATCCTTTCTGACATGCATGCCTGAAATCCCTAACGACGACGTTCAGTCTCCTTGCCCAGAATGTCATCATGCACAATCAAAGGTGCCTGCCATTACACTCACAGCGGAAGATATGCTTCTCAAAGACAACAAGCACGATCGACCTCTGTACTACACCGGATATATCGGTTCAACGTGCATCGAGAGAATACAAGTCGATCCGGGGTCCGCACTCAGCATCATCCCCAAAAGGCTTCTCTACTTCCTCGGCATACCATTGTACAGGTTGTCCGCAACCTCTACTACAATATACGGTTTCAACGCCGGGAGCAGTCATCCACTGGGAAAAATCCGACTCCGTTGCAGAATCGGGAGCCTGAAGTCAGAAGTGACATGCTATGTCATTGACGCTGACACTTCATATAACCTGCTGCCGGGACGGCCATGGATCCATGCCAATTGGATCGTTCCCTCTACTCTGCACCAGTGCTTCAAATATGTTGAAGATGACGCGACAGTACGAACTGTCTTCGCTGAAAAGCAACCATTCAAAGGGGTGGAAAATTACTTCACTGACGCTCTCCTGTATCAAGAGACCGGTGGAGCACTCAAAGAATCGTTGCCGGACGATGATGAAAGTGGCAACGAGGCGGATTCAGAATCCGAAGCAGGCATGCCAGCCATTCTGATTGGTGAACCAATTATAGCATGTCTCAATAATCCCCTATGTAATACTCCTTCAGAGGATGAAGGCGAATGGGTAATTAAAGATAATATTTCTTTTGATTATCCCCCGACTGTTGGATTATTTGAATCCATTACGGGTGGCTCTCTGCACATGCCTTTACATAAGCCAAGTGCGTCCAGTACGCCCTTGGAATCCGCAGAAGGAGCCGTCTTGGTAATCCCGCCGTCCAAAGAAGGTCAGTTACCGATAATCTTCGGTAAAACCCAACCACGGGGACCCACGGTCGTAGATTCAAGTTCAGACTCAGACACTCCACAATTCTTTCATTACGTGCAGTCAGCGCGTCATATTATGAAGAAAATGGGATACGACTTGAAGCATGGAGCAGGCCTGAATTTCGGAAAAGGAAGGCGCGGTTTGATGCGGAACCTTGTGCCTAAAGGGAAGCCTGCAAACTACTATGATAGTACACGCAGGGGGTTGGGTTACGTCACGCCCACATCATTAGTAACAGTTCAAGTCAAAGACGATGAACCAATTCCATCTCATTCAGCCTCATCCTCCGAGTGGGATTCAGATGTCAGTATAGGAGGAATGTTCGAAAACCTCACTGCTAATATGACCTCAGGCAGTCAATTGGAACCCGCAGAAGCCACTGATGAGGAATCATGGGCCCAGCAATTAGACCTTCAATGGGAAAAGCGATTCGAATCGCGCGAACCACCTACTGAAGACAAGGTGATGCAGGTCAACCTGGGAAGTCAAGATAATCCCAAACCATCTTTATAAGTGAAAGCCTATCACTTATAGAAAAGGAGGAGTTGATAATGCTCGTGAAGGAGTATATAGACGTTTTCGCATGGAGCTACGAAGACATGCCCGGACTTGATCCACAGGTCGCCATGCACCGTCTGAATATCAAGCCCGACGTCAAGGCAGTCAAGCAGTAACAACGTCGGTTCCGCCCAAACATCATGGAAGCTATTGAAGCCGAAGTTCACAAGCTCATTGCATGTGGCTTCATCCGGGAGGAACAACATCCAGATTGGGTAGCTAACATCGTCCCCGTCCTCAAGAAGAACGGGAAAATACGGATCTGCATCGACTACCGTGATCTCAATACGGCCTGTCCCAAAGACGAATTACCATTACCCATCACCGACGTCATGATCGACAACACATGTGGGTTCGAAAGGATGTCTTTCATGGACGGCTTTTCAGGATACAACCAGATCAAGATGTATCCCGACGACGAGAAGCATACTTCGTTCCGAACACCATTGGGGGTATACTGCTACACTGTAATGCCCTTCGGACTGAAGAACGCCGGAGCAACCTATCAGCGGGCAATGAATACAATCTTCCGCGACCATCTCCGAAAAACGGTGGAGTGCTATGTCGACGACATTGCCGTCAAAAGCCGCAACAAGAATGAACATCTTCATGACTTGAGAACGATGTTCGACATAATGCGGGCTCATCAACTGAAAATGAACCCGACAAAATCCTTCTTGGGAGTGTCAAGTGGCAAGTTCCTTGGGTTTATTGTCACATCAAAAGGGATTCATCTTGACCCAGACAAAGTCAAAGCCATCCAGAGCATGCATCCACCGAGGAATCTCAAAGAGCTCAGAGGCTTGCAAGGCAGGCTGGCCTATATCAGAAGATTCATTGCAAATCTCTCAGGCCGCTGTCAGCCGTTCACCCGACTCATGAAAAAGGGTGCCTCCTTCGTATGGGATCAAGCTTGTCAGGAAGCTTATGAAGACATCAAGAGGTACCTCACAAAGCCTCCAGTATTAGTGGCCCCTACATCAGGGAAACCATTCTTGCTTTATGTAAAAGCTATGGATTACTCCCTCGGTGCCCTCCTCGCTCAAAAGGACGACAATGGCCACGAGCAGGCCATTTATTATCTGAGCAGAACTCTCATAGGAGCGGAATCTCGCTACAACCCTATCGAGAAGGAGTGTTTAGCTCTCGTCTTCGCTGTTCAGAAGACACGACATTATTTGGTCGGCCAGACCATACATGTCATCTCCAGAGTAAACCCATTGCGTCTTCTTATGACGAAGCCAGGATCATTGAATTCAAGATTGGCTAAGTGGGCACTTTTATTGTCTCAATACGACATGATCTTCACCCCTCAGAAGGCGGTTAAAGGCCAGGCCCTTGCAGAGTTCTTGGCTGCTCATCCAGTTCCGGAACACTCAAAGCTCCACGAAGATATCCCTGA
Source organism: Agave tequilana (assembly GCA_038442645.1). Lineage (NCBI taxonomy): Eukaryota > Viridiplantae > Streptophyta > Magnoliopsida > Asparagales > Asparagaceae > Agave > Agave tequilana. The sequence goes on from JAVJIF010030109.1 coordinate 411,587, forward strand.
TGAGGTCTTCGAGTCTAATGCAACCTCAGAAGAGGAAGTATGGCAGATGTTCTTTGATGGAGCATCGCGAATGGGCCCTAAAGGCAAGATTATTGCCGGAGTGGGGGTTGTGTTTATCTCCCCGCAGAACCATGTTCTTCCCAGAGCATTTTCTTTGACAGAATCGTGCTCCAACAATGTAGCAGAATATAATGCTCTGCTCGTTGGTCTTCAGCTCGCTCATGGAATGGGGATACGCTACCTCGAAGCCTATGGCGATTCAAAACTGATCATCAATCAGGTTAAAGGCGAATACGAAGTCCGCCATGAGGACTTGGTGCCTTATTATCACACGGCCGTTGAATTGGCCAACCTATTTGAAGGCTTCTATATCGGGCATGTGTCTCGATCTCAAAACACCAAGGCAGATGCTCTTGCTGCATTAGCTACAACACTAGCCTTACCAGCCGACACCAAGTATCAGCTCACAGTCGCAACTCGACATCTTGTATGCTCCAAGCACATGCTAAGAACTCGAGAAGTCTATAATGTCTCCACGGATCTTGAGCCGAGGGATTGGCGCTTTCCTCTCATCGACTATGTTCTGCACGGTCTGCTTCCAGACAATCCTAAAGAAGCGGCATCTATTAGACGAAGGTCTCCCGTTTCTACTACGATCCGACTCTGAAGACACTTTACCGTCGTTCATATGACGGTGTCCTCCTCCCTTGCATTTCTAATTCAGAGGCACAGGAAGCGCTTCAAGAAGCGCACGATGGCACTTGTGGAGCTCATCAGCCAGGTCCAAAGCTTAAAGACAGGTTGCATAGGCTGGGATATTATTGGCCAACTATGATAGTCGACGCCATCCAATATGCACGAAGGTGTAAAGCATGTCAGACTCATGCGGACTTCATACACCAGCCTTCAGAGCTGCTCCACCCGACTGTTGCTTCATGGCCATTTGAAGCATGGGGAATAGATGTCGTAGGGCCAATCAGCCCTTCTTCGACAAGAGGTCACCGGTTTATCCTAGCAATAACCGACTACTTTTCAAAATGGGCGGAGGCTATACCACTGGTTGAAGTCAAAACCTCTAATGTGGTTAATTTCATCAAACACCATGTCATCCATCGATTTGTGTCCCTAGGCGGATCATCCACGACAACGGTCCCCAATTCATAAGCCAAGTATTCTATCGGTTCTGCGATAAATACCGAATTCAGAATGTGGCTTCAACTGCCTATAATCCTGCTGCCAATGGCTTGGCGGAAGCATTCAACAAAACAATCATCAAGCTGCTCAAGAAATTCGTCTCCTCGAATAAGTGAGATTGGGACGAAAAGCTCGGTGAATGTCTTTGGGCCTACCGAACCACGGTGCGGACACCGACAGGCAATACGCCTTTTTCCCTGGTATATGGGTGCGAAGCAGTCCTCCCATTGGAAATCCAGATGCCATCGTTGCGTGTAGCTCTGATTACTAAAACCACATCAGAGGACAATGATCGCCTACGCCTTCAAGAGCTCGAAGCTTTGGACGAGAAGCGACTACAAGCTCAGCAGCATATCGAGCTATATCAAGCTCGAATCTCAAAAGCCTTCAATAAGAAGGTCAAACAGAGAGTCTTCCAGAAAGGAGACCTGGTCTTAGCCGTCAGACGACCGATGATTATGACGCACAAGACCAAAGGCAAATTTCAGCCTAAATGGGAAGGACCGTTTGTAATAGAAACAGTCTATTCAAACGGAGCATACCGCCTCACGACTGCAGAGGGCGACCTACTCATGATGCCGATCAATGGCAAGTTCTTAAAGAAGTATTATCCTTAATCAAGGATCCTTCTCTTGATCAAGTTAACACTACACCTCTGATCAAGATCTCCGTGTCCGAAGCACACACAAAGAGAGCCTTTCTCCTCCTCCAAGTGAGGTCATACAGCCATAAACCAACAGGAACCTGGCCGTGCACCGGTTATCCTAAAGGGGAATCAGGGTTATGCAGACATTAACCCGAATCCAATATCCTTAACGATTAAGGATAGAGGAAAATGTTGGCCTGTAAGCCCAACATAAGTCCTCGATAACTCATCATGCTGAGGGGAATAGCATGGCTAGCCCAATTCAAACGGTAGTTGGTAAAGGCATATCAAACCCGTTGACAGCTGGGGATTTGCTAAAAATCCTAAGGGACCTGTTCCCATTTGATTCCCTCTCCAAAATCACTTACCAATTCTCATCCATAGAATGGTAAGACCACATACACATTTCGCTGTTACGTTAACATTAAACCTATGACAGCAATTCCCTCGTTTCTCCCCGTGAGAATGAGACCTCCAAAATCACTTACCAATTCTCATCCATAGAATGGTAAGACCACATATACATTTCGCTGTTACGTTAACATTAAACCTATGACAGTGATTCCCTCGTTTCTCCCCGTGAAAACGAGACTTCTCCCAAATTCCACTACAAACTCGATACTTATTGACATTTACAAAAGATAAGTATCACCAACCTTGAGCTTGGTGGCGTCTCATTCGGTTACGTCATTGCGACCTCTGAACCAACAGACAGCTAAGTCTCAACCTTGAGCCCTGTTGACATTTACAAAAGACAGGTCTCGATACTTATTGACATTTACAAAAGATAAGTATCACCAACCTTGAGCTTGGTGGCGTCTCAATCGGTTATGTCATTGCGACCTCTAAACCAGCAGACAGCCAAGTCTCAATTTTGAGCTTGTTGACATTTACAAAAGACAAGTCTCAACCTTGAGCCCTGTTGACATTTACAAAAGACAGGTCTCGATACTCGTTGACATTTACAAAAGATGAGTATCACCAATTTTTGAAGCTTGGTGGCGTCTCATCCGGTTATGTCATTGCGACCTCTGAACCAGCAGACAGCTAAGTCTCAATTCTGAGCCCTGTTGACATTTACAAAAGACAGGTCTCGATACTTGTTGACATTTACAAAAGACAAGTATCACAAATTTTGAAGCTTGGCGGCGTCTCATCCGGTTACGTCATTGTGACCTCTGAACCAACAGACAGCTAAGTCTCAATTCCGAGCCCTGTTGACATTTACAAAAGACAGGTCTCGATACTCGTTGACATTTACAAAAGACGAGTATCACCAACCTTGAGCTTGGTGGCGTCTCATCCGGTTATGTCATTGCGACCTCTGAACCAGCAGACAGCTAAGTCTCAATTCCGAGCCCTGTTGACATTTGCAAAAGACAGGTCTCGATACTCGTTGACATTTACAAAAGACGAGTATCACCAACCTTGAGCTTGGTGGCGTCTCATCCGGTTATGTCATTGCGACCTCTGAACCAGCAGACAGCTAAGTCTCAATTCCGAGCCCTGTTGACATTTACAAAAGACAGGTCTCGATACTCGTTGACATTTACAAAAGACGAGTATCACCAATTTTTGAAGCTTGGTGGCGTCTCAACCAGTTATGTCATCGCGACCTCTGAACTGACAGATAGCCAAGTCTCATTATCCAACCCAATAAGAATTATGTTCTCAAGGAATTTCACTACAATTCGGAATCGCAATTCAAAAAGAAGAACAAGATTGAAGATTCGACAAAAGAAGAAAGAATTTTCATTCATTTCAAGAGGATAAAGTACATGGAGCTACAAGCGTACACTGTACGATCTGAGCCGCTCTCCGAGGGTGTTTAGCCTCGTCTTCCTGTCATCAGCAGCCTGGGCAAGCGCTTGTGACCTCAGCTCAGCCTCATTGAAATCTTCCGCCTGAGCCAGACGAGCTTCGGCCTCCGCCAAAGTTGCCCTCTGTGACAACCCCTGCCGCGCAAGCTCCTCACCCTGAGCTTTGAGCTCTTCAAGCCGCGCAGTTTCCTCAAGACGCACCGGTATGGCCTTGGATAAGAGGAGATTTGCTTTCCTAATCATTTCCTCAGCCTTCGCAATCTTATCCTCAGCGCCAAGAAGAGCACTAGTGGAGGCGTCAATTGCACTTCCAACCTCCGCTTCCCTTGTTTCCAAGGATTTCAAGTCAGAAGAGATAGCCTTAGCAGCCTCTTGAGCGGCAAGCCGGGTCTCGTGCTTTTGAGCAATGAGAAGCGCGAGCCGGTCATCAACTAAAGACTCCGGGTCCGAACGGTGGAGGCGGCGCCATTCCTTCGCATCCTTCTCAAATTCATCCACCAGGAGCTCCAAAGCAGTGGCCTGGTGATACCCCTCAAAGTCCCGAATACTCTCAATATCATGGGAGAGGACCCCCTTTAACCTTGAGAATGGCATAGTTGAGCCCTTCAGAATCAGGTCGATAGTTCGCCCTAAGCCTTTATAAAAGTTATCGACCAGGTCACCGATGTAATCGTTCTCGACCTCAGCCACTTTCGGTAAAGAGGCAACCTCGGAATAGTCCACCAGCCTGGCCGACGCCGTCGCAGAAGAAGTAGCGGGGGCACTGACAGCAGCCGGACAAGCCGAGGGCGATCTCGGCGGAGTCCTCATCGAAACCAGAACGCCAGCCATCGCGGAAGAAGGACTAGCAACCACCTCCTGAGCAGCAGGCTCAACCACCAGGGTTGGAGAAGTAGGGCTTGTGATCACCCTCAGCTCCGTACTTGGCAAAATTGTCGGCACCCCACTCCTTGATACAGTTGGGAGTGAGGACACCTCCGGGACTGCCGCCTCCGCAACTTCTGGCCTTTCGGCTGACTTGGGCCGATAAGAAGGCAGGTCGCCGTACAGCGCATCCAGCATAGCAGCATCAGCCGTGGTCGAAGCTCTCATGTCACCCCTTGACCCTTCGGGAGATTTCCCGGCTCTCTTGAAGCTGATGCATCTTGAGGCCGAACACCTGTAACAAGACTGCGGTCAGTCGGAACACTACATGCAGAAGAAACCAAGAGGTTACGACAATACCATAAGATGACGTCGCCTCAAACGTCTCGCCAGCCACATCAATCTCCAGGGGCTCCATCGGAAAATTTTGGCAGAATCAACACGAATAGCCGGCTCGCTTTCGCTTGCCGAGTATCCTGTGGACCACCCGATAGAGCTCGATGCCTCAGGACTTCCTTTAGAAGTCCCAGCGCCCGAAGGACCGATGTCGGCCACATCACCTCCGGACTCCTCCGGAAGGGCACAGGAACCAGCTTCAGCTCCATAAGTGAATAGGGGATCATAATGTTCCCCTTGTTCTCCAGCTGCCTCAGCTCCTACAATCAAAAAGGATTGATAATAAGTCAATGGGAACGCACAAAAAGGCGTATTATATGGACAAGGTTAATCTTACCCAGACCTGGAGCGAATTCACCACTAGTCGGTTCAGCAACCGACGGTTCAGCTGCTAATGGGGCAGCAGGAGGAATCGCTGTAGAGGGATAACCCTCTACGACAATCGTAGGAGCTTGGCGACGGGGCTTCTTCGCCAATGATTTCCTACGAGAGCTACCTGCCCGCTTTCTCTTGAAGTGGACGTCAGAATCCTCTTCTTCCACTTCTCCCGCACGTCGTGGGGAAGATGTCCCCACCACACCAGAGCCAGCCGCATGAGTATCAGCTCCCATCCCCGCCTCGAAGCGAGGACTCCCTGCATCAGAAGCCTCGCTATCATCTACAGCGATGAACTCCTCCAAGCCAGGGACACGAACCCGTTTGCCTTCCTTTCTCTCAGAAGCCTTTCGCTTCAGTCGATGAGAGATTAACTTCACACCCGAACGGTTGGCATTGAATCCAGGAGGTGTGGAGTTGGAAGCCGCATACCATTGGCAAAAGCACAGGGTCGTCAGAAGGTTGGGATCCTTCAACGGCGTGCGCAGCCACGCCCCAGTGCCGCCCGCAGTAAAGAATCGCCAGGCACGGGCCCCATCGATGAGACTCCCCATGAAGGCTAAATCGAGATTGGGGTTGCCCACATACAGCTGGTCGTACCCAAACTGTCGAGCAAACCGGCTTGGGATGTAAGGTTCTAAATAGCAGACATCCCCGCTTCTATACAATAAATGTGAGGGCCGGATGCTGACCAGCCACTCGAAAACCCCCGACTCATGGGAGACCGTCCTGACTCCGCATCTCGGAATTCCTCGTCGTACCCTGCGCCTCGAATGCGAGGAAAACAGCGGAATAAGTTGTAAGCGTCATGACGACACACTAACTTGCGGGCCTCGGCCACGTAGGTCTTCAGCCAGGAACATCCTTCGAATCGGCGGAGAAGAGCCATTCGAACACCTTGCGGAGGGTCCTCTCCAGCTTCAATCAAAGAAGGGCAGTGCAAGGCAAACCACGCCATTAAGTAAGTGTATGGCAGGCCCACCCTAGGATTTGGTCCATCACAAGGCAGGATGGCACTCTTCCCACGCCTCGTCGCCGGTGGCCTGCAGAAAGCCTCCGTTAATGCGCGAAGGCCTCTTTGAATACAGCACACCATGGCCGGAAGGAGACCCAGACGGCGGCCATGGACCAAGCGAACGGCAGGCAGCAAAACATTCGGGTGGACGATGTCACCCGAGGAGGATGGCACTACGCATTTCTTCAACCAGACGGTTAAGAAACCGGCCAACAGTGCCTTCCGGGACATCGGCTCACGAGCCTGATGGTGAAAGCTCCGAAGGACATCACCCTTCTTATAGGGACCATCGTCTTCTGTCATGACAATATCCCTTTGGAGGCATACCTCCATCCGTTCAAAAATGTCGCCATCTGCAACTCCACAATGAGCTGCCTCAGGAGCATTCTTCATATCTGGGAATAGGTAACTCGCCCAGTTCTTCAAGCTCTTCGAGCTACCCCTGCTGCCACCATGGATGCTAGAACAAATGTGCAAATGGCACATTAACTCCCGATAAGTCTCAAATAAAGCAGGCTCCTGCTTCTCCAGGAGAGCCAACTCCGTCTCGCATGGAAAGTACTCTTCATACGGGAGAGACCCGAAAGGCAGGGCAGAGATTTCCCTCATCTCGTGCAAGGTCATGCCCAACTCGCCAACTGGGGTGAAGAAGGTCCCCGAAGCTGGGCAATACAACTCAAGGATGGCGTAGAAGCACGCCACCTTCATATCAATGCCGTAGCAGGTCGCCCTTACGGCCTCATAGAGGTTCAACCTCTCCAAGTCCTCCTCGAAGTGAGCGAGGATATAGTTGGTCAAGTCCGCCCACCATGTCTTTGGGGGATGAACCCAACCAGGAGTCCTGAAGTCAGTGGCAGGATAGTTCCCGTCAACTGCGCAAAATTGGGTGCCAAAGGTTTGCGCCACAGCCGAATTCTCTCCTACCGAAAGTTCCCGCGACACGTTTTCAGGATATAGGCCTATTATGTTGTGAGGAGGGCCCGCCCTTGAAAAACCAGGAGACTGAGATTTCAATCTCCCGACATGGACGGACTCGACACATCGGCTCACGCCCCATGCCATCTTCCGAGCCTGAGTTACACACTCAAAAGAAGACAAAGGAAAGTGCCGCTTGCTAGACGGAAGATAAAACTTATCGCCATCCAACTCGAAGATCCACTGTCCCTCGCCTGCCTGCAATTGGCGATCAGGATCAGGCGCGGCATCTCCGAACATGAAATTGGGCTTTTTATAAGTCCGACGGTCGATGTCTTCGAGAGGAGCGGTGGTTAGAATACTCCTCATGGTGAGCGGGTCTCCACCATGGATAAGCGTGTCCCGGACGACGGAACTCCCCTCACTAAAGAGAGAAGCCTGGCCATAGAATTGAAGGCTGATACTGCCATCCGCTCGGCTGGTCATCCCAAACAGACTATTCAAGGGACCAGGGGTGTAAGGCACTGCAAGAAAGAAAAGGGAAGAGAACTATGATTAGTTCAACAATTAAGCAGACATGGAGATATAAAATTCACCAAGGCGTAGCCTCGCCCCGTGAGCAAGGCCAGTGAGGCGACAGGCTCGACAAAGCTTGATCTTGCAGACAAATCTGCATTTTGCAGAAAACGTCTAAGTACCAACTTCGCTTAAGCAAGAAGTGGTATAGCCCTAAGGGCTGACGTCACCAAGAGGGCACTATGGTCAAGAGTCATTCTTCGTGGCCATGACTGAAGGGACAGACCCGAGTCCTGTTCCTCAAACAGGACGAAGACAGCCCAAGTAATGGCTTCGTACGGAAGCCTAAAGAAGAACTGTTCAGTTCTTAATTCCCTGTACAAGGAAGATAGGGAAAATCAGGGAAACGAGTTCCCTAATGAGAACAGACCATATTCCATCGTCCTGATAAGCCAAATACTGACTTTAAAAGAGAAAGACCGCAGTCTCTAATTAGGAGAGAAAGTCTCTTACCGGCGATTGGTCGCTCGATGACCAGAGGAGGAGGACCCTCCGTTGCAGAAGTCGCCACTTCTTTCCCCGCTCGTCTTTTGGGCGCCATTGAAGAGCTGCAAGAGTTCTCAAAGTTCTCTGAACGAAGAAGGAAGAGGAAGGGGGAAAGTCAAGAAATTTCTCTGAAAAAGGAGATCTTTTCCTGCTCAGCCCGATCGGGCTTTTATAGGCCAATCAGCGCCTGAAACGAGGCCTCGAAAAGGGCGTACGCCGCTGTTTCGAATTAATTCGAAACGCCACCCAAAGCGCCTTCCCGAGAAGCGCTGCTTCGATCCCACTAAGGGTTAACTTCGCCCTGGCTTAAAATGCGGACTTCGCGCAATCCTTCAGGGACTTCGCCGAAAGGCTTATCTTAGCCCCCTAAAAAGGCGCTGTTCGCGGGACATGCCAGTTTCGCGAAGTTCATTTAAAGAAGGGACTATGTCCTTAACTCCGCATACAGTTTAGCTCCGCTATAGCCAAATTTTCAATGAAAGCAAGCAAAGATCAGATAATCAAGAGATGAACTTTCATTGATTTAAAAGGAAGGGTACATTGATATTACATCAAAGTTGTGTTTCATACAACACATTCAGTGGCTCGACAGGGTCATTTGCGCAAAAAGCATACAAGCGATTTTATCTGCTTCTAAGTCAGATCGACTGGACACGAAAGGCTTCCTCCTGCACAAGGCCGTAACCAGTTGTGTCACGGAGACACGGCCATTATTCTCCACAAAAAAAAATGGCAGATTTTGCCACTAGAAAGCGAGGTCATCTTTGTTGAAGCCTGGCAATAAAACTTATCGCCGCCAACACGTCAGACCACCTATAATGGGAATTGGCACTGATATCAGTGGTCTAACAGGTGTGATGCCCGCCTTCCCGAAGTGGATCAGCCCCGACAGAGGCCACCAAAGTTGAAAGTTGGCAATGATGCCAGTGATCTCACAGGTGACGCCCACTACCCCGAAGCGGATCATCTCCGGATAAGCGGCTACCAGCCTCACCTCAGAACGAATCATCTCCGTATAAGAGGCTGCCAATAGCCTCTGGGACACGCACCCGCTGCCCCGAATTGTTCCTCCTGCTTAAAAGTAAAGCTTCAACCGGGGAAGCGTAAGGCAATTTTATGGTTCCTTCCATCAAGTCACAAGATTGGCGAACATAGCCCACTGCAAGGCAAAACGGAACAGATTAGCAACTAAGCACAGGAGAGGCTACAAAAGAACTAAGCCAAATCTTTTGGGTCGAAGCGATCCAGTTTCAGTAAAGCAGAGGATAAGCCTCGCTTGCACAGCACTGATGGTCTAGCTCAGCAAACGCCAAGTCCTAGCCTCGCCTATATGGCTAAGCCAGACTGATCCTGTGGGACACAGTCTCAGCCCCACCTATATGGCAAGACTGGCTCAACCTTGAAGAAACTAAGTCCCGAGTTCTGCCTATGTAGCGGACTTAACATGCGGTGACCTTTCTCTGTCCAAGTCAAGATGATAGCTTCGCTGGGAAGCTATGCCAAAATTCTTCTCTGCAGATCAGTTAAATGGAGAACAAGGGAAGCTAATCCCTGAAGCAGCTGCTGAAGATGAATCAAGGGAGATGAATTCCCTAAAATCGGTGAAGTCGTTGAACGATCAAGACTTACCGGTCCTTGGCCGGGTAATGACCAGAGTGGGCATTCCCACTGATTCAGAGATCTGAGTATCTCTTTTAAACCAAGAGAAGAGAAGAGAGGCAAAGCACTTCTCTTCAGAGGACCTCAAGTGTCCTATTTATAGGCCCCATGGCCTGAGCACTCCCACCTCAAGCGTGGAAACACGAGCGCATTTAAGGCATTTACTGCGCCTTGAGAACAGGGACGGTTTCCCCTTGGAACCGTGCGAAGGGAGAAACGTCTCCCTCATAAAAGGCACTTATGGCTCCTTGAAGAAAGGGAATATCCTCCCTTGGAAACGTGCAAATCGGAGAATATCTTCCCCGGTCAGCGCAAGAGAAGGAGAAAATCTTCCTTGAAAATCGACCCACGGCAGTTGGTCTCGGGAAAGCGACATGCGCTCCCAAGCGAACATATCTTCAGAAGCCCAGATGCGGGGCTACTCGCATGCGAAGCTACCCAGACGCGAGTCTACATGATTCCTCGGCGAATCTACATCCCAAAGCAGGATTCAAAGCGAAGCTGAACTCAACCATCATGGCGACGTTCATACTCCATTCACCACCTATCAAAGCAATTCAAAGTATTTCGAAGTCTGAGCTATTGCAGACTTTCGAAAACTTTGAAGGGGGTCTTGTTGACACTTAAAAAAGACAAGATTCTTATTGGTCCGAACAATGTCTAAACTTGTTGACATTTACAAAAGACAAGTGACAGACGAGCTGAAGACCAGTCTCCACCCATCTCCGAGGGACAAGGAAGCAAATTGGACTCCACTGATCCAGCAAGCAGACAGTGAACCCGGATTGTTTCTAAACAGACCTCAGCAGGTCTAAGGTGCTAACACTTAGCATCGCATGAGCCCAAAGGGATAGCCTCGCTTGAGAGGTTAATATCACTCGACTTCGCCTTGAAGCCATCCAAAGCCTCGCCAAGAAGCTAACTCGCAACTTCGTCATAGGGGACTTCCAGCTCCGCCAAAGGGTTTCTTTCGGACTTCGCCAGAAGCTGCCTCTAGCTCCGCTACGAGCTCAATGCGGGCAGCTCCGCTGTTGGTCTACTATGGTCAACCTTTGACCAATCAAATCTCCGGATGAGATCGGATCTAATCAGATCAAATCCAATTAAGATCAAATCAAAGATCAAATTTAGCAGTTGATTGCCACAATCTCTTGACTCTCCTAAAACGAGTAAGAAGATCAGGGGAAATCCTCCAACGATATGGAAAGGATCAAGAAGGTCAATCGACCTGCCAATTCTAGCTTCGCAGAAGCTGATCCTAGCCTCGCAGCAAGGCTACTTTCTAGATTTAAACAGATTCGAGTCAATCTGTTTCTATATTTTTAAGGGACGATTATACCCTTGCTCTCCCTATAAATAGCCCGCCAGGGGTACAAGGACGCACGAGGATCGGGAAAAAAGAGGACTCCACAAGCAGAGGCTTCTTCACAACGCACCGTGCGCTCTCGAATTCAGAGACCTTTTAGAGAATTACTTTCTCTATCCAGGGTGTTGATACCCTAACATCGTCCTTCTTCTCAAGGAATCTCCGGAACCAGGCGAGAAGGAATTCCTAATTGAAGGCGATTTTGAGAAGCAGCAAGAGGGTTCTACCAACCTTCTGTTCTCTGATTCCCCGAACCAGGCGAGAAGGGAATCTCATCGCTCGCATCGTCAAAGTGACAAAGTGGTCGCGCGCTGACCAGACTCCTATCGGCACACTTCTCCAGAATCTCTGAGGAGATCTACTTGTAATCTTTTTAAGAATACTTGTAATTTAGCTCATCAAACTTTTATTGTAAGTTTTCCCCCTTTGCAAACATAATGGAAAACAGGAGGTTGTGTTGGTAGCCCTCTAAGTGTAGAGGTGATTGTGGTTGGTTTGGCTTTCAGCCTTATTCCTCCAGTGAGAGGTGATTGTTATTTGGCTAAGTGCCCATCCCTCTAAGTGTAGAGGTGATTGTTGTTGTGCCTTACCTCTTGTATAGAGGTTGTTGATTTTATTAAAGAGGAGTTGTGTACTCCAAAGTTATATTATCCAAATCCTCAGTGGAGGTTCCCTGTGTGGGAAGTCCTGTATGGACGATATAGTGAAAATCTTTCTGTGTGAAGGCGGGAACGTAGAGCTGGGTGCTCGAACCTCGAAACATATCTTGGTGTTTCCGATTGATCCACTATCTCTAAACTCTCTCTATTTATATTGTGTGTTGCATCATATTATTCATGTCATATATATGCTTGGGTTTGTTTGTGTGCCATACTTGTGTTAAACCAAGAGAGCTTCATATAGCACCTTAACTCTTATTTAGAGAAATTTAGAGGAGAGAGTCCAGAGCCCTTCACTGGAAATTCGGCTACACTCTTTGGTTACATTAAGTGTGTTGCAATTAGTTTTAAATTCTGCATTATTTTCATTAGATTAGCCGTAAACCTATTCACCCCCCTCTAGATGTACTTACAATTGGTATCAGAGCCTACGCTCCTGATATTAGGTTTAACCACCTAGGAGTGAGATCTTGGTTTGCTAATCTACATTTGCATTTGCACACTTATTTGTTTACATACATTCATGGACTTCATGACCCCTCCCATGTATGATACTTCCAACATTAATGTTTGGAAAGTTAGGATGTCCATGTATCTTAAAACCCTAGGTTTGCATGTTTTCCTTGCCGCTACCAAAAAATCCTATCTTGATAATAGCAAGCATATAGAGGCCAATGCACAAGCCCTAGAGGCACTTAGGCAAGCATTAAGCAAAGAATATCTTTCTATGATTTCTCATTGTGATTCCGCTTTTACAGCATGGAACACTTTGACCTCTCCAAAGCTTCAAACGCCAAAATATGTGAAGGAGGAATCTAGTGGAGATGAGTCTGACCAACATTGCTACATGGTCCAAGGGAATGACTCCCTTGAGGTAAACTCGAATACTCAACTAGATGATTATGCTAGTTCTTTAAGTGATGATTATGTTGATGCTGATGCTTTGAATGAAGAACTTTTCATTGTTTGTGAAAACTTGTTAGAGAAGTATAAACTTTTGAAAAAGAAGACTTTTAAAATAAAAAAGAAAATAAAAATTTGTTTTCAAAGCTAAATATTGTTTTGCAAGAGAAGGATGAGATTTCAAATGAAAGGGGCTCATTGAAATCCCAACTTGACCTTGTCGTAAAGGAAAATGAAATCTAAAAAAATAAAAATGATTGCAATGATGTTTTGAAGAAAAATGAAGTTCTATCTTCAAAACTTGATTTTGTGTTAAAAGAAAATGAATCTTTGAAAAACAAAATTATTTCTATTTCAAAAGAACTAGATTTGGTTTCAAAGGAAAATATTTCTTTGAAAAATGATGTGTCTTCTCATGTTTGCCATGGTAGTTTAGTTTCTCCATCTAGTACACTTATTGCATGATCCACCTCTTCTTCTATTATTGAAAATGATATAAAAATGTTAAATAAGAGTGTTGATTGTTTGGGCTCCACTTTGAGCCAATGTGCCATGAATCACACACGGCTGGAATCCATGTTTCACAAGAAACATGCTCCTCCTATGCATGCACACAAACCATAGCATACACATGCCTCCCACGTCCATACACATAACACTATGCATGCTCATGTGTACACTTGCACACATTGTGGACGTAAGGGCCACCTTGCAAAATTTTGTTATGTTAGATTAAATGATTCAAATTTTGCAAACAAATTTGTTTGGATCAGGAAAGGTGCTAACCCTCATAGAGCCAATAGAGTATGAGTATCAAAATTCACTCCTATTTTATTTGATGTAGGTGTGGGCTCTCACTTGACGTGAGAGTGTTGGTGCCTTGAGGTGGATGCGTTCTGAGCTAAATGGTAACAAATTTGGATGCAACACTTTCAAGGGAAGTTTGGTGGGAGGACCATCTTGGTTTGGAGACCTAGAGATTAACCCTAATGGTTTGGTAACGATCTCTAACTCCTTATTTATGTTTACATTCCTTCATATTATTGATCTTTAACATGTTTTAGTTTTTCATGTTATTATGTTAATTGCCATGATTAGACATGTGATATACATATGTAGTATTTTTGAGATACACCCATATTTTATATGGATCCATATTATTGTGTTCACACTTTAGTTTAGCTATGTTGTATATCCTAGTCTAGGACATGTGCATTTAACATAATGGTCATATTAGTTTATGTTTCATTTTGCACTTCATGCTTTGATTATATGTTTGGATGTAGCCTTTATTAAAACTTGTGTATATACTTGTATAACTAATGAGCCACATTTGATTTTTTGTATGTTTGTACTTAATTGCTTATTTGTACCCATTAGATGTACTAATATAGTCTAGTTTTGATGATTCTTGCATTTCAACTTGTATTCCCTATTTTGTACATGTTTTCATGATATGTGTTTAGCTTCATGTATATGTCAATTTTGTCAAAACTATAAATATACATGTTTATCCTAGAGTCACTTGCTTTTCATGCAAATTTTTATGGACTCAATTATGTTTGGAATATGTATGTATACTTCTAGTTTAGACAAAACATACATATACCTTGAAGCCTATTTGATTTTGATGATTTTCATATTTTGATTAATAAAGAAATTTCATATGAAATTTATTGCCCATTCCCATGATTAGCTTTCACATAATTCTTTTACACTCACACTACTTGATGTTTTCTCATGACTTTATTTTCATGAGTCTTATATGTGCTTTATGGACCTTGAGTGTCGATGATCGTGCGACTTATATGTTTTTCATGGAATATATTCATGTTTATTCCTTACTTGAAGGACTTTGTACTAGTTTTCAAGATTATCATAAAACTAGTTGTGTAATTCTTCACTTGGTAGAGTTATCAAATGTGTTAAACTATTTTCAAAACTTATTTTTGAAAACCCCTACCATCAAAGGGTGGATGAATGGGCGACCATGCCTTGCATGCCAAAATTGACTATCTTTATAAACAAGTGCATGAATAGGGTGGTAGGTATGAGTTATAAAATTGATCCTCATCATGTTTTCAATTGGTATCACAATTGATATTTTGTTTGTATATTCATATGTGTTTTTCTATATATGTATGGTTCAAATTTCAAATAATATCAATTTCGATTGGTATTTACATTTTCACATATATATGTGATTTGATTGTGCTTACTTTATCTTACATCTTAAAGCACAAATTATGTTTATGCTAAGCTTGATTTAGTCCTTAATGTCAATTATTTTTCAATTGGTATCTTATACAAGCTTATGCATTATTTTCATTAGTATTTCATAAAAGGGGAGAATATTCATGTTTTATCCTTCAATCGGCTTTATTTTCAATTAGTATCTTACTCCCATTCTTTATGATGAAAAATACTTTGTTTTGGTATATGCTAATATTTTCAATATTGGTATCAAGAGTTTTAAATTGATATCTATATTGATATGAGTTATATTTACCTAAAAATTTGGTTTTTACTTTTAATTGATATCAAAACTTACAATATATATACACTTACGATTGGTATCAAAATTATAAAATATTTTAAATTGATATTAACACTTACAATTGGCATCAAAATTATCAAATATTTTCAGTTGGTATTAATATTTACAATTGGTATCAAGTTTTTCAATAAATATATATTTCAATTGGTATTAAAAGTTTACAAAATATTTTCAACTGGTATCTTAAAGTTTTGTTTATTTTCAAGTGATATCATAAATTGGTATCATAATGTTTTCATATGTAACATTATTATTTGATTTGATAAAAAGGAGGAAAAGATCTTATTTTGGTTTATTTGTGCCCCTTTGCTGATGATTTAACAAAAAGAGGAAGAAGTATTTGATGAGTTTATATATGCATGTATTTGATGAGTTTATATATGCATGACGTATTTGGAGATTTATATATGCATGTGTACTTTTACACTTGGTATTAGAGCATGTTTATTTCATTTTCTTTTTTTACAATTGGTATCAGAATATGTTTATTTCATTTCCTTGTTATATGCATGTTTATTTTTTTTCCTTTGATATCAGAGCATATATGTTTTGTTTATGCAAAAAGAGGATAAGTATTTATATTTGTTAGTTACAAAAAGGGGAAGAAGTATTTGGTCCTTTTTGACTTGTTTATGCTTATTTATGTTGAGCATTCATTGCATATCTTTATGATTATTGCTATGCAAGAGTTAAGGGGGAGCTTCTATGAAGCTTAGCTTTAATCCATGCATATATAACTCCATGAGTTTTGTCATCATCAAAAAGGGGGAGATTGTTGGCCCAGAGGCCCTTCACTCTAGTTTTGATGATGATTAACTCATGTAGTTATAGTTTACAAATAATCTTGTGATATTTAATTTCAGATATTTGATCAAGATTTTAGTAAGTGTTTAGCTTTAATAAAGGAGTTTTGGAGCTTTCACATGTTGATTCAAGAGCTCGCGCGTCAAAATTGTATCTAGCACTCGGTTGGAGTCAAGCTCGTTGGATCGTGTTTGGATCGAATCGACTTGGAGACGGAGTTCTACAAGAAGACTTCGGTTTGTTTAGTTTAGTTGTTTAGATCTTGTGTAAATATTAGATAGTGTTGATATACTCAAGTTCACATACACACACAAGTTTAAAGTTTATGTGTTTTGGTTTCCGGTTTAACCGGATTTTGAATTTCATGTCAAAAACATAGATAGCTATCTTTACATGTATATTGGATTCTATCCATGTACAATATGCTTCAGAGTTTTTTAAATATCATTTTTTTGTATTTATATGAGTTTTGGAGAAAATGGTTTTCCACTTCAAAAATTCAAGTTTTGGAAAATATCGATTTTGGTTTAAGGTAAAATTTCAATATCACAAAAATGGTTCACATTGTTTATAATATGTGTTGAATTTTAGTCACACATATTTGTATTTCAAATATCTAATAAGAAGTTATTTTTGTGGAATTTATGTGATTTTTTATGAGATTTTATGGAAGTTAAAATACCTAAGTTTTAATCCCTACAACTTTTTTGACCTGGCCTTCTGCCAGTCGACCAGGCGATCGACCGAGGCAGAAGTTGGGCGACCGGTCCGATCAATCAACGTGCACAAATGTGCACGGTTGTTTTGGCTGGAAGACCGGTCGACCGACCCGGTCGACCGCCAGAGAGCTCTACTCTCTAGATCAGACCTCGGTCGACCAGGCAGTCGACTGGCAGAGAGCTTTTGCTCTCTGTATCCAGTCCCGGTCGATCGACCAGAGGCAGCGGTCAACCAGAGGCACAACGGTCATAAAAATGACCGTTGACCGGTCAACCGGGCGGTCGACCGGAAGGGCACTTCTGCCCTTTTCCAGACTGCCAACGGGTAGATTTTGAGAGGCTATAAATATGCCTTCTCTTGAGCTTTTTTAACCAAGTTTTTAGAGAGCAATTTTTCCTACTTTTACAAATGTTTAACAACATGTTTTTAAAAGAGTTTTTGGGCTTAAATTTTATTCTTTATTTGTTTTCAAGGGTTAGAAATTTCAATGAATAATAGAGTATTTGGGATATTAGTTTTGATCTTCATTTCTATCTTATTCTATTGGTTTTCTTAAGTATTTTTCTTTGTGTTTTGATTTTCAAACACCTTGATTTCTCACACTTGAGCTATCATATCTATCCTATCTATTAGGATCTTGTTTTATGGGAAAATTGGTTTGTGGTTTAGTGAGACCACCAAGAGTTGTAAACCTTCTTTGTATTTGTGTTATCCCTTTAGTGAGAGGTGGTGGAGGTGGTTGGTAGCCCTCTAAGTGTAGAGGTGATTATGATTGGTTTGGCTTTGAGCCTTATCCCTCTAGTGAGAGGTGATTGTTGTTTGACTAAGTGCCCATCCCTCTAAGTGTAGAGGTGATTGTTGTTGTGTCTTGCCTCTTGTGTAGAGGTTGTTGGTTGTTTGAGAGAGGAGTTGTGTACTCTAAAATTGTATTACCCAAATTCTCAGTGAAGCTACTCTGTGTGGGAAGTCCTGTGCGGATGATATAGTGGAAATCCTTCTGTGTGAAGGCGGGGACGTAGAGCTGGGTGCTCGAACCTCGAAACATATCTTGGTGTTTGCGATTGATCCACTATCTCTAAACTCTCTCTCTTTATATTGTACATTGCATCATATTGTTCATATCATATATATGCTTGGGTTTGATTGTGTGCCATACTTGTGTTAAACCAAGAGAGCTTCATGTAGCACCTCAACTCTTACTTAGAGAAATTTAGAGGAGATAGTCCAGAGCCCTTCACTGAGAATTCGGCTACACTCTTTGGTTACACTAAGTGTGTTGCAATTAGTTTTAAATTCCGGTATTTGTCATTAGATTATCCGTACACCTATTCACCCCCCTCTAGGTGTACTTACAGATTTGTTGTTCAAGTTACTCAACAAGAGCAACAGACTGAAACTTCCTGAAGCTAGACGTCCTGAGGAGGTGGGCAAGATCGGTAATCCCAATTACTTCTTGTACAACAGGATGCTGGGGCATCCTACCAAGAGTTACTACATCTTCAAAGACATCCTCTAAGTTTTGATTGATGCAGAGGTGCTCAAGCTCCACCAGGAACAGAAGAAGGTGACAACTAACATGACGTCATTTCTTCAGTTCAGGATACAGCCTCCAACGCCAGCCGGAGTAGTTCCCATCCTGAAAGGGAAATTAAGGGTAATCAATACATATTCATATCATCAGCGAGAGAAAGGTCTTGTACCTATTCTTACTCTTCAAGGAGAGATCATGTGGGTTCATCCCGACCTCAGGGAAGGCTAGCAGTGGACTACTGTTACCAACAGGAAGTCCAGAGACAAAGCGAAAGCCTCGCCTTGCAATGTGATGTGTGCTTCCTCCAGAGAAGCAGAAACTGATGTCGCCTCGCTAACTGATACTGAGAAGGAGACAATCATCCTTGCAGCAGAGCCGAATGCACCGCTTATACCGGGGACTCGTTCAGGTCCGTCGTACTTGAAGAAGTACAAAGAGAGTGGTGGCAAATCTACCTAAACCCACCCAAGAGCCAACCAAGCTATCCATGAAGCAACCCGTGGAGAAGCAAAAGGAGCTTCGGTACGCCAGAACTTTCCCAAAAGACAAAGCGGAGGGATCTTTAACATACCGCTTTGACGTTTTGCTCAGCTGGACAACATCCTGGCCAGGATCACCCTCTATGAGCTCCTGAGACTGTCCAAATCAACAAGGGAAGCTCTTAGAGAAGCTTTAGCCGATGTTGAGGCCAGATTCCAGCTAAACCAGAGGAGGAAGATGAAGAAATTGCCTCCACGCCTCTCAATATGTCCCCTGCATAACCTTCACTTCAGAAAATATACAGGTCAAGGGAAAATATGATAGGCCCTGTACCTCACGGGGCACATTGGATCATCTGAGGTGAGCTGCATTCAGGTGGATCCAGGATCTGCGTTGAGCATCATGCCCTGCCGGATCATGCAGCACTTGAGAATCCCCACTCATCGATTAAGCGCCACTCAAACTACTATTTATGGCTTCAACGCAATGGTACGCGCCCGATGGAAAAAATCAAACTCAGATGCCAGATCGGGGACCAGAGATCCGAGGTGACATGCTATTTTATTGACGCTGACACTTCGTATAACTTGTTACTGGGACGACCATGGATTTATCGCAATTCCATCGTCCCCTCTACTCTCCATCAAGTCATGAATTATGTTAACAGAAATGGAAGAGTCCGAACATTGATCGCTGAAAGGCATCCGTTCAAAGGGTAGAGAATTACTTCATAGACTCCCTCCTGTACCAGGATTCTTTGGAAGTAGACGAGAATTCCCAGCCAGAAGAACCAAACTCTGATAATGAATCTGATGTCGAGCCAAAAGCAGAAGAAGAATATTTTTGGGAGCTGAATCCTCTTGTAACGAGCATTAATAAGCTCGATGTTAATAACACTGTCTATGATGTAGGCGAGTGGTATACTAATGAAGAGTTAGACTTGGCATATTTTTTAGTGTTTATTTCTGATTCCGTACCATCAGTACTAGTACCGATGTCGATGATGACACCTAGTAGGCAATAGATACTCTGACATCATTTCATGAACCGGTGAGATCATCTCTTACGGCATATAAAAGCATCGATGATGTGCAAGGAACCTTCTTCGAGGTCCCAGCAAGACGCAAAGGTCAAAAATTGATATTTTTTGGAGGAGTCGAGTCCAAACCAATGATTTGTGAAGACTCAGAAAGCGAGACCGAACTCCCTCAGTTCTCTCATTACGAGCCAAATGTACTCAAAATGATGGAGAATATGGGGTATGACCTAATGAGTGGTCCTGGCTTGAACTTTGGCAAAAGAAGGCGAAGACTGCTTTGATCTTTCATTTCAAAAGGGAAAGCCCCTGACTATTATCACCAAACTCGGAGGGGTTTGGGTTAGGTGTCAACTCCAATCTTGTCAGCCTCTGAGTCTGAAGAGTCATTATATCAAACCACTCGTCAGGCACGTCATCGTGGGAGTCAGATGTCAGTGTTGGCGACATCTTCAAAGACTTTTCAGTAAACATGGTTTCAACAAGCCACCCAGAAGATGGAGATGAAGAAATGATCCACAGATCCTTGGATCAAACACCTAAACACTCTCTGAGATATTTGCTTTGAACAATGTGAATCACATACAGAGGACAAGGTAACCCAGATTAATCTGGGAGATGAGGCTAATTCTAAGCCCATCTTCATAAGCAAAAGCTTATCACCTTTCGAGAAAGAAGACCTAATACGTCTCGTGCAAGAGTATGTAGAAGTCTTCGCTTGGAACTACGAGGCTATACCTGGGCTTGATCCTCAGGTGGCTATGCATCTTCTCAACATTAATTCAGATGTGAAGCCCGTCAAGCAGCAACAACGACGATTTCGCCCAGAGATAATTGAAGCGATTCAATCGGAAGTCACGAAGCTTATAGACTCTGATTTCATCAGAGAAGAATAACACCTTGACTGGGTAGCTAATATCGTTCCCGTCACTAAGAAGAATGGAAAGACCTGAGTTTGCATTGATTTTCGCAATCTAAATTAAGCTTGTCCAAAAGATGAGTTCCCCCTTCCAATCATGGATGTCATGTCGACAACATGTGTGGATTTGAACGAATGTCTTTCATGGATTGATTCTCTGGATACAATCAAATTAAGATGTACCCTGACGATGAGAAGCATATATCCTTCAGGACACCACTAGGGGTGTATTGCTATACCGTGATGCCCTTTGAATTAAAGAATGTGAGGGCGACATATCAGAGAGCTATGAATACGATCATATATGCAAAACAGTGGAATGCTACATAGACGATGTTGCAGTGAAAAGTCGTGCCAGAGGTGATCACATAGCAGATCTGAAGACAATATTTGATATCATGTGGGCATATCAATTGATGATGAATCCCACCAAATCCTTCCTGGGGGTAGCCAGCGGTAATTCTTTGAGTTTGTCATGACATCCAAAGGAATCCATTTTAACCCAGAGAAAGTCTGCGCCATTCAGGAGATGCAACCTCCAAGAAATCTTAGAGAGCTTGAGGATTGCAAAGGCCACTAGCCTACATCCGGAGATTTATCGTAAACCTCTCAGGGCGATGCAACCCTTCACCAGATTGATGAAGGAAGGTGTCTCATTCATCTGGGACGATGCTTGCCAACAAGTGTTCGAGAAAATCAAGCAGTACCTCACGCATCCACCTGTCCTTACAGCTCCAGTGTCAGAAAAATCTTTTCTGATATACATTTGGGCTATGAATCATTCTCTAGGAGCTTTACTAACCCAGAATAATGATCAGGGGCACGAGCAAGTATCTACTACCTGAGTAGAATTATGATTGGAGCTGAAAATCGATACAACCCGATCAAAAAAGAATGCCTCGCATTGGTGTTCGCTGTCCAGAAAATGCGACACTACCTGGTGGGCCAAACCATACATGTCATATCAAAAGTTAATCCTTTAAGATTGCTGATGATGAAGCCATCATCACTGAATGGTCGATTGGCGAAATGGGTCATATTGCGCTCCCAATACGAGATGCAATTTCTGCCACAAAAAGCTATGAAGGGACAGGCAGTGGCAGACTTCTTGGCTGAACATCCAGATCCAAGAACGACCAAACTTTATGAAGATCTCTCAGATGAGATCGCTGAAGTTTGCATGACCTAGACGTCTTTCTAAGAACAGATATGGCAACTATTCTTCGACGGCACATTAAGAAGGGGTCCTCAAGGAAATATCGTAACAGGAGTGGGGGTAGTACTCGTCTCCCTATAGAACTACGTAATCCCTGATGATTTCTCATTAACTGAGCCGTGTTTCAACAATATAGCAGAATATAACGCTCTCTTGATCAGGATGCAAATCGCTGATAAGATTGGCGTTAAAAATCTCAAAGCGTACGATGGTTCAAAGCTCATCGTTAATCAGGTTCGTGGGAAGTACGAAGTCTGATATGAAGACTTAGTGCCCTATCACAATGCAACCATCTACATGGCAGAGAGATTCAGAAACTTCTACATTGACCATATACCTAGTCAGCGAAATGCTCATGCAGATGCACTGGCATCCCTCGCAGCTTCCTTGGCTCTTTAGTCAGAGCGACAGAGAAAGTACTCGTCTACAGATATGACTTGTACTGTCCAAGATTTGCCCTTGAAGATATCAAACGCCAATAAGAGACCTTTAAGTTAAAGAAGCTCTAGAGACTTTAGCAAGTCCAGAGCTCAGGGATTGGCAATTCTCATACATCGACTACGCTTTGTACGGTATACTACCCGATGACTCCAAAGAAGCGACTGCCATCAAAAGGAAAGCCCCTCGATTCTATTACAATGCGATCATATGAACACTGTATCGCCGATCGCATGATGGAATCCTCCTCCGCTGCCTATCACATAAAAAGGCACATGAGGCAACAAAGAGGCTCATGACGGGTAGTGCGGAGCTCATCAAGCTGGTCCAAAGCTCGGAGATCGACTCCGAAGACTTGGATATTATTGGCCAAAGATAATCCTTGACGTCATCGCTTAGCTAAGCAATGCCACACCTGTTAGATCCATGGCGACTTCATTCATCAGGCACCAGGACATCTTCGTCCTACGACTTCTTCCTGGCTATTTGAGATGTGGGGATTAGACGTGGTTGGTCCTATCAGCTCACTTCATCCAAAAGATATCGGTTTATCTTTGCTCTAGCCGATTACTTTTCCAAATGGGCAGAGGCTATCCCTCTGAAGGAGGTGAAGATATCTGACGTGATCAAGTTTATCAAACATCATGTAATCTGCCGCTTTGGTGTACCACGAAGGATTGTTCATGATAATGGGCCCCAGTTCGTTAACCAAGTATTCCAGAAATTCTACAACAAGTTCAGAATCCAAAGTGTGTCTTCAATGGTGTACTACCCAGCCACTAACACCCTTGCATAAGCTTTTAACAAAACCATTGGGAAGCTTCTCAAGAAGTTTGCTTCAAAAAATCAACACGACTGGGACGACAAATTAGGTGAGTGCTTGTGGGCTTATCGCACAACAGTGAGAACCCTGACGAAAGCTACACCATTCTCTTTGGCATACGGGTGTGAAGTCGTACTACCACTAGAAATTCAGATCCCATCTCTGTGTGTTGCTTTGACAATGGAGATGACAAATGAGGAGAAGCATCGACTGTGACTCCAGGAGCTGGAAGTTTTGGACGACTAACGCCTGCATGCTCAATAGCAAATCGAGCTTTATCAAGCCCGAATTTCCAGAGCCTTCAACAAGAAAGTTAAGGAGCGGGCTTTCAAGAAAGGCGACCTTATCTTGGCTGTCAGAAGACCCATGGTGATGACACATAAGACGAAAGAAAAATTCCAACCCAAATAGAAAGGACCATTTGTGGTAGAGTCAATCTACTCAAATAGAGCATACCCCTGATGAAGCCAGAAGGCGATGTACTTATGATGCTGATTAATGAAAAATTCTTGAAGAAATACTACCATTGATCATGTTAACATTAAACCTCTAATCATTGGGTCAAGTATGTATGACGCTTGCATCGAATGTATTCCCCTACGATGAAATTCTCGATTGACGACTATGTTCTACTCAACACGAGCATAGTAATCCTCATTAGTCAACAGTTGTCTGGCTATGTTCTGCTCAACACGAGCATAATAGTTCTCATTGATCAACAACTACTCGGTGACAGGTGAGACTAGCGTCGACGACCAAACATCGTTGGAGTTCTAATCGACACATAAGAAGCTGGTTAAGAAGAATGGTCGGGTGAACAACACATGAGAACACAGTCCAGTCCTTGACAAAATTGAGCCAATAAAGGTAAGCTAAGTGAGTATTAGTTTTGTCACTCTTCTTTAGAGATTATCAAAATCCAACGCCCTCAATGGTTAAGGTAGAGAAAAATATTGGCTTTTAAATCTAATAGAAATTCTCGATAACTCATCATGCTGAAGGGAATAGCATCGCTAGCCCAACTCAAAAGGTAGTTGGTAAAGGCATACAAAATCTGTTCATAGCTAAGGGTTTGCTAAAAATCCTAAGAGACTTGATCCCGCCTTCCCCTTTAAAATTCCTTACCAATTTCCTTTCATGGAATGGTAGGACCACAATAATACTTGTATCCATTTTCTCAGTGAAATGAGTACAGACTTATCACGTTAACAATAAAACTCGGACAAGCCATTTTCCTCGATACCCAGTGAAATCAGTCAAGTTAAATTAAACCTCGGACGATAAAATTTCACTAAATACCCACTCAGAATCTCTCCGCTGTTATGTTAACATTACACCTCTAACGACAAACCTATCAATACCCCTGAAAAATCAATGTTTGTCAAGTGAATATTATACCTCTAACAATTCATTCTATTTTCCATCAAAACCCTACCAATTTCCTCCCATGGAGTGGTAGGTCCATAAACTCAATCACTACTATGTTAACACCACACCGCTAACAGTAAAAAGTTTCAATACTCCCCAGCGAGTACGAACTTTCACTTGTCGACTCTCTTACATGGAGTCACAAGTCTTCAAAATTGTCAAGTTAACACTAGACCTCTGACAATCCAAACTTCACATGTCAATTCTCCTCAATAGAATAACAACTCCTCAAAATTGAGCATATCGTAAACAAACTCTTGTCATGTTAGCATTACACCTCTAATAAATTATTATTAAGTTTAACATCACACCTCTAACAGTGACCAAGTTGCTGTCAAGTTCAACATTAAATCTCTGACAGTCACTTCTCTCAGGTTTCCATATCAAAGCTAAGACGAGCGATGTTAAGTTTAACATCACGCCTCTGGCATCTTGTTTATTATTAAGTTTAATACTACACCTATGACAATGACTTTCCCTTGAGCTTCCACATCGAAGCAGAGATGACCAATGCTAAGTTCAAAATTATACCTCTAGCATTGCCTCCACTGTTAAGTTTAACACTACACCTATGATGGTTTTATCTTTAGTTTTCCCAACAAAACTGAAATTTTGCGGGATTAAGTTAACATTACACCTCTAGCTCACATCCTTGTCAAGTTAATATCACACCTCTGACAAGATTCAATCGAATTTGTTAAGTTAATATCACACCTTTGACGGTAAAAGAAATACTCAGATCCACGAAGGGTCTAGCTTCACTTATTATTCTCGTCAATAGAATGGCAGGTCCACTTAAAATCACTGTTAGATTAATATCACACCTTTAACAGTTTTCTCTAATTCCTAACTGAGTCTTGATTATGTTAATACTAAACCTCTGATGATAGACTCAATCGTGATCCCCTGCGAAGCGAAAACTTTACTTATTATTCTCTTCCATGAGTAACAAGTCCACCAAACTTGTTCAATTACAAGTCTAGTTCGCACCGTCAAGTTAACATTACACCTCTGGCAGTAATCCCTTCAAAATCCTTAATGGATTTGTCCATACTTGTCATTCTCATCCATAAAATGGCAAGTCTATAAAACCTATTCCACTCCTGACAAGTTAACATCACACCTCTGACAGTAACCTTTTGAAATTCCTTAAATGGAAAATTTCAACTTTGAGTTGCTAAGTTAAATATCACACCTTTAACAAATCAAAGGTAATCGTTTTCACTTGTCTGATTTTAAATGCAAAAAGGAAGTCAAAACAAATAAGAATACAAAAAAAATGTTACTTTTATTGATATTCAAAAATGTGAAAGTAATGCAAAATGCTCTCTTATCCAATAAGATTGAGTGTTACAAAAAAGAGTACAAAGAAGCCCCTCTTGCTCAGCGAAAGGTTGTACTCACTCCTTAAAACATTAAAGATACATGAAGCTCGTCTTTATGACTATGGCCAGGAACAGCAGATCAACTTTCTCTCCTTTAGAGGACAATGGTCTTTCTCGAGGTCCAAATGTAAGGGAGCATTCTGATTCCACCCGGCCAACTGGTGCGAAGGTCTTCACAAAGCAGTAATCCTTCGATTAATGAGAGGTTTTGCCACCAGAAAGTCATCCAATAAGCATGGGTTTTTCATCGCGGTCACTTCTTTGACCAAGATTGATGAAGGGAGGATCTGGGACCTTACTAGTGACGTCCTCTGTCTCATGACCTTTAAATGTGCCATGCTCATTGTAATTAGGAAGGATTCGAGACCTTACTGGTGCATCATGCGGATCGAGAATCGCGCGGATCTTCCTCGCCCTTGGACAGAAGTTTTGACTTCTTAAGTGGTTACCAATTGAACGAACTGATCGTTTAATGTCTACCTCAATGGACGCGGCAAAGACACTGGAGCCAGTACCATCGATATGATCAAAATCTGTAAGAAAAAAAACCCGAGGGTTAAATTTCTACACCCAAGGGTTAAATTTCTGCAAAGACAGGAAGTATGGATCCAAATTCATGGCCCAACATGAGACTCGCGTCTGATAATTAAAAGCGAAGTATATATTAAGGGTGCAGACTTAGAAAAATAAAAAAAATTCTAAGTTATGAAATTCGGACGCGACTCTTATATGCGAGACCCGCGTTTAAGACTTCAAGACGCAGAGTTCATCATGCTCGCATCTAAAGATTCAAAAGACGCAGAACTCGGTACTCAGAAGTCAACAAGCTCGCGTTTCATCAATTAATGTGAGAATCACGTTTGCAGATCATGGACACGTGGATCTCAAATCGACTTCTAAACTTCAAAAAGAAGTTTTCAGAAGTTTCAGGAAGAAATCAAGAGATAGAGTCTTCATAATCGGCGATGACAGAGCTTTAAGGAAACAGAGCCTCGTCATGAATGGTAATGGCAACGGCCATTTCCTACCTGATGAAAATTTCTCTAGAGGGCAGACATCATCTGTCAAGATACGGCCATGAAAGCACCTGAGGAAATATTTTTTGATTTTGAAATCACCTAATAGTGACAGCCTTCGAAGAAGATTGCAATAATTATTAAAGCTTTAAATTCTTTTAAGAACTCTGAAGTTCTTCAGAATATATGCCCGTGAAGGAAAACAGTCAAGATGAATGACTGTTAAGAGGCTCATGGCCTATTTATAGGCTTGCTAATGGCCTTAATTAACAACATAAAAATCAAAGTTGTTCTTAAAGGCCAATTAATAGCCTTAATTTGCGGCGCGAATATCAAATCCAGTCTGAGCAAGACATGCGGATATTTATCCCGGGAAATCCCAACAACATTTAAAATTTTCAATCCGAATACGCGTCCCGAACCGTCGCCGCCGGTTCTGCCTCGAAAGATCCAGTGAGATCTTCGTGCATGGAGAGTCGCGTCCTCAGAACCATGTCTTTATAACTGCAAGTGATGTTTCAAGGGTCGCGTTTTGAAGGCCACGTCCCTTAACCAACCAAGGTAGCCGCGTCCCCTCCAGCAAGTTGAAGGTCGCGTTCCTTAATAAACTGAAGGTCGTGTCTCTTCGACAACTGAGGGTCGCATCCCCTCAATAAATTGAATACCGCATCTCTTCGACCACCGAGAGTCGCGTCCCCTCAATAAATTGAAGATCGCTTCTCTTCGACCGCCGAGAGCCGCGTCCCCTAAACAAATTGAAGACTGCATCTCTTCAACAAAGTGAGAGCCGCATCTCCACTTCGTTGTTCGCTCTCCCCAATGAATGAGAGTCACATTTCTATTTCAAACAAGGTCCGTGTCTCTAAGGCAACATGACATTTGCGTTTACAAGACCTGTGTTAAGTTTCTGCTACTACAATCAGTTCAACAGTACACTGGCAAAAGCAGATGATGATTTTCTCCGGTTCAACATGATTACATACATTTATTACATTATTCTTTGTTACATATCCACATTTATCATGTAATAAATCTTCTAAATTCCTTGTCTTAAATGTCTATTTTGCTGAAGATAATCATGGGGAAAAAGAGGATAAAATCAAATAAATATCTGTTAAATTCAGATTTAACTAGATCTATTTGATTAGAGGAGGATGATCCCAAATCCAGTTGGTAAAATTAAGTTTTTGGTTAATCAAGCGGTTAAACCTAAAGATCAACCGAGGATAACGTCAAATACAAAATCCAAATCTAAAGGGATAAATGGATAGAGAGAAGACCAACGGATGAGATGAAGTAATTCTGACTGAATACATTTTAATATTTGAATCATATCTTTCGCTGCCAAAACTCAAATATGATGTTTCAAGATGATCCAAAAATGAAGACTTAAAGGGCTACAACTCTTCAGTTGATCACTATTTCTAATTCTGTCATTTGATAAGTTATATTCAACAATCAATATGGTATCAAGTCGCAGATCAGAACTGAATATCCATATCAAATCAAGTTTGGAGATATGGGGAGGAATCAAATTCAGAAATAGTCAGCTCTCCTTATCTTTTGACTCATTTTCTTATCCATTTCTATCCTATAATTACCCCACACATTAGAGGCAAAAGGAGCGATGAAGCAGAGATAGATTCTTAGGCTAGTTTTTCATTCTTTTTAGTGTAGGTTTTTATTTTCTTTTTGTGTAATTTTGTATTTCTTTGTAAGCATAAGTTAGAGTGAGATTCATATAAGTAGGAGAGACTTATGTTGAGAGTGACACCGATGTAACCTCCTCCTTTTTTCATCATTTCTACAAGTAATCAAAGGTAACATCTTCATGCTTTTCTTTTTTTATATGTTCTTCTATTTCTACTTTACCTCTTTTGGTTTTGATGAATATCCAAGTGAATCTAGAAGCATCAGTATAGCCATGTTTGTGTGTGCCACCAATATTTCATGATGATGTTTCCCTCCTTAAGATTCCGTATTATTTCATTCTTGTTCGTCTTGATGATGTAATGTGAATGGTGACTGAGCTCGATCTTATGGGTTATGCGTTGATCACCTCCGAAGCAAGGTAGAACATGCAAGGGTTCCTGATAAGTCATCAATCAGAGAAGGTAAGTATTTCTTTTAGGTTTTCTTTCTTTTCTTTTAATTCTTTAGTTTAGATCACCAACACCATCAATACCAACTCTTTTATCACTCTTTTCAATTTCTTTATATATATCAATTTTTCATTGTCTTCACCTTCTCAATCTACCACTTTCTTCCTAACTTAACTTAAACTCTATTTTTCCTTTTCTTTTAAAGAACTAAAAGAAGAACTTTAATTATTCTTTGTAGCATAAAAGAGAACTTACAAAAAAGCTTCCATCGCTAGTCCGTCCTTGTGGATCACGACCCGCATAGCCACTTGCTATAGCAGTAGTATTGAGCACCTTACACTCTTTATTCTTATGTTTTGAAATTTTGTATTTTTCTGTGCAGATAGAACTCAGTCACAACAGTGCACCGACAACCAGCTCAGAGTACCAATGAGGTCTGGACCGCATATCTAGACGCTCAGATGATCATCTCTGGTGGCTTTAAAGTGTTTTACAGTATACTTACGAAGCCCAAAATCCAAACAAGATCAAGCTCAAGGTATCTCAGAAGATTACCAGTCCAGTCTTAAGAGCTTGCTGTCAAAAGAAAAGTCTAAAGTATTTCGAAACCTGTCCCAGTCAACCACGGAGTTTCGAAAACATTGGAGGGATTTCTGTAAACTGTCTAAAAATCACTGAAGACAAAGTCATTAAATGCATAATCCATACTTCATATGCAAGGCTGATCAAAATCATTGATGCAGTGTCAAGACGCGAGGCTCGAAATCCATGTCTCAGCACCACTGCAAAGCCATGACACGAGTCTCAAAGCCCGCGTCTCAGCACCCCGGCAATGCCAAAATGCAGGGCTCGAAGCCTGCATCTCAACGCGACAGCAGTGCCCAAACTCGAAGCTCGAGGCCCGCATCCAGTATCATCTCAATGGCTAACTGCAAAGCTAAACCCCGCGTTTCAACTGCTAATGAGCCCTGTGTCTCAGTTGTAACTACCCTCATTACTGAGTCAATTACAGCTCACATAATGAGGGGGAGTTAACTCCATTATGGAGGAATTTTAGGGGACAATTTTACCCTTAGAACCCCTTATAAATAGCTAAAGTTGCTATTGGAAAGGGGCCGAATTTTTCAGCTGAGGAATATTGGCTTTATAAAGAGTTTTAACTCTTCTACACAAATTTTCTGCGTTCAAGTTTTTCTCAAATCTCTTGAGATTTCATTTAATAGGAGTTGTGCTACTCCATCAGTCAAGGAGAAAAGTTCCGAAGAAGCGTCACATTCACTCGATCAACAAAAAATAAGATTTACTTTCCACCGCTACGCAAAGAACCCAATATTAAATAAAGAGGAGATTTGAGCTTGAGTATCTCCTCTCTTGTAATTGGAATTTGAGTTGTTGTAGTCTTTCATTGATTCAAGAAAACTTTGCAATATTTTCAATTTTCCTATCCGTACATTATTATGTCAGCAAACACCAATTGCCTCCTGTAATAGACGCATCCCATATAACACCTACTACACGTGTCAATCAAAGTCCTAAGCAATTGACACTGATCGGTTGGATACATTATCCATGCTTTAGGTGGTTTCTATACATACCCGGAACCACGACCTCAGACGCCTGGTGCTGAATCAAGCATACTGCCAGGTACTACAGTAACAGTAAAACAATAATATTATGGGATGTCAGTCATCCTCGGGAACCCTGCAATGGAAACCTATCTCGGTTGCGCAACCTGTATCATAGTTTCACCCAAAATACAGACATTATCTCCTCCATCAATGTTTTTAATCCCAGTGTAAGTTGTTCATTTACATTATTATTTAATTCAGTTAAAACAAACAATATCCATGTTACCTAGAATACTGGGAGGATACAGTGACAGTAATAGTACAGTATATCAGTAAATAGTAATCATATACACGATAAATAGTAACAAGAACAGTCAACAATATCAGTTATCGTGTATACGATGAACATAGAACTATACGTGATGTTACAGTCTAACAATACTTTCCCAGTGATTTCCAGTAACATGAAATAATACATTAACATGTCCGGATATTGCTCAATAGACAGTCTCATCTAAAACTGATCAACATCTCATCCACTCGTTCAGGATATAATAGTAACTGATCCATCAACTCTGAATCTCAATAGTCATCTCAAACATCAACTATTAAGTCAGTATCCGATACCGTAAACCACAAGTCTAATAAATCAATAATCAGGTCTCTCATCGCTACCAATCTACTCTAATCCTCTGAGTCACCAATAAGTCAGGTCGATCAATAACTGCTATCAAACTCTGAATATATATTATCAAGGATATCAATGAAATCACCCTCACAATAACTCTATCTCTGTAATCGAATAACTGAAGTAGTCATGAACTAAATCATGAAGAACTAAAATTATTCTCGAGATCAACTAAAACAACAAATATTGAGATCATATTTAAGTAATGAAACATCCTCAAGCGACATGAAACCCAAAATGGTCTATATCTGATAATCAACATCTAATATCCAATGTTGATAAGATCATCAGTACTCAATCAATATAATCAAGGTAAATCTGAAAGTCCTTGTTATAATAATCTAAAAGAGTGATCATGTTACACATCGATATCAAAAGTAAGCTATACGCATGACACCTCATGACAATCTAACAAGATCAATCTCCTTACAAACTAATCAAGATTCAATGTAAAAATATATATCACAGGTTAACTTCAACTCTAGCTAATTCCATATCAATCCTTATATCAGTCAGTCCATTGATTAAGCAATGTCACATCTACTTGTCCCCAATATCCATTAGAGTTCTAGTCGAAATATCACCAACAATGGTCAATAAGCATTATACATAAAATATGTCCTCTATCCTCAAATGTGAATTAAACCAATTGATCAGTAGATCAAATCAAGTCACAATATAAATTATACCTCAACTAGTCATGCATCAATAGTAGCAACCAATCATCACATGAAATGACATATATAAACGCTCGAATCAATTATACAGATAAAGTGAGCACTCACTGACATCATATGAAATGATACGTCTAATTATACTGGTCAAATATATCGGATAATCACATGAAATATTACAGGTACAGATAAATAGTACTGACAATGATAAATAAGAAAATGATGCAAGAGCAAATACTTACATGAAATAACTCAGATTTAGATACCAATCGCCGTCTGGTCTTCATTGCACGAACCGGTCAAGATCATCCCATGGGTCGGTCTTCAAATGGCCAGTGTATCGGGTCCATAATGGCACAAATCTGAATCTCCCATTACCGAGTTCGGATCGCACGAACGAGTCTGA
Organism: Agave tequilana; assembly: GCA_038442645.1. NCBI lineage: Eukaryota > Viridiplantae > Streptophyta > Magnoliopsida > Asparagales > Asparagaceae > Agave > Agave tequilana. The sequence goes on from JAVJIF010030109.1 coordinate 444,252, forward strand.
AACGCTGCAACATGTAACCCAACACATGAACTCACACGAATATACACACGTACACATACACACGCCACATACATACACGTACTCATGCATACACCCAAGCATACGTACATGCATATACGTACTCATACATATACTCATATATACACACACACCCCCCATATATATACATATATATACTCATATACAAATACACTAATACATACATATATACAAACACTCACGCACCCACATCAAAACACATGCATGCAAATGTACCCATATTTACACACACCCCCCTATAAATAATAATTCATGCATATACAATAACATACATATATATATTAACACACACACGCATCCACAACGCACACACTCAGAGTTTAATATGCACATAATTACACATAAAATAAACACACACACACACCGACAAATAAATGTACAGAGAAGGGGAGAGAGGTAGGGAACCTCACGCAGCATGGCACGGCATAGGCGGAGCAAAGGCGGAGCTCCGACGGAGGATAGGGAGGCTATCGGAGAGTGTTGATGGCTCCGAGGGGTTGCCGGGGTTACCGCGGAGGAGATCGGGCTTAGGAGATTGATGGAACACAAGAAAGAGGATGATGGCCTGGAGTTGCTGTTGGGAGTTGGCATGGTGCAGGGCATTGAGCACGGCCATGAAGAAGGTGGAGGCAAGGGAATCTCAGCCATGGCAAAGAGTTGCGGCCATGTGGTGCGCTTCAGGCTACGGGCTGTTGTGGGGATAGATCAAAGGGGCTCGGTGGATGGCGCAACCAAGAGGAGATGCGCGTGGAACGCTACCGCAAGGCCGGGGGCAGTCATGGGCTGTGGGTGTGCAAGGGTGATGCGCAATCATAAGGCTCCGGCGAGGTGGAGAGGCGTGCACACAGGGAGGAGATGTGTGTTGAGAGATTGGGCTGAGGGGAGGATAGGTGCTTGGAAGAAGTGCTATGAAGGACACGGCATGGGTGCTAGGCAGAAGGCTTGCTACTCGTGCACGGCCAGGGGCTGTCGCAGGTGAGGAGGAAGGGAATAAGCTCCGGGTGGTGGAGGCTGGCGCTGGCAGCACCATTGGGGGGTGCGCGTGGCCTTGAGGCATGCAGCGGCTGTGATGGGAACTGAGTTAGGTGGGGAAGGAATAAGGGAGGGTTGGAGATGGAGAGGAAAAGGAGATGATGAGATTTAGTTAGGATTTGGTGTGGTGGTTAGGATTAGGATTAAGATTAGAATTATGATTATATATATGGGATTGGGTTGTTGGTTTAGATTGGGGTATCATATAGAAGGGATTATGGGTTAACTGGCTATTGGGTCATGGATTTGGTTTGGGTTAAATGAATAGGATGCTCAAATAGGAATGGATATTGGGTCCTGGGTATAGATTATTGGATTAATAGAGAATGGATAAGGGCTAAAGGCTAGGAAAAAATAAAGATGATGATGATGATGATAATAGTAATACAAGATAATAAAAACAACAACAACAACAACAAAAAAAAAATAATAATACCAACAAACTTACAATAACCATTATGATTAACAGTAGATATTAATAACAGTCAATATTTGTAATGTTAATAATAAATAGTAACACTAATGTTAAAATAATAATAATAATAATGGTAATAAGAATTTCTACTAACAATTAACAATAATAATAAATAATAATAATAATGAACCATAATAATAATAACAACAACAAATATATCAATAATAATAACACCAATAATTATAAATAGTAATCAAGATAAAATAATAATAATAATAATTATGATGACAACAACAATAATTATAAATCATAAACCAAGTTAATTAAGACTAATAAATAAGGTAAAATAAAAGTATAGCAAAATAAATATTTAGAAAAGTTAAAAATACAATATTTTAAATTAGAGATATTACATTCTACCCACCTTATAAAAATTTCGTCACCGAAATTTCAATAAAGTAGGGAATGATAGAAATCAAGTTAAAAGAGAAGATAACGCTTCCACGCTGCTTCTCACTGCATCATGGGTCCACCACGCTTCTCCTGCGCGACCTGATCTCTATTACCAGCTTCAAAATGGAGTAACCAGTTCCAAGTGACAAAATCAAGGAAATAAAATTAGGAAGAAGAATAGCAATCAAGAAGGAATCCAGATTACTCTAGAAGAAGAGTTGGAATAAGGGATATCAAAAGATCAAATAGAATGATTTTCAAAGAGAGGATGATCAATTCACAAATTGACTGATACCATAGTTAATAGATATGTCTTTATTGCAGTGTAAACATAACATGTATCAAGTCACAGGTATGAACTGGTCCTCTTTTATGTCAAACCTGTCTCTGATACTAAAAAAATTCTGTCACGCCCTACTTCCCAAATACTGAGTCTAATGCATAAAATTATGGAAACAGCAGGAATACAGAATAGCAAGAAAGATACCCAAACTGAAGAATTGAGCAAAGAGAACTCTGGGCTCCTCGAGATGCTTGTGATTCTATCCCAATATCTGATTCAGCAATAAATAGTCACAGATATGGATATGCAAATCTAAGGAGTCAGAACTCCTAGTGAATGTGTAAGAATAAAAGGAAAAGTGCACTTGCATATAAATGTGAGCAGAATGAAATATATATACTGGAATAAAATAGAAATAACATATAAAATATGAATAAAAAGTAATAAAGTCAGTCAGTACAGAATCAGATGTCCAATCAGGTGTCAGGTGTCTATCACAGTTTATAAATCAGATGGGTAGAGTCAATCAGTGCTATAGTCAGATGTACATCAAGTCATTAATATAATCAAGTGTCTACAATTAGTCATAGTACATTATGAACAGTTTATATTATTATGTCAGCGAACACAAACTGCCACCTGTAATAGATGCATCCCATACTATGCCTACTAAATGTGTCAATCAGGGTCATAAGTTATTGAAATTGATTGGTTGAAGACATTATCCATGCTTTAAATGGGTTCCGTACGTACCCGGAACCACGACCTCAGACGCCTGGCGTTGAAGCAGGCCATATCGCCAGGTGCTACAATAACAGTAAAACAGTAATAGTATGGGATGTCAGTCATCCCCGGGAACCCTACAGCGGAACCCTATCTAGGTTGAGCAACCTATATCCTAGGTCTATCCAAAGTACAGACATTGTCTCCTCCATCAATTTTTTCAATCCCAGTGTAAGTTGTCCATTTATTTATTATTCAATTATGTTAAAACAATCAATATCTATGTTACCTAGAATACTGAGACGATACAGTGACAGTAACAGTACAGTATAACAGTAAACAGTAATCATATACACGATAAACAATAACAAGAACAGTAAACAATATCAGTAACCGTGTATACGATGAACAATAGAACTGTACTGGGTGTTATAATCTAACAATACTTTTTCAGTGATTTCCAGTAACATGAAATAATACATTAACATGTTCGAATATTACTCAATAGACAGTCTCATCTAAAACTGATCAACATCTCATCCACTCGTACTGAATATAACAGTTACTGATCCATCAACTCCGAATCTCAATAGTTATCTCGAACATCAACTATTAAGTCTGTATTCGATACTGTAAATCACAAGTCCAATAAATTAATAATCAGGTCTCTCATCGCTACCAATCTACTCTGTTGGAACCTATTTCGATGAAGACGTTCGTGACGATCAAATTCACTTGGAGCTCTAACACATGACGAATCAAGAGTCCGACATGATCAAGTTGTGCCAAAGAGGGTTGAGATGTTGTGGTTTGTAAAGAAGATATAGCATGTAAAAGCCTTGATACAAACTTACAACACATTGTCCTGTTAGTCGACTTATCCCAATATCAAGTCGACTAATCAGTTGTCTAGTCGACTTACCCAAAGTCCAAGTCGACTAAGTTTTGTGTCCTGAAACAGACTAACTCTCTGTTTGACAAATTAGTCGACCAAACAGTAACCAAGTCGACTAATTCTTTTTCCAGTCGACTTATAGAAAACACCTAGTCGACTAATCCCTTGACTCAGTCGACTATAAGGAAGTTGCAGTCGACTTGAGGTAGTTAATCCAGAAACCTTTCAACCAACAGACATGTTTCTAGTCGACTACTAGCTAAACCTAGTCGACTAATAGAAGGAAATTTGCCTAGGCTAGTCGACTAACTCTATGGGCAAGTCGACTATAGGCAGTTTCTGACTGTTGGACAGTTTCTGATATCTGATCCTTTTGGCAACGTTTTCCAACGTCCATATCATTTGAATTGGTCCTATAACTACCCTAACTTACCCTAGTCTTCAGCTATATAAGGGGTAGTTATTCCAAAGGCCAATACACAAGTTTTTTCATCAGTTTTCCAAAAGCCAAAATCCAGAAAACCTGAAAACTGATTTCTAACTTCTGTTCTTCACCAAAAGACAATTCCATTAGTGAAGTTCTCTGAAGTTCATCTTTCCTATACTGTACCTTGTCCACATACACATCTGTATCAAGGCTATAGGAAAAGGATTGTAATTCTCAAAGTGTTCATTTGTACACGGGAGGCTTCTTGGTTGAAGAGGCAAGTTGTACAAGGTGTCCATTGTACACGGGAGGCTTCTTGGTTGTAGAGGCAATTGTACAAAGGTAAAAGGTGTTCTCTTGGTGGAAGAGAAGGTGTACACATTTGGAGAAGGGGATTCGACAAGTGGTGTACATGTTGTATTGATTTTGGGTGGCAAGATCAAGGTTAAAGGAAAATCTCAAGCGGGTGGCTTGGGGACTAGATGTAGGTCACAAGGATCGAACCACGATAAATCTCTTTGTTTGCGTTTGTCAATTTCTGAGATTTGTTTTCCTTTTTGCAAGTTATTTATTTACTAACGATTAATCCTTCTTGTTTAGTGTTTATGTTAACTTGTATTGTGTTTTAGATCATTGTTGCCTTCAAGAGATAATTCCGCAATTAGTCCTTATCTCAACGATCCTACATTTGGTATCAGAGCGGGGAAGAACCAAGTTCATCTCAACCATACCAATTCCTACAATTTGGTACAAGAGCAAGGTGCAAGGCAACAACAACCGGAGTACACGCTCTGATCCTACATTTTGGGCGAATACAAGTCAACAACAAAGATGGCAACGGAGTTCTCATCATCCCAATACAAGGAAGGGCATTCTACACAACGTCCACCGCTATTTGACGGAACCAACTACAATTATTGGAAGTGTAGAATGAAGATCTACTTGCAGTCACTCAACTACGACCTTTGGAACATCGTAGAAGCAACATACACCAAGCCTACAACCAACTACAACGCTTGGAGTGAAGATCAAAAGAAGAACGCGAACCTTGACGCAAAAGCAATGAATGCTCTATTCTGTGCCCTTACCAAAGAAGAGTTCAACCGAGTGTCAACAGCGACTTCTGCACATCAAATTTGGCATACTCTTCAGGTAACACATGAAGGCACTAGTAAAGTTAAGGAATCTAAAATATCTGTTCTTGTCCACAGGTTTGAGTTATTCAAAATGGAGGAGAATGAAACCATATCCGAAATGGTTACAAGATTCACCGACATCACCAATACACTTGCATCCCTTGGAAAGGACTACACCCAAGTCGAAAGAGTTCGAAAGATCCTTCGTGCACTTACACCAGAATGGGAGAAGAAGACAACCGCCATTGAAGAGGCGAATGATCTCTCAACTATGACATTAGAAAACCTAATCGGTAATCTAATGGCATACGAAGTGCAGTTAGAAGAAAGGAAGAAGGACCAAGAACGACAACACCGTTCAAAGAAGAAAGAACTCGCCTTCCATGCATCTTCCGACACGGACAATGATGACGAAGAGGAGATGGCAATGCTCTCAAAGAAGTTCAGAAAATTTCTTAAGCAAGGTAAATTTAAATGTTTTAATTGTGATAAATGATTGGTAGTAAAAGTGCATTTTTATCATCATATTTACCATCACATTTTCATATTTATTCATTTAATTCTGCACATTTATTAATATTTTATTATTTATTGTGTGCAGGCCTCGAATTATTATTTTAATAATAAATAAAGCCTAATGAAGCCCAAAAGCCCATATTTGAAGCCCAGGTGTAAAAGTGCAAATATCAATTGTCAAAGTGCAATTATGCAAGGGCTAAAGTTGCAAATATTAAAGAAGAGGGAAGGATAGACTTCTATTCAACCCTAAACACTTGCAGATGAGGATAAAAGCCAAAGAAGGAGAATTTAAGATCACAAATTCATGGATAAAAGATTTGGGATCTAGGTAACTTGATTCCCAAGTTATATCCAAATCCAAAGATTAAGAGCCAGGATGCAGATTCCAGAAGGAAACGCCCAGATGGACGGACCAGGAGAGGCCACGCGCCAAAGCGCGTGGCATTTGGCTACAAAAGTGCCGCGTTTCCGCGGCAAATCTCCCATTTCCGCGGCATTTCTGACGAGTCTGGGGATCAGCTTTCGTGGGAGAGTTGTAACTGGACTCTAACTCCTTCTGCACCTATAAATACCCCCTGCAGTGCAACGTACAGAGCGTCCAGCGAAGAGCCAAGGGCCAAAGTTAGGTTTTTTAGGGTTTTTCTTCTTTTAGTTTTGTAATTAGGGATTCTTTTTATTTTCAAGAGAGAGAGAGGATTATATTGAGCGTGACACCGATGTACCTCCTTCTTCTCTGCCATTGCGCTGATCAATAAAGGTATTATTTTATTTTGTTTCTTATTTCTATGTTTTACTTTTATTTTTGTTTTCTATTTCTTTTTCTCTTTTCATCTCTGTGGTTGTTGAAGAACATGCAAGTGAATTCCAAGCAAGTATAACTAAGCTACGTGAAGGCCAACGATAGTTCATGAAAACGTTCTCCACTTCCAAGCTTCGCATCAGTTCGTTCTTGATATTTGACGATATAATGTGCACAAGGACCAGGCTCGAGTTTATGATCTATGCGTTGAATGCCTCCTAAGCAAGGTAGACATGTAAGGTTTTCACGTTTTTCCCCCACCAACATAAAGTAAGTATTTTCTCTTTTCTTTTTCTTTCTTTTATTTTTGTAGAATAAATCACATCTCTTCTCCAAAGTTTATTTTTTTCCGACCCATTGTAAATACCACTTCCCTTCTAACTAATATTTTCTAACTAAAAAAGGAGATAACTTGCTTAACGCTTCCATCGCAGTCCCTCCCTGAGGATCACGACCCGCATAGCCCTGCTACCGCGGATTAGAATTGAGAACCTCGCACACCTTTAATTCTTAAATCTAAAATTGTTTATTTTCGTGTGCAGGAAATCTCAGTCAACAAATTGGCGACGTTGCCGGGGAGGGACGGTAAGTTATTCTCTAATAAAAAAAAATTTAATTTTTAACTAATTCTTTATTCTTTTCTGTTGCAGGTACAGAGAACAGGAAACAAAAACAGAGCAGCAGCAAGGACATACAGCAATCCAGTGCCTCTGCCCTCGAAGGCAGAGCACCTGGACCTACTAATTTGCCGCGGATCCGCGGCAAAAGCCGCGATTCCGCGGCAATAGTAGTGAACTACTAACCTGCTTTTCTGCAGGTTGCTCTGCATTGCAAAATTCTGATTTCTGCTGTGATTATATTTCTCTGTGATCACTCTGCAACTGCTAATTAATTCAACAGTAAATTATTTGTTGTTAAAAATAAAAATTGATTAGACGTTTGCATATTAGGCACGTGTCTTTTCAATTACTTTATTTTACTGTTGAAGAGTGCTGGAGCAAGGTACGTACGCATTGCATGTAGAATAGGACTCATCTCTTGGTTGATTTTCTGCTTTGAGTGAATCTTATCTACTTATCTTGTACACTTGCACTAATTCATCTTAAGGGCATAACCCATTAACAAGATAAGGTGGGGATTTCATCACCCTTCCTTAGCCCAAAAATCATATCCAAAGCACTCACTAACCCAAGCCTAACTTAAAAATTAGTAGACGTTGGCCCTAGGGACACTCGGACTCAATTAGGAGATTATCCTAAGGGGGAACGGTGTTGGAAGTTGACTCCTGCCAAATCAGTGTCTAGGAAGGGGATTGAGGGCCGAAAGCCCGAAGTGTGGTGGTTATTTAATTAAGGAACGTCTTTGACGGAAAACCTCCCACCACTCTTGCCCCGACCTGGCTGATTAACTTGTGGTCAAAGTCTACACCCTACCTCCCGTGGACAGTCTAACCAGTTAGGAGTCGTCTAGGTCTAGGTCTACCCTAACTTAGGTTAGAAATTTTTCTTTTTTGTTTGTTTTTTTTCTTTTGTTTGCTTTGTGTGATATGGCCTATAACAATAATTTTTTCAATTTTAATGAGGATCCATATTATACACCAACCTCTTTTTCGGATATTACCAACCCGGCATATCATAACTCTAACCAACTTAGTGTGCCAGATTGGTCTTATTCGAATCATTACATGCCCCAGTCCCAATACTATGAACAAGATTGGAATAATCATCACTACTCTTCACAGAGTCAATGGGGATTCAACACCCCTGAGCCATATGGTCAACCACCTGTTCAACTATTATCTTCATATACGTCTTTTCCCACATCACCAAGGTTTCAGTCCTCCATTGATCTATTCGATGGGTTAGAAGAAAAAGTGGATCGGTTGCAAGATACAATGAATGATCAAATTTCTAGACTTTCAAACATTCTTGAGCATCTTGATAGGAACCAAGAATCATTCTGTTTAGAAGACCTTGATCAAAATTCAATTTCATCACATCAATATGAACTTGCTCAATCCCAATCCTTGGACAAATTGGCTAGTTTTAATTTCAATGAGATTGAATTAGATTATGAATGTGAACCCGATCCCCAACTTTGCGATTCAGTTTCCATCTTCGAATCTATATTGACTCCAGTATCCTTACCCAATTTGTACCAATTTTCTGAGCCAACATTTATTCCCGTACCCATAGATCATGAAATTGAATCACCCATTTTTGATGATCACCATATTGAACTTGACCAATTTCATACTTGTGAAAGCCCTATTGACAAATTGGCAAGTTCTCATTTTTATGAGGTTGAACCCAATGAGATATGTGACCTAGATTCCCAAATCTGTGATCAAGTTCAAATTCCCAAATCATTATTGACTCCTGTTTTGTTACCTGACTTAGGTAATCTTTTAGAGTCAGTTTTGATTCCCACACCTATCATTCCTAAACTTGAATCACCAATATTGAGTCACATTCCATTGTGGGAAGATGATTGTGGACTTGATTTTCCATTTCTTGACTTGGACCCACTTCTTGAACCATGCTCGACTCCTGAACCCTTACTTGATTTAAGTTACCTTCCTGAGTCGGTATTAGTTCCTGAACCTATCATTCTTGAGTCCAAGTTAACCATCCTACCAAGTCACATTCTTTTTTGGACATAGGTATAGACCATGACTCTGTGATGATTTTCCAGGACTGGTCATGTAAAGGGAGTAAGTTTCACGAGAGGATCTTCCATGATCCTATTCATTCTGGGGACTGTAAATATGTAAATAAAAAAGAGGTCAATAAAGGTAGGTCCCGTGAACTACCACGTTATCTTGTTTGGGCCGCATTTCGTGGACCAATTAGACCACCACCGGAACCACCACCTTAAGGTAACTTCCGCCTTCCCTTCTTTTGTTTCATGCATATATGCATTCATTCATACATTGAGGACAATGCATGAGATAAGTGTGGGGGTGGGCTTTACTAACATACTAACATAGTTAGACACTAACAAAATTTGCTAATAAAAAAAGTTTAAAAAAAAAAAAATGTTATAAAAAGGAAATATTTTGACTTATTTTTTGAAAGAAATCTAAGTTAGTTTTAAGGATTAGGAAAATCATGATTAGGATTTCTAAAAACTTGGTCAAAATAAATAAATTGTTTAATTTTTAGGTATAGGAGAAGAAATTGAATAATTAATTAGTCTTGATTTTTACCTTAATGAAATATGCATATAATTCATATCTAGGATTCTAAGACAAAGACCTTTGTGCCTCATATAAAAAAAAAAAAAAAAAAAGAAAAATTACTAATTAAGCTGGATACATGTGCCTCAAGAAGCATAAGTATTCATGCCTAAAGGTGAGTAAAAAAAATATATATATATATATATATATATATATATATATATATATATATACCTTAGTTTCGTGGCCTAATTCACTCGAATTTGAGTCCGCGGGGTGTTTTCTCACCTGGTGCCCTAAGACCGACCGGTTTGGGAGGCATCGACTTTAAGTTCGCTACATGGGTGGATTAGAAAGCCTAAACTAAGAAAAATTACTTATATGTACTAACACATCTAATAATCAATTAGTTAGGTATTAGGGCCTCAAGAAGCCTTGATACTTACACGAAAGAAAGTTAGATGAGTTATACATATCAAAAAAAAAATATACATATATATAAATAAATAATAAAGAGGCATGAGAGTCCAAGTTAAGGAATTCCTAGTAAAAACATAAGGATGCATATGATTTTTGGTAACGAAAAAGACTATATTAGAATTTCAATTTTAATTCTTACCTAAAATGGAAAACAATTAACTTTATAAAGACTAAGTTTGAAGAATGAATAAAAATGAGGATCCTAAAACTTATAGACTACTTAATCTCTTCAATAATAATTCAAATATTTTCCTTTTTATGGATTTTGTGGGTGCAATCCGCTGAAAACCCTCACGAGACAACACTCGTCCTCTAGGGTAACCTAGAGGTTTAACGGCTTGTTGCACATGCTAAGTGCAACCGTGATTCCTACGAAAGTGAGTTAGGTTAGATTAACTTTTCTTTTCTTTTTCTTTTTCTTTGTTTTTACTCGAGGACGAGCAAAAAGATAAGTGTGGGGGTGTGATTGGTAGTGAAAAGTGCATTTTTATCATCATATTTACCATCACATTTTCATATTTATTCATTTAATTCTGCACATTTATTAATATTTTATTATTTATTGTGTGCAGGCCTCGAATTATTATTTTAATAATAAATAAAGCCTAATGAAGCCCAAAAGCCCATATTTGAAGCCCAGGTGTAAAAGTGCAAATATCAATTGTCAAAGTGCAATTATGCAAGGGCTAAAGTTGCAAATATTAAAGAAGAGGGAAGGATAGACTTCTATTCAACCCTAAACACTTGCAGATGAGGATAAAAGCCAAAGAAGGAGAATTTAAGATCACAAATTCGTGGATAAAAGATTTGGGATCTAGGTAACTTGATTCCCAAGTTATATCCAAATCCAAAGATTAAGAGCCAGGATGCAATTCCAGAAGGAAACGCCCAGATGGACGGACCAGGAGAGGCCACGCGCCAAAGCGCGTGGCATTTGGCTACAAAAGTGCCGCGTTTCCGCGGCAAATCTCCCATTTCCGCGGCATTTCTGACGAGTCTGGGGATCAGCTTTCGTGGGAGAGTTGTAACTGGACTCTAACTCCTTCTGCACCTATAAATACCCCCTGCAGTGCAACGTACAGAGCGTCCAGCGAAGAGCCAAGGGCCAAAGTTAGGTTTTTTAGGGTTTTTCTTCTTTTAGTTTTGTAATTAGGGATTCTTTTTATTTTCAAGAGAGAGAGAGGATTATATTGAGCGTGACACCGATGTACCTCCTTCTTCTCTGCCATTGCGCTGATCAATAAAGGTATTATTTTATTTTGTTTCTTATTTCTATGTTTTACTTTTATTTTTGTTTTCTATTTCTTTTTCTCTTTTCATCTCTGTGGTTGTTGAAGAACATGCAAGTGAATTCCAAGCAAGTATAACTAAGCTACGTGAAGGCCAACGATAGTTCATGAAAACGTTCTCCACTTCCAAGCTTCGCATCAGTTCGTTCTTGATATTTGACGATATAATGTGCACAAGGACCAGGCTCGAGTTTATGATCTATGCGTTGAATGCCTCCTAAGCAAGGTAGACATGTAAGGTTTTCACGTTTTTCCCCCACCAACATAAAGTAAGTATTTTTCTCTTTTCTTTTTCTTTCTTTTATTTTTGTAGAATAAATCACATCTCTTCTCCAAAGTTTATCTTTTTCCGACCCATTGTAAATACCACTTCCCTTCTAACTAATATTTTCTAACTAAAAAAGGAGATAACTTGCTTAACGCTTCCATCGCAGTCCCTCCCTGAGGATCACGACCCGCATAGCCCTGCTACCGCGGATTAGAATTGAGAACCTCGCACACCTTTAATTCTTAAATCTAAAATTGTTTATTTTCGTGTGCAGGAAATCTCAGTCAACAATAAACCAGGACATATGAAGATGGATTGTCCTTTGCTTAAGAAGAAAGAAAAGTACAAGAGTAAGAAGTTCAGAAAGAAGAAGAACTACGAAGCATCTTCAGAACATAGTGATTCCTCATCTTCTGATGAAGAAGAATCCACTGAACATGTTAACTTATGTTACATGGCCATTGAAGATGAAGAGGTATCGTTTTCTGAACTATCTGATGCATTTAATGAATTATTTGTTGATCTGAAAAATGAAAAACTGAAAAACAGATTTTTGTTAAAAGAAAATGAGAAACTTTTACAGGAAAATTCTGTTTATGCATTACAATGTTCTTCTATAAATTCTCAACAAGATGAATCTGAAAAAGTCATATCATCTTTGAAAACTGAAAATGAGAAGTTTATAAAAGAAAACATTTTTCTGAAAAAGGAAACTAAGTCTTTGAATGATAGAATATCTATATTAGATAAAGATATGTTAGTTTTCAAGAAGAAATATGAAGATCTTATGCAAAATGTGACTAAGTTTAATAAAGGAAAAGAAAATTTGAATGCTGTATTATCTTTTCAGAAATTGTCACATGATAATCATGGTATTGGATATATTGCAAAATCTTCATGTTACAGTAATCCATATAGTCATTTTGTAAAAAATAAGACTAAGAAAAGTAAGTTTATATGGATTCCAAAGAATTTAAGCTTTTATGATAAAAATACATATATTGCTTCATATATGCATGATATATGTGATTCTTGCAATTATGTATATACTAACAGGTGGAAACCAAATTCTAAATGGATTTGGAGTCCTAAAGGTTAAAATGATCTTTTATGTTTGGTACCAACTAACGTTTATCTTGCAGGTACCATATAAAATATTGATAAAGATCAATTATGTATATATGTACTAATATATTTGTTGCAGGGGGAGAACAAAATATTTCTCTATCTGTTATAACCCATTTCTGCAGGGGGAGGAAAAGATAACATATTTTCTGCAGGGGGAGTACTTGTGCACACAAAGCGTCGTCATCAAAAAGGGGGAGAATGTTGGAACCTATTTCGATGAAGACGTTCGTGACGATCAAATTCACTTGGAGCTCTAACACATGACGAATCAAGAGTCCGACATGATCAAGTTGTGCCAAAGAGGGTTGAGATGTTGTGGTTTGTAAAGAAGATATAGCATGTAAAAGCCTTGATACAAACTTACAACACATTGTCCTGTTAGTCGACTTATCCCAATATCAAGTCGACTAATCAGTTGTCTAGTCGACTTACCCAAAGTCCAAGTCGACTAAGTTTTGTGTCCTGAAACAGACCAACTCTCTGTTTGACAAATTAGTCGACCAAACAGTAACCAAGTCGACTAATTCTTTTTCCAGTCGACTTATAGAAAACACCTAGTCGACTAATCCCTTGACTCAGTCGACTATAAAGCAGTTGCAGTCGACTTGAGGTAGTTAATCCAGAAACCTTTCAACCAACAGACATGTTTCTAGTCGACTACTAGCTAAACCTAGTCGACTAATAGAAGGAAATTTGCCTAGGCTAGTCGACTAACCCTATGGGCAAGTCGACTATAGGCAGTTTCTGACTGTTGGACAGTTTCTGATATCTGATCCTTTTGGCAACGTTTTCCAACGTTCATATCATTTGAATTGGTCCTATAACTACCCTAACTTACCCTAGTCTTCAGCTATATAAGGGGTAGTTATTCCAAAGGCCAATACACAAGTTTTTTCATCAGTTTTCCAAAAGCCAAAATCCAGAAAACCTGAAAACTGATTTCTAACTTCTGTTCTTCACCAAAAGACAATTCCATTAGTGAAGTTCTCTGAAGTTCATCTTTCCTATACTGTACCTTGTCCACATACACATCTGTATCAAGGCTATAGGAAAAGGATTGTAATTCTCAAAGTGTTCATTTGTACACGGGAGGCTTCTTGGTTGAAGAGGCAAGTTGTACAAGGTGTCCATTGTACACGGGAGGCTTCTTGGTTGTAGAGGCAGTTGTACAAAGGTAAAAGGTGTTCTCTTGGTGGAAGAGAAGGTGTACACATTTGGAGAAGGGGATTCGACAAGTGGTGTACATGTTGTATTGATTTTGGGTGGCAAGATCAAGGTTAAAGGAAAATCTCAAGCGGGTGGCTTGGGGACTGGATGTAGGTCACAAGGACCGAACCAGGATAAATCTCTTTGTTTGCGTTTGTCAATTTCTGAGATTTGTTTTCCTTTTTGCAAGTTATTTATTTACTAACGATTAATCCTTCTTGTTTAGTGTTTATGTTAACTTGTATTGTGTTTTATATCATTGTTGCCTTCAAGAGATAATTCCGCAATTAGTCCTTATCTCAACGATCCTACATACTCTAATTTTTTAAGTCATCAATAAGTGAAGTCGATCAATAACTGCTTTCAAAATCTGAATATAGATTATTACCGATATGAATGAAATCACACTCATAGTAACTCTATCTCTATAATCGAATAACTGAAGTAGTCAAGAACCAAATCATGAAGAACTGAATATATCCTCGAGATCAACTAAAACTACAAATACCAAGGTCATATCTAAATAATGAAACATCCTCAAGCGACATGAAACCCAAAATGGTCTATATCTGATAATCAACATCCAATATCCAATGTCGATAAGATCATCAGTACTCAATCAATATAATCAAGGTAAATCTGAAAGTCCTTATTTTAATAATCAAAAAAGTGACATGTTACACGTCGATATCAAAAGTAAGCTATACGCATGACACCTGATGACAACCTAACAAGATCAGTCTCCTCTATAAACTGATCAATATCCAATGTAAAAATATATATCACAGGTTAACTTCAACTCTAACTAATTCCATATCAATCCTTATATCAGTCAGTCCATCGATTGAGCAATGTCACATCTACTTGTCCCCAATATCTAAAAGAGTTCCGGTCGGAATATCACCAACAATAGTCAATAAGCATTATACATAAAATATGTCCTCTATCCTCAAATGTGAATTAGACCAACTGATCAGTAGATCAAATCAAGTCAAGTATAAATTATGCCTCAACTAGTCCTGAATCAATAGTAGCAACCAATCATCATATGAAATGACATAGATAAACACTCAAATTAACTGTATAAATAAAGTGAGCACTCATTGACATCATATGAAATGGTACAGGTAATTATACTGGTCAAATATATCAGATAATCACGTGAAATAATACAGGTAACAGATATATAATACTAAGACGATAAATAAGAAAATGACACAAGAGCACGAACCAGTACGAAGCTCTGGATCATCCCATGGGTCAGTTTTCGAATCGCAAGTGTATCGGGTCCATAATGAGACAAATATGAATCTCCCGTTACCGAGTTCGGATCGCACAAATGAGTCCAAAATGCTGCAACATGCAACCCAACACATGAACTCACACGAACATACACCCGTACACATATACATGCCACATACATACACACATACACACCCACCCCACCACCCCCACACACCTCCCTATATATATCATATCTATACTCATATACAAACACACTAATACATACATATACACAAATACTCACGTACCCACATCAAAACACATGCATGCAAATGTACTCATATTTACACACACACACACACACACACCAATATACATAATAATTCATGCATACACAATAACATACATATATATTAACACGCGCGCGCGCACACACACAATTTAATACACACATAATTACACATGAAATAAACACACACTCACAAATAAATGTACATAAAAGGGGAGAGAGGCAGGGAACCTCACGCAGCATGGGCACGGTGTGGGCGGAGCAAGGGCGGAGCTCCGACGGAGGATGGGAGGCTGTCGGAGAGTACCGATGGCTTCGCAGGCATAGCGCAAGGCATGAAGCACGGATATGATGAAGGTGGAGACAAGGGAAACTCAGACATGGGAGAGAGCTGCCGGCCATTGGTGCGCTCTGGCTACGGTCTGCTGTGAGCATGGATCAAGGGAGCTCGGTGGATGGCGCAGCCAAGAGGAGATGAGCATGGAACGCTGCCACAAGGTCGGGGGCAGTCATGGGCTGTAAGTGTGCAAGGGTGATGCACAATCATAAGACTCTGGCGAGGTGGAGAGGCACGCATACGGGGAGATGTCCGTGGAGAGCCTGGGCAAAGGGGAGGATTGATGCTTAGAAGGAGTACTGCGGAGGACACAGCATGGGTGTTGAGGCAGGAGGCTTGCTGCCCGTGAATGGCCAGGGTCTGCCGCGGGTGAGGAGGAAGGGAATAAGCTTTAGGTGGTGGAGGATGGCGCCGGCAGCACCATGGGGGGGCTGCGCAGCCTTAAGGCATGCGACGGCTGTGATGGGAACTCGGCTAGGTGGGGAAGGAGTAAGGGGGAGTTGGAGATGGAGAGGAAAAGGAGATGATGAGATTTAGTTAGGAATTGATGTGGTGGTTAGGATTAGGATTAGGATTAGAATTATGATTAAGTATATGAGATTGGGTTGTTGGTTTAGATTGGGGTATCATATAGAAGGGATTATGGGTTAACGGGCTATTGGCTCATGGATTTGGTTTGTGTTAAATGAATAGGATGATCAAATAGGAATGGGTGTTGGGTTTTGGCATGGATTATTGGATCAATAGAGAATGGGTAAGGGCTAAAGGCTAGGAAAGAATAAAGATGATGATGATGATGACGATGATGATGATAATACAAGGTAACAAGAACAACAACAACAACAAAAATAATAATAATACCAACAAACTTACAATAACCAAAATAATTAATAAACATTAGATATTAATAACAATCAATATTAGTAATGTTAGACACTAATGATAAATTGATGATAATAATAATAATGGTAATAAGAATTACTATTAACAATTAACAACAATAATAAATAATAATAATAATTAACCATAATAATAATAATAACAACAAAATATATCAATAATAATAACATTAATAATTATAAGTAAATATCAAGATAAAATAATAATAATAACAGTTATGATAACAACAACAATAATAATAAATAATAAACTAAGTTAATTAAGACTAATAAATAAGGTAAACTAAAATTATAGCAAAATAATATTTAGAAAAGTTAAAAATACAGTATTCTAAATTAGGGATATTACACGTGCAGTAGAAGTACATCTTGTGATGACTCTGGTTGGTTCTCTAAACCGGTAAGGAGTACTAGTTCTTCATGTACTGTTGACAATGTATCCAGATGTATATCAACCGGTCATGGAGTATGTACAACTATTGGATTCTGAATAAGAAAAAAAATATTATCAACCTTGGACTCTAAGGACAAAGCTCACTATCAAAATCAGATTTAAACTCAAAAAATATGACATCAGCAAAAATAAGAAAATGATATAGTGAAGGGAAATAACGCTGATACCCTTTCTGTTTTGAGAATACCCAAAAAATACATCTGAGAGCACGGGAATCTAATTTTGTTTTATGAGGATCATTGTTCTAAACAAAATACATACACCCAAAAATCTTTTATGGTATGGAAAGTAAATTGTTTTGGGGACATAATATCGAATATAAGATCTGATTTTGCAAAATAGAAGAAGGAATCTGATTAATTATATAACATGCTGTAAGAACTGCATTACTTAAAAAACAGTCAGGAACTTTCATATTAATAAGTAATGGACGAGTAGTTTCAAGCAAATGACAGTTTTTACGTTCAATGACCCCCTTTTGTTGAGAAGTGTATGCACATGAGGATTGATGAATAATATCATGCTCAGTCATAAAATTTGTGAAAAATGAACTAAAATACTCCTTAAAATTATCAGATTCTAAAATTTTCACAGAAGTATTAAATTGGATTTTAATCTTAGAACAAAAATTTTTAAAAATAGAAATGATCTTAGGATGAGATTTCATGAGATAAAATTAAGTAAGACGTGAGTAATCATCCACAAAAGTAATGAAATATTGAAAATCAAGTTTGGATTTTTTTAAAGATGACCCCATATATCTGATTGAACCAAATTAAAAGGATGATTGGCCTGTTTATTGACTCTACTGGGGTAAAATATTCGATGATGTTTTCTTAGATGGCAAAACTTACATTCTAAAGACTCACCTTGACTAGACACAAGAACTAAAACTTTTAAAACCGATAAAGAGGGATGACCTAACTGACAACAATGATCAAAAAGTAAAACTGAACTGGAGCACGCCACTGGTTTGGAAACCAAGTCTAGGTAATGCAATCTGTCTTTCGCATGCCCGGTGTAAATCATCTTCCTCGTTTCAAGTTCTTGTAGTTCACAAAATGTAGGTGATTGAGAAAAAGCTGAGACAGTAAAATATGTAATCTGAAAGTACAAGTATTTTTCTGGCTTCTCGTAATTTAATTACAAGAGCAAGTGGCTAAGCGGGTCGAATCTATAGGGAGAGATGTGATGCAACCTTTTCGGTATCATTACTAATTAGGTTAAGTGTTCTTCTTTGTTTTGAAAAAGAAAAGAAAAGAATACTATGTCAAGTAGAAGTAGGAAGAAGAAAAGTTTGTATTTTTTAGTTTTTAAAAGGAAATTAAAAAGAAAAGAAAATTGTAGCTAAGTATTCCAGAACTTACCTCTTCAGTCGATTGTCTAATATTAGATCATTGGCAATGGTTTTACCTCGAATTGAAGGCGATCAGCGCATAACACTTAAGAAGAGACTCAATTCCCGTCCACATTATATCATCAGAACTCAAAGGGCAATTATGAATTAATGCGAACTTTAAAAGAAGGAATCCATCATCATGAGCTATTAGTTGCACTCGCAATGATAAGGCTATTCTAATACTATAAGATTCATGTGGATTTAGACTATCAAAAGAGAAGAAAGAAATCTAGAAGTTTTAAACCACAAAAAAAATAGCACAAGAATAAAGTAAAAGCAACTTTCAATTAAATAAAGAAACAATAAGAGAAAGTAGGAGCTTACATCAATTGTCACCCTTGAATTCACTATCTATCTCTCTCTCTTTTTTATGAATCTCTTCTTTAATCTTAACTATAAAGAAACAAAAAATAAAAGAGAAAAGAAAAATTGAAACTAATTTCTTCTAAAACCCTAATTTTGATCTCTGTGTTGAATCTGAGATATCTCTCTTCCTCTGCCTTCAATAGTGTATTTATAGGAAAACGCCAAGGGATCTAACGAGTCGAAGCTACACACCAAAATGCAGATCAAACAGCCATAAAGTTATCACGTTTCATGGCAAATTAGGGGTTTTCACGGCATTTTTTATAGCTGCTAACGTCAAGTTTTCTTCTATAATTTCTCCTCGTCCAGTCATCATAAAGTATATTCTCAGAATTTTCATTTGAACTGTGAATATTCTGAGAATATTCTTTTCTTCTCTTGACTTGAAAAATAATGATTTGAAATCCAAATTTATTTGGGTTTTGTGGGCTTTTTGGGATTTTCTTCTCTTTTATTATTTAAATAAAAATCTACACACATTAAATAGAGAAAAAGTCAAATAGCAGAGTTTTATTTAAAAATAAATGTGAGAATATGGTGTATAATATGCAAAATTGATGAGTAATCACATCCCACACCTATCTTTGCTCGTTTTCGAGCAAAACAAGAAAGAAAACCTAAACTAACCAAACTCACTTTCGTAGGAATCACGGTTGCACTTGGCACATGCAACAAGCCGTTAAACCTCTAGGTTACCCCTAGAGGATGAATTTTGTCTCGTGAGGGTTTTCAGTGAATTGCACCCACAAAATCCATAAAAGAAAGAAAAAATAAAGTGTTAGTATTTTTGAAAACACATTTTGAAAGAGAGAAAATTTTTGAAGAATTCTTGCAAAAAAAATCAAGTAACCTATAAGTCTTAGGATCACCAAATTATTCATTCTTACACTTAGTCTTGATGTAAAAATTTATCAATCGAGGTGAGGATTCAAACTATATTTCTCATTTAGTCTATTATTTTACCCTAAATCATATGCACATTTGTGACTATGAATATTTTGACCAAGGATTCTTCAACTTTAACTCTTATGTCTTATTTAACATATTATGGTGGTAATATCTCTTAGTCTTATTAGGCTTTCTAGCTCGCTCACGTAACGAGCTTAGGTTAGTGACTCTCAAACCAAATGATTTAGGGATCGGGTGAGAAAACACTCCTCAGACTTAAGGACTCAAGCAAATAAGGCCACAAAACTATGAGTTTTCATCGATGATATTACCATTTTAAGGCATGAATACTTATGCTTTATGAGGCACAACTACCCAGTTTAATCAGAGGATTTTTTTAAGGCACAAGAGTCTTTGCTTCGAATCCTGAGTGTGTAAGTACATGTATAAAGTGCATATTTCATCAAGATAAAATCAAGAGCAAATTACTTTTTCAATTTTCTTTTTAACCCTTGAAATCAAACAAATAATTTTTATTTTGACCAATTATTAAAAAAATCCTAATTATGATTCCCCTAATCCTTAAAATTAACTTAATTTCTCACAAAAATAGATCAAAATATTGGTTTCCACTTCAAAAAGTTTTTTTAATTTTTTTTAATGTAATGTTAAATGTTAGCGCTTCTCCCCCACACCTATCTCATGCATTATCCCCAATGTATGAATGAATATATAAATATATGAAGAAAGAGAAAGGAAGGAAAAATATTATCTCAAGGTGGTGGTTTCGGTGGTGGTCTGATTGGTGCAAGTGTTAGTGCCCAATCTACTGAGTGTGGTGTTCGAAGGAACCCACTTTTGACCTATAACTAAGGGTGCCATTCGGATTCGGATATCCGCGGATATCCGCATCTGAATCTGCATCCTATGCGAATTCGGATGCATTCTTTTTTGCATCCGACAGATTCAGATCTGGATCCGGATATTCTTATTCGGATACGAATAAGGATTCGAATAAAGTTAATAATATCGGATCTGGATTCGGATATTTGCGCTTTTATTAAAAATGTCTACTTTTTTCTATTATAATATTATATGTTATATAAATATATAATATAAATATATATAAGTATATAACTATATTAGCCTTTAGGGTTTGATAATTGACTCATTGAGAATCTGAGATCCATCTTTCCCTCACTTTTTCTCTCCACTGACGAACAGCCAGGCAGCCACCCCCTTTCCCTCTCGATCTCCCTCGATCTCTTTCAATCTCGATCGCTTCTTAGTTCTTAGCCCTCGCGCTCTCTTCTTCGACCACGAGCTCTCCCATCTGACGAGTCCGACCAGGCGCCTCCGCCTAGAAGCTCTCTTCTTCCCCTTTTCAACCCCTCCCTCAATCTGAACCACCAGAGCTCCGCTTCGAGTGGTCTTCAATCTCGATCTCTTCACACGAGCTCTAACTCCGACGAATCCAGTGAGTCTACCGAAAATCTTGACTTCAAAATTTATTCTGTAAGTTTTCACTCTTAATTAATTAATTGACAATTTGGCTGAAATTTTATTCTGTGAGTTTTATCTTTGTTATCTTATGGCAAAGTGGTTACACTACAAATTTACAAGTTACAGCACAACTTAATATTTTCTAGATGAAATTTTGTAATAAGGCAAGGGTATTTATTGGGTGGCAAATAGATCTATGAATCTATGAT
Source organism: Agave tequilana (assembly GCA_038442645.1). Lineage (NCBI taxonomy): Eukaryota > Viridiplantae > Streptophyta > Magnoliopsida > Asparagales > Asparagaceae > Agave > Agave tequilana. Next base: position 466,090 of record JAVJIF010030109.1, read on the forward strand.
TCGTTTCATCTATTTTCTCTTATAATTCAAAAATTATTTATTTTGTAAAATATTTGAATAAATAGTTGAATTGTTTGTGTTTATAATAGTCTTATTTATAATTTACAGGATTTTGAAGACAAAAGGTGGGATCTTTGTAGTTAAGTGGAACGTGCAAAGGTGAATCTCTGAGAAGGTATAATATATCTCATATGCATAAAAGTAAATGTAATTATTCTTTGAAATATCTTCAAATTTTAATATTTAATCTTCAATTTGAGGGTATTTCAGCTCATGTCATGAATTGTGATTGGATTTTTTTTTATGAATAGTGAATTATAATCATGTCGTCTGATTCCCCTTCAGCCTCAGTTCAACAAGATGCAAATGTTATTGTCACCACCTCTGAATCTACTTCTAAAGTGTTGTTGTGAAAAAGAATAAGAAGTGTACCTCTGCAGTGTGGAATGATTTTACAAAATTTGATAAAGAAATAAAAACAGAAGTAGATAGAAAAGAGGTGATTACTATGATAAAAATGGCTAAATGTAATCTTTGTGGTTTTGAAACTAATGCAAATATTAAACATGGAACCACACACTTTAAGAACCACTTAAAAGCATGCCCCAGGAAGAAAAAAGTTGATGTCTGCCAACAATTGATACAAGCCACCGTAAGAAAAGAAGATGGAACTTTGACACTTCAAAATTATCAATTTGATGATGCAAAGAGTCAAAAATTACTTATCAAAGCTATTATTGCTCATGAGTATCCATTTAATTTTGTGGAACATGTGTTTACTCGGGATTATTTGCTTTCTCTTCGACCGGCACATCATATTTCACATCGTACAACCATCAACAAAATGTGCATAAAGATTTATGCAGAATACAAAAAGAATTTATTTGACTTGTTTGCTAATTCCTCCATTAAAGTGTGTTTAACAATGGATAAATGGACAAGTTCTTCACAAAACAAGTCTTATTTGTGTATTACTAGCCATTTTGTTGATGAATCATGGAGTTTGCAACAAAGATTAATTGGATTTATAAATGTTCATGGTTCTACCGGCGTTAACATATGTAATGTGTTTATGGATCGTTTGCTTGAATAGAATCTTCATGACAAGGTGCTAACCGTCACAGTTGATAATGATAAAGCTAATGATGTTGCATTAAGGTTGGCAAGAGACCGTCTTAAAAACACTCTTCCTTGTAATGGTATTTTTTTTCATGTGAGATGTGGGGCTCATATTATTAATCTTGTTGTTCAAAACGGTTTAAAAACTATCACTAAAGCCATTGAAAAGGTGAGGCTTAGTGTTAAGTATTTGATAGGGTCACCACAAATGAGTGAAAAGTTCTATCATGTTGCTAAGCATGTTAATTTGGAAAATCAAAAGCGTCTTTCTCTTGATTGTTGCACAAGGTGGAATTCTACTTTTATAATGTTGGATAATGCTTTGAAGTATAAACTTGCTTTTAGTAGATTTGCACTTATAGATGATAAATATATTCATTGTCCATCGAATCAAGAGTGGGACCATATTGAAACTTTAAGCAAGTGTTTGAGGAATTTTCATGAAGCAACTCAATTTCTCTCTGACACTAAATATCCAACATGCAATCTTTTGTTTGAGGAGTTTTGTGAAATCCAATTGCTTTTGATTGAATCGCAAAAGAGTAGTGATGACACCATCATGACTATGGCTTATAAAATGAAGAAGAAATTTGATAAGTATTGGGATATGTCTAATAAATTTTTTGCGGTGGCTACATTTCTTGATCCAAGATACAAGATGCTTGCAATCACTTATTTCTTTAATTTGATATATGGTGGTAATGGTGGGGTGCATGCAAATGATATCTTAATTGTGATAAAGAGACTCTACCAAGAATATGTATTGAAAGATCAATCTAATAGGCATGAAAATGCTTCAAGTTCTCATCCACAAGAAGTGAAAAGGGTTGGTGACAATAGAAAAAGTAGATTTGCACAATTTGTTCAAACCATTGAGAATGAGGTTACAAAGACGGAACTTTATATCTATATGGAAGAGACTATTCTTCAATGGAATGAAGCAATGGATTTTAATATTTTGGGTTGGTGGAAAAGTAATAGTAGAAAGTATCTGATTCTTGCAAGAGTTGCACGAGATATTTTGGGTATTCTGGCATCCGAATCAGCATTTAGCACTGGAGGTCATGTAATACGTTGTTATAGAAGGCGAATGACGACGGATACGGTGGAAGCATTGCTATGTACACAAAATTGGCTTAAAGCGGAGAAAGAAGGTATTGATTTAAGTTCTCTTTGAATTTTCTTATATTTAATTGGTTCCACATTGTACATATTAATCAAATTTATTTTTTCATAGTTATGAAATTTGAAACTCTTTGGAACAAAGAAGATATCATTGTGGATGATGATTTAGATGAGATTCGAGATTGTTTTGTGAAATCAAGTATGCTATTCTAGTTTTACTAATTTGTTCTCTTCTTATTTGCACTTAGATAAAATAAGTTGTAATTGACCAATTATTTTTTTGTTATTTTGGAAGGTGACATCATGGACGTCTACGATACGGAAGATATGATTTGACTGCCTCACATTCTCATGACTTCTTTCATCTCTACATTTTGTTTTTGTTTTGTGTTGGATTGACATGGTTAACATGGATAAAGACTTGTAATTGTGATGGTGAATTATTTGGTGATATTAACTACTTGAAATCTTGTTTAATTATGTACTTTAATCTATATTTTTAGCTAACTATTTTCGATATATCAAAATATGTTTATATAGATTTGCTTTCCTTATTTGTTTTTTGTTCTTCTCAATTTATATTGCTCTTCTCAATTTTGCTAATTCTGATCAATTATTGTATACATTAGCAAGCTATGTCTGTCTTTCTTCTTGCATCAATTAATTCTCATCTCTTTACATCTAATTTTCTATTTGTAGGAAGATCCATTGAGAAATTAATTCATTGATTGTTTTTTGCATTTTCTTTGTTTTTGGCAGAGATGGATACCCTATAAGCCTAGTTATGATTGGGATGACTCATTTGGGAACAACCCAAGCAAAAGGTTAAGCAAGTTTATCTCTCTTTTTTTTAGAGAGAATAAGCAAGTTTTTTTTCCTTTAAACTTCTTTTGGGCTTGATATGTTAGTAGCTTTATATTCTAAGTGTTCATTAAAGTTACTTATGTGAAATTGTAATACAGATAGAATATACCATCAAGAATGTGCCTTTAATTGATGTGCATTCTATTCGTAAGCATACCCCTCCGCTATGGCAATACATAATCATTGTCCTGTCATCAGATAATGTTCATTGTTTTCATTATCATTAGTATTATTTTTTTTTGTTGGAAGTTTTTGGGTTCTTCTTGCATTGTTATCTCAACAATAGCATCATTTTATGAATGTTCCATGCATCTTTGAGATAGTACAACTTGGACTGAGATTTCATCAATAAAGTATTTATTTGGTTAGTGTTGTTTGCATATTCATGTGAACTTCTCTATTTATTTTATTATTCATGAATATCACACAAAAACCAATTTCTCAGTACTGACCTATTTGACCATCATAGTATTTCTTTTACATCATAATTGAAGCTGGAGAAATAAGAAGTAACTAAGAGCATTTATAGCTATCAGGTCAGTAATTAAACATAATATTGAAGCATAAGAAATAATCATTAAACTATGCATGTGAGATGCTAAAATCATATATTATCAGTGTAATTAGGACTGCGACCATGATAGCAGTCCTTAGAAAAAGACTGCGACCATGGCAGTAATTCTCATAAAAACACTGCGACTTAATCACAGTCCTTATAAAATCTGCGACCATGCTACCAGCACGCAAAATTGTGGTTAAAATTTAGTGACGTTGCATTCTCTCAGCTGGCGGCTGAGTCTCCGAATTGCTCCAATTGGGATTTTTGAGGGGTAACAAATTCTTGACTCTCAAATGAATCAAAGTTCTATAATATTGGAACATACGAATAATCATTAAACTATGCATGTGAGATGCTAAAATCATTTATTTTCAGTATAATTAGGACTACAATTATTGTGACAGTTCTCAGAAGTCTTCAGAAAAAGACTGCGACCATGGCAGCAGTTCTCATACAAAACTCATTGGCAAGCTTAATAATAGTTCCTATTTTGTAGGGATAGTTCTACTATATCTCTTTACTAGCAGCCATTTATTTGTTTATAGCTAATTATTGCACTTGTATTAAGATATACCATGTGATCATTCTTTGTCACACTTAATGATGGAATTACTGGGTAATAATATAGAGTATCTAAAAGTCCTTGATGCCAAGGGAAAAATATATAAAATACTTGTATACCGACTTTCGTGAGTATTCAACAAACATCCGATTAGTATCCACGTCCGATCCGCTAATTTTCAATCCGTATCTGATATCCGATTTTGGCGGATACGGATGATTTTTCCACACACAATAATATCTGTATCCGTATCCGAAAGTTGGGTGTAGATATGAATGTGGTAAATAGAATATCCGATCCGTATCCGATCCGATGGCACCCCTACCTATAACCCGTTAACATTGTCACAACCCTCAAATTGAATAGGATCATGCAAGATTCTATTAAGAAAATTATCCCGGTTAAATGACTAATCTTGATAAACCATCTCGGAGTTAGATTGTTCAACACCTTGATCCAACAAAGGAATGTAATTTGGTGAAATGGTTGATTTGGACTCACAAGTGAAAGGTTCAGGAACCAACACGAACTCATAGAATTGATTTAAATCAATTCTAGGATCTAGAATTGGGTATGGTTCAAGAGTCGGGTTCAAATCAAAGAGTTGAGCTTCACATTCATTTCTCGTCAATGAAATGTGACTTTTCAAAATCGATGGCTCATGTTCAAGATTTATAGATTCAGGAATCAACATTGGCTCTGAAATAAGGTCCAAATCATGTAAGGATGCCGGAGTCAACATAGATTCAAAATTTGAAACTAAATCACAAAATTAAAGATCAGGGTCACATTCTTATGCAAGTTCAATCTCATTAAAGTGACAACTTGCCAATTTGTCTAAAGATTGGTATTGGTCAAGTTCAAGATGGTGTGATGAAATTAAATCTTGATTGAAGTTTCTAAGGCACCATGATTCTTAGGTCTCGTCAATATAGCTTGAAATATCAGAAATGATCAAAAATGTGTTAAGTAGAGTTTTCTCATTCCTATCAATTATTGGGTTTCATAACTGATCTAACTCTGCCCTATTGATAGATCGATTGAAATTATTTTGGCACTGAATCATGGCTTCTATACTATTTTCAAGTCAATAGGTTCTTCTTCTTGTTGCGGTGGGACTTGGAAAAAGGAGTATGGATCTTGGTTTAAGTCCATAATAGTTTGGAATTGGTTTTGGGACTCAAGCATGGATTTACACTAGAATAGAAAGAATTTGAGTTATAATCCATTTCACACAAAAAAAAAAAACAAACTAACTAACTAAGAAAAAAATCGAGCCTATGTTAGGGTAAACCTTTAGACCTAGACAACTTCTAACTGGTTGACTGTCTACGAGAGGTATATTGTAGCAATCTGACAACAAATTAATCGGCCAAATAGGGGTAAAACACAGTGGGAGGTATCCGGTGTTGGTTGACTTGGGCACCCCCACTGACGATGGTGGTATTGAGGTCGTCGCTCTATTTTTGGTGTTGGTTGACTTGGGCACCCCCACTGATGATGGTGGTATTGAAGCTTCGGAGGAGTTAAACGCTGAGGAGCTATCCAGATCCTACTGCAACATGCCAATCTCCTACTTTTGTACTTCATGTGTTGATGCCTGTTTGGTCGACTTGTTTCTTTTATTTGTAGCGAGGGGAGAGGCTTTTTGTCAAGATGCATTTCATCTTTATTGTACCTTTTCGGAACTTGTTTCGTTAATGACTTTTTAATGGAACACGAGGGAGGTTATTCCCAACAAATTATGCTTAGAGAAAACCCATTAACATAACCAATACGTACTTCCCTATATGAGGCTTCTTTGAATTCTAATCCGATACGAAGAAAGTTGTGCCAATATGCAGTGAACACGAGTTCATGACTGACACTATCTTGTGACAAGACCACGAATCAATCGTGACTGAGTAACAAGTCTTAGAACATTCTTCCTTATGGTCATTCAGGTTGAGCCTTGTTCTTTCTGTTAGAACTTAGTATCAATCTGACAACTAATCAATATCACCGATCTAATTGGCCAGGTCGGTGAATATTAGGTGGGAGGTTTTCCGTTCAAAAGAACATTCCTTAATTAGAGAGCCACCTTCAAATTACCTTCCTTGGTGAAACACTAATTAGACTTGTATAAGTCAGTCTCAATATACTGAATATTAGTATAACCCCTATATAAAGAAAATTAATTCACTTATACAGTACTTGGAGTGAGGAACGCTTATAGTGAATCTTCTTAAGACAATTACGTCCCCCGCAGCGGTGCTAACGGGTTACTAGACGCTGGTCTCTGAAGATACAACACTCCTTCACGGTATTTGGATAGCACTACTAAATCACCGTACAGTCGAACCGTAGTTAACCAATCCCTTCACAGGATTATTGAAGCAACAGGACCAAGACAAATTTCAGGGAGAATATTTGTCTTTACTTTGGAGGAGCACCCACTGGACAGAAAGGGGGAAGGTAGAAAAATATTCTTCTTTGGAAGTCACAGATTCAGACAATAATTCTATTAAAGAATCTGTTGAATTTTCTGAGACTTCTTTCAGAACGAATTTTACAGAATCTCTTGGAAGTCGCTTCAGAATTCGAGTTGCAGAATTCTCACTTCCTGTTAGAAGTCACTTCAAACGTGAGTTGCAGAAAGCCCTTCAGAATGCAGAGGAAGAATTTCTTTTCTCTGCATTATTTCTGTTGTATTCTGTGTGTGTTTTGTTTGAGAGAAGCGGAACGCTATTTATAGTGCTCCGGGAGGGATATAATGGTCCGAACTTAACCGAACGGTTGCAACGGTTCGTTTCAGACAGCAACCGCTAACCTGTTCGCGGCGGTTGTTGACAGTCGTTGCGTTTGGCGGCCACCAGTAGTGGCGCACGCGCGCACGTGCACGTGTGGGCATGGTGTCCCCCTAATCGAGCGCGAAAACTCCAAGTACCCAAAGGGCACACCCTTTGTTCCCATTTTTCTCTATTTAAACACACTTCAAACTTCCATCTCATGGTTAATGTGGGACTAAATGCTTTTAGCTACCTTTAGTTCCATTTTGACTTTGAATTAGGTAAACTTTAGACTTGAATATCTCATTCATTCGAAGTCGGAATTGAATATGTGAATATACCACGTTCATCCCCAATGGAATGAGAACACACTCCAACTATTGTCCAACTGATTCAATCAATGCATCTCGCCGTAATTCAACTCAAAGATTCACATTTATTCTTCATATATCCCAACAATCCCCCACAATGAATGGAGATTCAAGGAATTGACACACAAAGAGACTGACTCTATAGTGAAAGGTACTTTAGAAAAGAAACTGCATCAGGATAGGTGAAGGTCTTGATGAAAAGTCACCTAGAGGGGGGGTGAATAGGTGATATGGCTAATCTATGAAATGAATGCGGAATTTAAAAACTTAATGCAAATTACACTCAAGTGTGATCAACAAATGATTCACACACAACCAAGCCAAGCAAATATGAATGCACAATATGAATGTTGCAAGGCACAAAGTAAAGAGAGAGATAGAGAGAGAGTCAATGGATCAAGCGCAAACAACAAGATATGTTTCGAGGTTCGAGCACCCAGCTCTACATCCCCGCCTTCAACACACGAAGGATTTCTAATCCACTAGCAAGTCCACAAAGAACTCTCACAAGGAGTACCCAACTCCTCTCTTTACAACCACAACCTCCTCCTTGAGGCAAGCTCCAATCCAACAAACAATCACCTCACAACTTGAGGGATTAGCACAAAGCAAACAAGGATCACCTCACAACTTGAGGGATACAACCCAAGGCACAAAGCCAAACAAAGATTGGGTTTTTTAACTTGGTGGTCTAACAAACAACCACAAACAATCTCTTTCTCCCACACAAATAACCTATAGAATAGATAGTAGATTTTAGCTCAAGTGTGGAGAAAACCAATGGAATGGAAATCAAAATCACAAAGAAAAATCCTTGGGAAATAATAGAAATCAAGATGGTGAAGTTCAATCAAAAGCTTTTCCCAAAAACCCTCTTCTTTGATTTTCCAAACCCTAGCAAAAACACAAAAAGGATTGTTCAATTCAAGTCCAAAAACTTCTTTTGATTGCAGTGAAAACACCAGAGAGTAAGGAAAAATTCGCACAAAAAATCTTAGAGAAAAACTCTTGCAAATGGGGTATTTATAGGCAAATCTGGAAACTAGCCATTGGCAGCAGATTTTGCCAAAATAACACTGCCGGTCGACCGGTCCGGTCGACCGTCCAACGGTCAATTTTTGCCCGTTGGCTGCTACCGGTCGACCGCCCCGGTCGACCCAAACAAACAGAGAGCTCTGCTCTCAGCCCAGTCGACCCGAGCGGTCGGCCGGCCCAATGTCTCCAAACGTGCACAGATCTGTGCACGTCGGTCGACCGACCCGGTCGACCGACTTCAGGCCAAGTCGACTTGTTCAGAGAATAAGTCGACTGATTGAAGTCTGGATCAGAAAATCAGTTTAAAAATATTTTGAAAAATTTTTTAACACTCCTAAAAATCACCAAAAATAGTTTTATCAATTTGCATTGATATATAAACATGTGGTAAAAAGTTTAGCTCAAATATCAATCAATATGAACTATTTTTGTGTCTTATCATTTTTACCAAAAACCAAAAGCTGTATTTTTTAAAACTTGGATTTTGAATAGAAAATACGTTTTGTCCAAAACTCTTCCAAATACAAAAACATGATATTTAAACACTTTGAAGCATGATGTATATGGATATAATCCTATATACATGAAACATATATATATCATAGTTTTGTCATTAATTCCAAAATATGTTTTGACAAAAATGCCAAACCATAAAACACATGAATATGAAAGTCAAAACTAAGTTTGTCTAGGAAATTAAGCATACATGTATATAGAACAAATCTAATATACATTAAACCATATAAACTTGTTTTGAATCTATCTATTCATGCAAACCAAGATCGGTTAAACCTAAAACCGAAAACCAATATTCAAAACATGAAACGTGTGTGTTGTGAACTTGAGCATATCATACTATTCTAATCTTTACAATTTGGATCTAAACACAAAACTAAGCTATGGTACCGATGTCTTCTTGTAGAGCGCAATCTCCAAGCCGACTCGATCCAAAACTTCGTGATCCACCGAGCTTGACTCCAAAGAGTGCAATATATAATCTTGTCGCTCGGGCTCTTGAATCACCATGTGGGTAGCTTCCAAATCATCTTGTTGAAGCTAATCACCAACTAATAACTTGATTAATGATCTGAAACTAAAATCACAAGATTATTAGTACACATAACTACATGAGTTAATCATCATCAAAACTAGAGTGAAAGGCCTTTGGGCCAACAATCTCCCCCTTTTTGATGATGACAAAACTCATGGAGTTATATATGCATGGATTAAAGTTAAGCTTCAAGGAAGCTCCCCCTTAACTCATGCATAGGAATAAACAAATAGATATGTAATGTAAGCTCTTAAACATGTATGCATCAACATGCATAAAACACATAAACATGCTCTTGATACCAATTAAACTAAACACATAAACATGCTCTAAATACCAATTAAACTTAATATATGCAAAACAAAAACTAATGATCTCTTATACAAGCTCTTGATACCAAAACTAAGCAAACTAAACATGTTCTTTAAATAATGCTTTGGATACCAATTGAACTTAATATAAACACAAAAACATAAAACATGCATATGCAAACATGCATATAAACTCAAATTCTTCTCCCCCTTTTTGTCAATCATCAACAAAGGGGTTAAAAACAAAACAAGTAAAAACATATACCAATTAAAAGAAATTCTTCTTTTCCTTATTTACAAAACTAATAAAAACATATTCTTTTTATATTCAAAACAAGGAATCAAAAATCTTGATACCAATTGAAAAACAAAAATCTTGATACAAATTGATAAGTAAACAACATACCATATCAATTGTAAATAAACAATTTTGATATCAATTGTAATTAAACATAACAGATTGAATTTCTAAACATAAATGTTGATACCAATTGAAATTAAACATAGATTTTAATATTAATTGAAAATATTATTTTCCATCATAAAGTAAGGGAGTGGAATACTAAATACCAATTGAAAGAAACAATACAAAATTTTCTCCCCCTTTATGAAATACCAATAAAAATTATGATAAGGCTCGAATTAAGATACCAATTGAAAACTAAATCAATTGAAACAAAGTTGAATCTCAAGCTTATCATTATAAACAAGATTTGTGCTTAAAGATATAGGGATATAATAAGCACAAATACAACATATATATGTATGAAAATTAGATACCAATGGAATTGATATTCTATGAAATGCAAGCACACATACATAAAAATATGAGTATACAAGAAGGGTCAAGATTGATACCAATTGAAAGAATTCAATGATACCAATTGAAACAACAATAAGTTCAAGTGTATATCTCATAATCCTACCACCCATTTCATGTTCAAGTTTACTATGATTTTCACTATAAAGCATACATGAGCATGATCTCCCATCCAACCACCCTTTAATGGTAGGGGTTTTCAAAAATAGGTTTACAAATATAGTATGTTTGAAAACTACTACCAAGGAAGAATATCACAACTAGTTATATGATTTAACTAGAACGAGATCCTTCAAACAAGGAATAAAACGAAATCATTTTTCATGAAGACACATGTAAACCACATGGCACTAAAACACTCAAAATCCATATAGCACAATTTGTACTCATGAAAACTAAGTCATGAGAAAACATTAAATAAGGTGAGTGTACAAGTGTTGTGAGAAACATATCAACATGAAAATGGACAATCAAGCTCAATATTGAAAACATGAAATTCATTGTGAAATCACCAATTGAAATCATCTTTAAAATCATGAAATTCATCATAAATGTGAAATCACCTAGCAAACATGAAATTCATCCAAACGATCTAAACTTCAAGGCATATGTATGTCATGTACAAACTAAAGTGTACATACATATCCTAAACACAATGAGACCACAAAAGTATATGCATGAAGGCACGTGGCTCAAGGATGTATATGTATAAATGATAGTTTGGACAAGATGGACATATACATGAAGTTAAAACAAAATATGTAAAATGATTAATACAAGTCAAATGCAAGAATCATCAAAACTAGACTATACTAGTACATCAAGTGAATACAAATGAGCGTTCAAGCACAAACATATATAAAGGTTTATTTGTAGCTCACTAGTTGTACAAGTATAAATCCTAGTCTTAATGAAAACTATCATTCAAGCAAGTAGTCAAAACATGAAGCATAAAACGGATCAACATGATCAAAATAATCAGAAACATGAATTATTAAAACAAAAAGTCATAGTCAACCATATGATTAGCATGACAAAAACATGTGCATTAGATCTATGATAAACATGATAGCTAAAATATAAAGAGAACACAAAATATGGGTTCATACTAAACATGGGTGTCTCAACAACTAATCATGTAAAGCATAAGTCTAATAAACATGGCAAATATCATACTAATCATGAAACAATAAAGCATGAGTCATCAAAAACAAAACATCATAAACATCAATGATCATTATGTATATGCATGTGCATTAGATCTAGTGCATACATGTTAGTTTAAACAAGGTGAGAACACTAAATATAGATCCATATAAAACATGGGTGCTCAAGTAACTAAACATGTATAACACTATTCTAATAAGCATGGCATAGGCATAATGAATAACAAAACATGACATGCTATAAAAAGATGAACATGAAAAGCATGCAAATAAAAATGGGAGTTAGAGAATGATACCAAAACCGATGAAGGTGCATCTCTAGTTCTCCAAACCACGGTGGTCCTATCCACCAAATCTCCTTGAGAGTGAAGCATCCAAATGGTTCTCTTTTAGGCTTAGAACGCATCCACCTCAAGGCACCAATACTCTCACGTGATGCGAGAGCTCCCACCTATATCAAAAGTCAAAGAGGTGGTTTTTGGTACCCATTTTCTTTTGGATCCATAGGGGTTAGTATCCTTTCTAACCCAAACACGATTAGTTGCTAAATTTTCATGATAAATACGATCATAACAAAATCTAGCAAGATGGCCTTTTCGGCCACAATGTGTACATGTGTACACATGAGCATACATGTCATGGTTGTGTCCGTGGAAAGCATGTGTATGCCGTGTAGGGTGTGCATGCAAAGTTGGAACTTGTTTCTTACGAACCAAGGATTCCAAACGAGTGTGGTTCATGGCACAATGGCTCAAAGTGGAGCCCAAACTATCAACACTCATCTTCAAAACATTTATGTCATTTTTAATAGTGGAAGATAAAGTAGAGCATGCAATGGGTGTGCAAGAAGAAGAAGAAGCTATACTAGCATGGCACACATGAGAATCAATATCAATTTTCAAAGATTCATTTTTCTTTAAAACCAAATCCAACTCTTTTGTAATTGAATCAATTTTATTTTTCAAAATAAGGTTATCTTTAAAAGTAGAATCCAATTTTGAAGATAAAATCTCATTGTGCTTCACAACATCATCACAATCATTTTTGCTTTTCAAAACTTCAATCTCATTAAGGGCAAGGTCAAGTTGAGATTTAAGTGAGTCACGTTCACTTGCAATCTCTTCCTTCTCTTGCAAAACCAATTCAAAATTAGAACACAAATCCTTTAACTCATTTTTCAAAACAAGGTTGTCCTCTTTCAAAAGATTGTATTTTTCCAAGAGATTTTCAAGCTTTTGAGCAAGTTCCAAATTCAATGTTTGAACTTCAAAACAACCATGGCAATAGGAACTAGAGCTATCATCTAATTGAGTGTCCGATTGTACCTCAAGGGAGTTATTCCCTTGGACCATGAAGCAATGTTCTTCGGACTTTTCTCTCTTAGATCTCCTCATCTTGTTGATAATTCTTGGAAGCTCGGGAGACGTCAATAAGCTCCAAACTGCAAAAGCCGAGTCATAATGATCAAACACCGGTAAAAGATGTTCACTAAGAGATGCTCTAAGTGCTCTAAGTGCTAATGCATTAGCCTTTTTATGCTTGCTACTATTAGGGAATGATTCCATAGTGGAGGCTTGATAAACTAGATGTCCTAGGCTTTTTAAATGTCTACTCATATTGGCCTTCCAAGTATCAAGTCTAATATGGTCAAACATAGGAGGGCTATCCATGAGAGCAAACTAAATGAGTGCAAATGAACAATGCAAATGAAGATTAGCAAACCAAGATCTCACTCCTAGGTGGTTAAACTTAAATATCAGGAGCGCAAGCTCTGATACCAATTGAAAAGTCACCTAGAGGGGGGGTGAATAGGTGATATGGCTAATCTATGAAATGAATGCGGAATTTAAAAACTTAATGCAAATTACACTCAAGTGTGATCAACAAATGATTCACACACAACCAAGCCAAGCAAATATGAATGCACAATATGAATAGTTGCAAGGCACAAAGTAAAGAGAGAGATAGATAGAGAGTCAATGGATCAAGCGCAAACAACAAGATATGTTTCGAGGTTCGAGCACCCAGCTCTACATCCCCGCCTTCGACACACGAAGGATTTCTAATCCACTAGCAAGTCCACAAAGAACTCTCACAAGGAGTACCCAACTCCTCTCTTTACAACCACAACCTCCTCCTTGAGGCAAGCTCCAATCCAACAAACAATCACCTCACAACTTGAGGGATTAGCACAAAGCAAACAAGGATCACCTCACAACTTGAGGGATACAACCCAAGGCACAAAGCCAAACAAAGATTGGGTTTTTTAACTTGGTGGTCTAACAAACAACCACAAACAATCTCTTTCTCCCACACAAATAACCTATAGAATAGATAGTAGATTTTAGCTCAAGTGTGGAGAAAACCAATGGAATGGAAATCAAAATCACAAAGAAAACTCCTTGGGAAATAATAGAAATCAAGATGGTGAAGTTCAATCAAAAGCTTTTCCCAAAAACCCTCTTCTTTGATTTTCCAAACCCTAGCAAAAACACAAAAAGGATTGTTCAATTCAAGTCCAAAAACTTCTTTTGATTGCAGTGAAAACACCAGAGAGTAAGGAAAAATTCGCACAAAAAAATCTTAGAGAAAAACTCTTGCAAATGGGGTATTTATAGGCAAATCTGGAAACTAGCCATTGGCAGCAGATTTTGCCAAAATAACACTGCCGGTCGACCGGTCCGGTCGACCGTCCAACGGTCAATTTTTGCCCGTTGGCTGCTACCGGTCGACCGCCCCGGTCGACCCAAACAAACAGAGAGCTCTGCTCTCAGCCCGGTCGACCCGAGCGGTCGGCCGGCCCAATGTCTCCAAACATGCACAGATCTGTGCACGTCGGTCGACCGACCCGGTCGACCGACTTCAGGCCAAGTCGACTTATTCAGAGAATAAGTCGACTGATTGAAGTCTGGATCAGAAAATCAGTTTAAAAATATTTTGAAAAATCTTTTAACACTCCTAAAAATCACCAAAAATAGTTTTATCAATTTGCATTGATATATAAACATGTGATAAAAAGTTTAGCTCAAATATCAATCAATATGAACTATTTTTGTGTCTTATCATTTTTACCAAAAACCAAAAACTGTATTTTCTAAAACTTGAATTTTGAATAGAAAATACGTTTTGTCCAAAACTCTTCCAAATACAAAACATGATATTTAAACACTTTGAAGCATGATGTATATGGATATAATCCTATATACATGAAACATATATATATCATAGTTTTTGTCATTAATTCCAAAATATGTTTTGACAAAAATGCCAAACCATAAAACACATGAATATGAAAGTCAAAACTAAGTTTGTCTAGGAAATTAAGCATACATGTATATAAAACAAATCTAATATACATTAAACCATATAAACTTGTTTTGAATCTATCTATTCATGCAAACCAAGATCGGTTAAACCTAAAATCGAAAACCAATATTCAAAACATGAAACGTGTGTGTTGTGAACTTGAGCATATCATACTATTCTAATCTTTACAATTTGGATCTAAACACAAAACTAAGCTATGGTACCGATGTCTTCTTGTAGAGCGCAATCTCCAAGCCGACTCGATCCAAAACTTCGTGATCCACCGAGCTTGACTCCAAAGAGTGCAATATATAATCTTGTCGCTCGGGCTCTTGAATCACCATGTGGGTAGCTTCCAAATCATCTTGTTGAAGCTAATCACCAACTAATAACTTGATTAATGATCTGAAACTAAAATCACAAGATTATTAGTACACATAACTACATGAGTTAATCATCATCAAAACTAGAGTGAAAGGCCTTTGGGCCAACACTTGAACCTTCCATAGCAAAAGCTTTATCAGACTTATTGGCTAATCAGTGAACTAGGTCTTGAACTGTTAGCCGTTAGTATAAGCCAAGTCAACAAGCGTCACACAGTAACTTTTCATATCAACTTTGGTTCTTAGTTGTATCCATTTTGGCTCTGAACATTCTTAGTTTCAGAGAGTATCTTTAGGGAATAACAGCCTTCATAGAAATTTCCAAAGAGCCGACCCAACTCTATACTTATAGACTGTCTAAAAATCACTGAAGACAAGAGCAAAATCCAAGCTCCAGACGCAAGGCTAATCATCGCCACCAGCACGGCACTAAGACGCAAGGGTCGAAACCCGCGTCTCAACATCACTGCAAGGACCAAGACGCGAGGGTTGAAACCCGTGTCTCAGCATTATTGCAGTACCAAGACGCGGAGTCCAAAACCCGCGTCTCACGAGAAGCTTGACGCAGAATTAGAAACTCACGTTTCTCAAGCATCACTTCAATGGCAAGACGCAAGGTTCAAAACCCGCGTCTCAGTTACAACTGCCCTCATTATTGGGTCAATTATTGTCCACATAATGAGGGAGTTAACCCTCCATTATGGAGTGTTTTTAGGGGGCACGTTCACCCCCTAAAACCTCTATAAATAGCCCTATTTGCTATGTAACCCAGCACTAAATAAAGGAGGGATTCAAGTTTGGATATCTCCCCTCTCTTGTAAGAGGATTATTGATCCGCTGTAACTTTCTTTACAATCAAATAAAGAATTTACTCCTCGATCTTCAATTTTTCTCCGACAAACAAGAGATGGCGACACTGCTGGGGACTACTTTCTCTACTGATGAGCAAGCTGTGGCGCAAGATGACGTCACCTATATGGAAAAAACGGTCGAATCACTTGTCGTGGAGTTCGACCAGGCAAAATATGAAGAGTTCCTCTCTTCCGGCTCCAAGAGCCCTAAGTCGCGGCAGTACCGCAAAGTCTTCTCTGGGACTTGCTCTCGAGTCCGCTCTGAGATCCTCTTAGACGCGACTGGCAAGAAGGATGTTATGGCTAACCGCATCATACGTAACACCCGCTTCAACGTCTCCCATGAGACCTGTGTGGTTAATGTTGCTGATGTTCAGCCCGTTCATACCTATCCCGTTACTCAGCACCAAGTTACAGGGGATTCCCATCAACCCGTACAGCGTAACCGGAATGCTGAGCGATGACAAAGACAGCATGCGCGTCAACTACAGGCGCGAGAAGCTGGAACAACTGTCTGCCCAACAGATGTAGGACGCGAGGTTCAAGCGTGCGTTTCTTCTGAATCACGTCAGACACGTGAAGTCCGTGTTTGGAAACCTAAACGTGAGGCTCACCAAACTTGCATTTCTGAAGCTCCACTTCCCAGATGCAACGATCAGCAGCGCGAGGTCCGTGCCCCTCATCTAAGACACGAGACCCGTGTCTCTACAGTTATCCGCGGGACCCAGAAGGCCTACATTTCTCAAGTGTCGCTAGCCAAACGCGACAATCAGCAATGCGAGGTCCGCGTCTCTTCTCAGCAGAGGCGCGAGACCCCATGTTTCATAGCCAAAACGTGAGAGCCGCGTTCATCTTACAGGACGTGAGATCCGCGTCTCAGAACCTTGCGTCTCAGCTTTGCGAAACAAGGATAGCTCTCAGAAGCTGAAAAGCCCTTGACAACCCGAGGCTGATCTCTTTGATCCCCCTCCGACAGATCTAAGAGATTATTTGACGGAGAAAAGGAGTGCTAATTAGATCACTCCGTCTTGTTGCTGTGAACAGTTCATCACAGCAATACTCTCTGAATGTCGCTGCGGCTTACATACAAGCAAACATTCGGTGTTCAGACGATTGATCCCCACCTCCCGATCAGCCAAAAGGTATCGCTCCTATAGGAGGAGAACCTTCTCTGACACGGAGTACCCTGAAATCACTGCATACATGGCAAGTAGGGGAAAACAACCAGAAGTCAGCTCTGACGAGTCCGATACGGAACCAGAAGGAGTGTATCGGCATACTGGCACTCGGACTGGTGCGGTTGCCCCCGATCAACTATAGTGCCCTAGCCTGGGACATTGAAGTAAATAAATCACATTCAACCGTGGCAGAATCACAGGCTTCAAACTCTTCCATAGAGAAGGAAGCCCTCGCATACATGACGAATACTCCTGAGGAGATGGCCAGGCGCTTTGAACAACAAGCCCAAGTCCAGAGGGAACAATTCGAGATGATTCGTGCTTAACAAGAATCCATCGATTCCCTCAAACAGATGCTTGCACAATTGCTTGAAGACAAGAGGAAGTCAACCGATAAAACCTCCTCTAAAAAGTCTAAAGGCAAATGAAAAGAAGGAGAAAGCTCATCTTCTGTACATATCGAGGAGAAGGAGCAAGCTACTTCTGAGTCGTCTAAATCCTCGTCTAAGGAGGAAGGCAACCAGGACCATGGGAGGATTCATTCTAAAAGAATGAGTCAATTGGAGTAACGCCTAGAGGCCCTTACCAATCGAAAAGGCCTCCAAGAAGTAGGAGTGGTCCGGCCATATTCGGCCGAGTGGAACCTCGTTCCATACCCCCCAAGTTCAAAGCTCCGACCCTACCGGCGTTTGACGGCAAAGGGTCACCGAGCCAACATATCTACTACTTCAAGTCTTAGACGGAGAACGTGGTAGATAATGATGTCATCTTGGCACGTTTGTTCATCAGCACTCTAAAAAGGCTTGCCTTTGAATGCTTTATGAAACTCCCAGAAGGCTCTATTAAAAATTGGAGTGATCTGGAGAAGCTCTTCCTAACGCGTTTTTTTGAAGATGACTCAGAGATCACGATGCCTACTCTCTTGGCCACAAAGCAGCGAAAGGGAGAGACAGTCAAATTATTTATAGAGAGATTTTGGAATATGGCACTCTGATGTCCTAGTAGTATGACCCAGGTCACCCTGGTAAAACGTGCCGCCACAATCTACAAATGTCACTCCTAGCCTAAATAGGAGTTGCTGAAAGGCGCACTTGAAAGCAATTGGTCCAGCAAGGTGAACAGGCTGAAGAAATTGTCACTAGGGTTAGGGCAGAAGAAAATAAACCCAGACCCGAAAGGTCGACAAAACGCACGCCAGAAACATCTTTTCAACCAAAAAGAAAAGATAACTTGGTGACATAGATAAAATCTTCTGTCAAACCTCAGCCGGTCAAGGGAAGTGGCTTTTCAAGTCAGCCACCGCCAATAAGCAGTATTCCTTCAAAGACGAACATGTTGATTCGTTGTTCAAGTTACTCAACAAGAGCAACAGATTGAAGCTTCCTGAAGCTAGACGTCCTGAAGAAGTCGGTAAAACCGATAATCCTAACTACTGCCTGTATCATAGGATGTTGGGGCACCCCACTAAGAGCTGTTATGTCTTCAAAGACATCCTTCAGATTTTAATTGATGCAGAGGTACTAAAACTCCGTTCAGAGCAGAAGAAAGTGACGGCTAATATGACATCATTCCTCCAGTTTAGAAGACAGCCTCCAGCACCCTCCGGAGTAGTTCCCATCCCGAAAGGGGAACTAAGAATGATCAATATGGACCCTCATCATCAACAAGAGAAGGGTCTTGTACTTGTCCCCACACCTCAGGGGAAAGTTATGTGGATTCATCCCAACCTTGTGGACAGTCAACAATGGACCACTGTTACCAGCAGAAGGTCCAAAGGTAAGTCGAAAGCTTCGTCCTGTAATGTGGTGTGCACTTCTTCCCGAGAAGAAGAAACCGATGTTCCCTCACTAACTGATTCAGAAGTGGAAATAATAGTTCTTGCTGCAGAACCTAATAAACCACTCGCGACAGAAACTCATTCGGGTCAGTCATATTTAAAAAAGTATGACGAAATGGTTGTAAGCCCTCCTAAACCCACTACAGAGTCAGCCAAGCCCTCCACTAAATAACTGGTGGAGAAACAGAAAGAGCTTCGATTTTCTTAAGCTCTCCCAAAGGACAACACGGAAGGATTTACAACACCTTACCGCTTTGACGTCTTGGCTCAATTGGCCAATATCCTATGAGCTCCGAGGCTATCAAAGTCAACTAGAGAAGCTCTGAGGGAAGCCCTAGCTAATGCTGAGGTCTTCATGACCCAGATACCGTCTGGACCACAAGAGGAAGATGCAGAGGATTGACTCCATGCCTCCCAAAATACTCCTTACATCACCTTCACGGCAGATGATATGCAGGTTAAGGGGAAATATGATCGGCCCTTATACTTCAAAAGGTATATTAGATCATCTGAAGTAAGCCGCATTCAGGTAGATCCAGGATCCGCATTGAGCATTATGTCTCACCGGGTCATGCAACTTTTATGGATTCCTACTCACTGATTGAGCGCCACCCAGACTACCATTTATGGTTTCAATTCTAATGGTACGCGCCTGATGGGGAAGATCAAGCTCAAATGCCAAATTGGGGACTTAAAGTCCGAAGTGACGTGCTATGTGATTAATGCCGACAATTCATACAACTTGCTGCTTGGACGACTATGGATTCATCGTAATTCCATCATCCCCTCCACTCTCCACCAAGTTATGAAATATATCAATGGAAGTGGGAAGGTACGAACGTTGATTGCTGAAAGGCATCCGTTCAAGGGGGTACAGAACTATTTCACAGACTCTCTCCTATACCAGGACTCTCTGGAAACAAACGAGAACCTACAACCAGAGGAACCAGACTCTGGTAATGAAGCTGACACCGAGCCAGAGAAAGAAGAGTGCATTACCTTCAGAGACTAGTACCAAAGTGGATAATGACCCCAGGTCGGCAATAAATACTCTGACATTATTACATGTACCAATGAAGTCATCCTTCGAAACGTATCAAGATGTCGGTGATGCATAAGAATCAGTATTCATGGCCCGGCAAGACGCAAAGGCCAAAAATCAATCCTTTTCGGACAAATCAAGTCTGAACTGATGTCTCGTGATGAGTCAGAAAGCGAGAATGAACCTCCTCAGTTCACCCTTTATGAGTCAAGTATACTCAGAATGATGAAAAGCATGGGGTATGATCTAACAAATGGTCCTAGGTTGAACTTCGACAAAGGAAGAAGAACACTACTTCGGTCTTTCGTTTCGAAAGGGAAAACCCCTTATTACTACCATCGAACTCGCAGGGGTTTGGGTTATGTGTCAACCCTAATTCGGTCAGCCTCCGAGTCTGAAGAGTTACTTTACCATGACTACTCATCTGGCACGTCATCATGGGAATCGGAAATTAGTGTTGGGAACATCTTCGGAGAACTTTCAATATATATGGTTTCAGCAAGCCACCTGGAAGACAGAGATGAAGAAATGATCCAGTCTGATACAGATCCTTTGATCAAACACCTAAATACTCTCTGGGATACTCGCTTTGAACAGCGCGAGTCACCCACGGAAGATAAAGTTGGCCAGATTAATCTGGGAGATGAGGCTAATCCTAAGCCCATCTTTATAAGCGAAAGCCTATCATCCTCCGAGAAAGAAAAATTAGTATCTCTTGTGCGAGAGTATATAGATGTTTTTGCTTGGAATTATAAGGACATGCCTGGGCTTGATCCTCGAGTGGCTATGCATCGCCTTAACATTAATTCAGACGTGAAGCCAGTCAAACAACAGCAGTGACGGTTCCGTCTAGAAATAATGGAAGCAATCCAGTCAGAAGTCAAAAAACTCATAGACTCTGGCTTCATTAGGGAAGAGCAACATCCTGATTGGGCAGCCAATATCGTCCCCGTTGCCAAAAAGAACCGAAAGATCCAGATCTGCATTGATTTTCGCGATCTAAATGAGGCCTGTCCCAAAAACGAATTCCCTCTCCCAATCACGGATGTCATGATTGACAATACGTGCGGGTTTGAGCGAATGTCCTTCATGGATGGATTCTCAGGGTATAATCAAATCAAAATGTATCCTGATGATGAAAAACATAACTCTTTCAGGACACCACTGGGGGTATATTTCTATATTGTCATGCCCTTCGAAAAGAATGCGGGGGCAACATATCAGAGAGCTATGAAGACAATTTTCCACGAGCACATGCGTAAAACAGTGAAACGCTATGTTGACGACATTGTAGTGAAAAGCCGCACCAAAGGTGATCACATAGCCGATCTGAAGACAATCTTCAAAATTATGCGGGCATATCAATTGAAGATAAACCCCACCAAATCCTTCCTGGGGGTGGCCAGCGGTAAATTCCCAGGGTTTGTGGTAACTTCCAAAGGAATTCATTTAGACCCGAAAAATGTTCGCGCTATCCAGGAGATGCAACCTCCAAGGAACCTCAGGGAGCTTAGGGGATCACAAGGACGACTGGCATACATCCGAAGGTTTATCTCAAATCTCTCTGGAAGATGCCAACCCTTTACCAAATTGACGAAAAAGGGTGTCTCATTCATCTGGCATGATGCTTGCCAACAAGCGTTCGAGGAAATCAAACGATACTCACGCAACCACCGGTCCTTACAGTTCCGGTGTCTAAAAAACCTTTCCTGATATATGTTCGAGCAATGGATCATTCTTTAGGAGCTTTGCTAGCCCAGAATAATGATCAAGGACATAAGCAAGCAATCTACTATCTGAGTAGGATTATGATCGGAGCCGAGTATCGGTACAACCCGATCGAAAAGGAATGTTTGGCATTGGTGTTCGCCGTCCAGAAAATGTGACACTACTTGGTGGGCCAGACTATAAATGTCATATCAAGGGTTAACCCTTTGAGGTTACTCATGACGAAGCCATTATCACTAAACGGTCGACTGGCAAAATGGGCCATACTGCTATCCCAATATGAAATGCGCTTTTTACCACAAAAAGGCGTGAAGGGACAAGCGGTAGCAGATTTTCTGGTTGAGCATCTAGATCCGAGGGCAACCGAACTTTACGAAGATCTCCCAGATGAAGTCGCCGAAGTTTGTCTGACCCAGACATCTTTTGAAAGACAAGTGTGGCAACTCTTCTTCGACGGTGCATTGAGAACAGGTCTGCAAGGGCATGTCACAGCCGGAGTTGGGTAGTATTGGTCTCCCTACAGAATTATGTGATCCCTCGAGCTTTCTCATTAACCGAGCCCTGCTCCAACAATGTAGCAGAATACAACACCCTCTTGATTGGAATGCAAATCGCCGATGAGATTGGCGTTAAAAATCTCGAGGCATATGGTGACTCTAAACTCATCGTTAACCAAGTTCGCGGGAAATACGAAGTCAGACATGAACACTTAATACCCTATTACAACGCAACTATCTCTATGGCCGAGAGGTTCGGAAACTTTTACATCGACCATGTACCACGCTAGCAAAATACGCATACGGATGCACTGACATCTCTCGCTGCCTCTTTAGCCCTTCCAGCTGGAGTAGTAGAGAAAATACTTATCTACAACCACGACTTGTATTGCCCAAGAATCGCTTTTGAAGATCACCAAAAGCCGACAAGAAATTGTCAAGTCAAAGAAGCTCTTGATTCGACAGCCGGTCCGGAGCCTAGGGATTGGCGATTCCCTTGCATTGATTATGCCTTGTACGGCATCCTCCCTGATGACCCCAAAGAAGCATCTGCCATTAGGAGGAAAGCCCCCAAATTCTATTATAATGCGATCACGTGAATACTGTATCGTCGGTCGCATGACGGGATCTTTCTCCGCTGTCTGTCACGAAAAGAGGCGCAGGAGGTACTCAAAAAAGCGCATGACGGCATGTGTGGAGCTCATCAGCCTGGTCCAAAGCTTGGGGATCGGCTCTGAAGACTGGGATATTACTGGCCTAAGATGATCCCGGATGTCATCACTTATGCCAAACGATATCACACCTGTCAATTGTTGGCCCGAAGGCCTTCCACTCTAGTTTTGATGATGATTAACTCATGTAGTTATGTGTACTAATAATCTTGTGATATTTAATTTCAGATCATTAGCCAAGATATTAGTTGGTGATAGATTCAACAAGATGGTTTGGAAGCTTTCACATGGTAATTCAAGAGCCCGAGCGTCAAAGATCATATATAGCACGCTTGGAGTCAACCTCGGTGGATCACAAAGTTTTGGATCGAGTCGGCTTGGGGATTGCGCTCTACAAGAAGACATCGGTACCTATCTTAGTTTTGTGTTTAGATCCAATTGTAAAGATTAGAATAGTATGATATGCTCAAGTTCACAACACACACGTTTCATGTTTTAAATATTGATTTTCGGTTTTTGGTTTAACCGATCTTGGTTTTCATGAATAGATAGATTAAAAACAAGTTTACATGGTTTAATGTATATTAGATTTGTTCTATATACATGCATGCTTCAACTACTTAGACAAACTTAGTTTGATATACCTATTCATGTGTTTTAGGTTTTGTATTTTAACAAAACATATTTTCGGATTTAATGTCAAAAACATGGATATATATATGTTTCATGTATATTGGATTTCTATCCATATGCATCATGCCTAAATGTTGTTTAATATCATGTTTTTGTATTTGGATGAGTTTTGGACAAAATGTATTTTCTATTCAAAAATCCAAGTTTTAGAAAATGCAAGTTTTTGGTTTTTGGCAAAATTTCTATAACACAAAAATGGTTCAAAATGTTTAAAATTTGTGATGAAATCTTTCACACAAGTTTGTTTATCAATGTAAAATGATAAAACTATTTTTGTGTAATTTTAGAGATTTTATGGGAATTTTTAGGATTAAAAATACCTTGTTTTTCTGGCCCAGAACTGCAGCTGCCAGGCTAGGTTGGTCGACCGGACGGTCGGCCGTACCAAGTAGCCGGTCGACCGTAGCGGTTGACCAACGTGCACGGATACGTGCACGCTGGCTACCCCATAAGCCGGTCGACCGCACGGTCGACCGACTGAGAGCAGGTTGCTCTCGGGTTGCACCCGGTCGACCGAGCAGTCGACCGGACAGAGAGCGTTGCCCTCTGTATCTGGGTCCGGTCGACCGCCCGGTCGACCGGTAGCTGCCAGCGGTCAAATGTGACTGTTGGCCGGTCGACCGACCGATCGACCGGTAGTTCATTTTTGGCAGATTCTGCTGCCAACGGCTATTTTTCTAAATGGCCTATAAATACCCCATTGGAAAGAGTTTTTCACTAAGAATTTTTGGACGAAATTTCTGAGCTTTCTCTGGTGTTTAAATAAGTTTTAAAAAGAGTTTCTTTGTGCTAAAAAGATCAATCTTATTATTTTAAAGTGTTTTAATATTTCAAAGAAAAATAGTCTTTTGGGAATTTGGTTTGGTTCTATCATTCTATATCTTTGTGGTGATTTCCCAAGTGATTTTTCTTTGCTTTAAACACTTTGTTTTCTCCACACTTGAGCTACATCTACTATCTTACTCTATAGGATCCTTGTGTGGGAGAAAGAAATTGTTTGTGGTTGTTGTTTAGACCACCAAGTTGTAAACCCATCCTTTGCTTGGCTTTATGCCTTTCCCTCATTGTGTTGAGGAGGTTGTGCATTTGGGTTGTATCCCTCAAGTTGTGAGGTGATCCTTGTATTGATTTGTGCTAATCCCTCAAGTTGTGAGGTGATTGTTTGTTGGCTTGGTGTTTTTCCTCTAGTGAGAGGTTGTGGTTGTAAAGGGAGGAGTTGGGTACTCCTTGTAATTGTATTGCCCCAAATCCTCAGTGGAGGTTCCCTTTGTGGGAGTCCTTTGTGGACAAGCTAGTGGACTAGAAATCCTTCTGTGTGAAGGCGGGGATGTAGAGCTGGGTGCTCGAACCTCGAAACATATCTTGTTGTTTGCGCTTGATCCCTTGACTCTTACTCTATCTCTCTCTCTCTCTCTCTTTACTTTGTGCCTTGCATCATTTCACATTGATCATTCATACTTATATGCTTGGCTTGGTTGTGTGCATCAGTTGTTGCTTGCATCTTGTGTAATTGCAATTAGTTCTTAAATTCCGCATTAAGTTCAATAGATTAGCATTATCACCTATTCACACCCCTCTAGGTGATTTCAATTGGTATCAGAGCCTACGCTCCTGATATTTAGGTTTAACCACCAGGAGTGAGATCTTGGTTTGCTAATCTTCATTTGCATTTTTCATTTGCACACATATAGTTGCACTCATGGATAGCCCTCCTATGTTTGATTTTTCTAGACATGATATTTGGAAGGCCAAGATGAGTTGTCATTTAAAAAGCCTAGGACATCTAGTTTATCAAGCCACTACTCAAGAATCCTACCCTAATGCTAGCAAGCATAAAAAGGCAAATGCATTAGCACTTAAGACACTTAGAGCATCTCTTAATGAAGATCTTTTACATGTGTTTGCTCATTATGATTCGGCTTTTGCAGTTTGGAGCATATTAACTTCTCCCGAGCTACCAAGGATTATCAACAAGTTGAGGAGATCTAGGAGAGACAGGTCCGACGAGCATTGCCTCATGGTCCAAGGGAAAGACTCCCTTGAGGTACAATCGGATTCTCAACTAGATAATAGCTCTAGTTCATATTGCTATGGGTGTTTTGAAGTTCAAAATTTAAATGTAGAACTTGCCTCAAAGCTTGAAAATTTTGTGGAAAAACATGACCTTTTGAAAAAGAAACATTTTGAATTAAAAGAAGAAATGAAGGATTTGTGCTCAACTTTTGAATTGGTTTTGCAAGAGAAGGAAGAGATTACTAGTGAACGTGACTCACTAAGATCTCAATTAGACCTTGCCCTAAAAGAGATTGATTTTGAAAAGCAAAAATGATTGTGATGATATTTTGAAGAACAATGAGGTTTTATCTTCAAAATTGGATTTTGTTTTAAAGATAACCTTGTTTTGAAAAATGAAATTGATTTCATTACAAAAGAATTGGATTTAGTTTTAAATAAAAATAAATCCTTGCAAAATGATTTAGATTCTCATGTTTGCCATGCCAGTGTAGCTTCTTCTTCTAGCACTCCTATTGCTTGCTCCACTTTATCTTCTAGTATTGAAAATGATATAAATATTTTGAAGAAAAGTGTTGATTGTTTGGGCTCCACTTTGAGCCAATGTGCTTTAAATCATACACGTTTGGAAACCTTGGTTCGAAAGAAACAAGTTCCATCCTTACATGCACACCCATCACGGCATACACATGCTTCCCACGGTCACCACCATCACATGTATGCTCATGTGTACACGTGTACACATTGTGATCGAAAAGGCCACCTTGCTAGATTTTGCTATGATCGCTTACATGATGAAAATTCAGCAACTAATTTTATTTGGGTTAGAAAAGACACTAACCCCCGTGGACCCAAAAGAAAATGGGTACCAAAGACCACCCCTTTGATTTTTGATGTAGGTGTGGGCTCTCACATAACATGAGAGTATTGGTGCCTTGAGGTGGATGCATTCCAAGCTTAAAGAGAACCATTTTTGGATGCATCACTTTCAAGGAAGGTTTGGTGGAAGGACCACCGTGGTTTGGAGAACTAGAGAGGTGCCTTCATCGGTTTTGGTATCTATCTCTAACTCTCATATATATTTACATGCTTTTCATGTTCATCTATTTATCGTATTTCATGTTTTACTGGTCATTATGCTTATGCCATGTTGATTAGATTAGTGTTATACATACTTGAGACACCCATGTTTTATATGGATCTATATTTAAGTGTTCTCACTTTGTTTTTAACTAATATGTATGTCCTAGATCTAATACACATGCATATACATAATGATCATTTGGATGTTTATGACTTTTATTGATTCATGTTTTGATTAGTATGTTAAATGCTATGTTTATTAGACCATTGACATGCATGTATAGCTTATGAGATCACCCATGTTTATATGGAATCATTCTTTTTGTGTTCTCACCATTGTTTAGCTATTATGTATTTCATAATTCTAATAACCTGTGGATTTACATAATGATCGTGTTTATGTGTATTCATGATGATTTTTGACCCCTGTTGTGCTTCATGATTTGATTACTTGTTTAGATGTTAGTTTTCATTAAAACTAGGATTCATACATGTACATAGAATGGGCCACAAGTAAATTATTATATGTTTGGACTTGAATGCTTATTTGTACCCATTAGATGTGCTAGTATAGTCTAGTTTTGATGATTCATGCATTCTAGCTTGTATTCCTCATTTTGGATATGTTTCTATGATCATATGTTTTAACTTCATGTATATGTCTATCTTGTCCAAACTATTGATTATACATATACATCCTTTGAGCCACGTGCCTTCATGCATATATTTTGTAGACTCGTTGTGTTTGGATATGTATGTATACTTTAGATTGTATAAGACATACATATGCCTTGAAGACTAAATTGGGTTTTAATGAAAATTTAGTTTTTCATGTGTTCATGTTTTAAAGGAATTTCAATTGAGCTTAATTTCTATTTTCATGATTATGTGTTTCACATAACACTTGTGCACTCACTTTATTATGTTTCTCATGATTGTGTTTTCATGAGTTTGATATGGGCTTTATGGACTTTGAGTGTTAGTGATCATGTGATTTTCACGTGTCATGAAAAATAATTTTTGCTTTATTCCTTGCTTGAAGGATTTCGTACTAGTTAACAAGTTTTTCCATTTTACTAGTTGCGATATTCTTCGTTTTGGTAGTTTGAATAACTCTACCATAAAGAAACTATTTTGTTTTTCATACAAACAATAAGTTTTTAAACATACTACATTTTCAAATCTATTTTTGAAAACCCCTACCTTCAAAGGGCGGTTGGATGGGAGATCATGCTCTTGTATGCTTTACAGTGAAAATCATTTTTTTTTAAACTTGAACATGATTGGGAGGTTAGGTTATATGAGATATACACTTGATTATATTGTTGTTTCAATTGGTATCATTGAATTCTTTCAATTGGTATCAATAATTGACATTTCTTGTATACTCATATTTTTATGTATGTATGCTTCAATTTTATAATATCAATTTCAATTGGTATTCATTTTCATACACATATGTATGTTTATTTGTGCTTATCATATTTCCATATCCTTGAGCACATGTTTTGATTATGCTAAGCTTGAGCTTCAACTTTGTTTCAATTGATTTAGTTTTCAATTGGTATCCATACACAAGCTTTTACATGTTTTAATTGGTATTTCATAAAGGGGGAGAAAATCTTGTATTCTATCTTAAAATCTTGTATTCTATCTTTCAATTGGTGTTTTGTTTTCCACTCCCTTGCTTTATGATAGAAAATAATAATTTTAATTGCTTTATGATTGAAAATTTTCAATGGTATCTCATGCTTTAAAGAATAATAATTTCAATCGGTATCAAGATTTATGTTTAGAAATTCAAATTTTGTAATGTTCAATTTCAATTGGTATTTATTGTATCAAGATTATTGTTTTTCAATTGGTATAGTTTCACTGTTATCAATGTGCACCTCATTGACATTTTTTTTAATTGGTATCATGTTTGTTGTGACCCCTTATTGATATTGTTTTTGTTTTAGACAAAAAGGGGGAGAACACCTCCTTTCTTGATTCTTTGTTTCATACAAAAAGGGGAGAAATTTTTTTTTTTGTTTTATATGTTTACCCCTTTAGTTGGTCTTTTTGTTTTTGACAAAAAGGGGGAGAAGAATTTGAGTTTATATGCATGTTTTTAACCCCTTTGTTGATGATTGACAAAAAGGGGGAGAAGAATTTGAGTTTATATGCATGTTTTGTATGCATGTGTTTATGGTTTTATTAAGTTCACTTGGTATCAAAGAGCATTATTGGTATCAAGAGTTTTATTTAAGGAACATGTTTATCTTTGGTAACAAATAGATATGTGTTTCATGTTTGTTTATGTGCCTTCATTGCTTATTTTATTATTATGCATGAGTTAAGGGGGAGCTTCTTTGAAGCTTAACTTTAATCCATGCATATATAACTCCATGAGTTTTGTCATCATCAAAAAGGGGAGATTGTTGGCCCGAAGGCCTTCCACTCTAGTTTTGATGATGATTAACTCATGTAGTTATGTGTACTAATAATCTTGTGATATTTAGTTTCAGATCATTAGCCAAGATATTAGTTGGTGATAGCTTCAACAAGATGGTTTGGAAGCTTTCACATGGTGATTCAAGAGCCCGAGCGTCAAAGATCATATATAGCACTCTTGGAGTCAAGCTCGGTGGATCACAAAGTTTTGGATCGAGTCGGCTTGGAGATTGCGCTCTACAAGAAGACATCGGTACCTAACTTAGTTTTGTGTTTAGATCCAATTGTAAAGATTAGAATAGTATGATATGCTCAAGTTCACAACACACACGTTTCATGTTTTAAATATTGGTTTTCGGTTTTTAGTTTAACCGATCTTGGTTTCCATGAATAGATAGATTCAAAACAAGTTTACATGGTTTAATGTATATTAGATTTGTTCTTTATACATGCATGCTTCAACTACTTAGACAAACTTAGTTTGATATACCTATTCATGTGTTTTAGGTTTTGTATTTTAACAAAACATATTTTCGGATTTAATGTCAAAAACATAGATATATATATGTTTCATGTATATTGGATTTCTATCCATATGCATCATGCCTAAATGTTGTTTAATATCATGTTTTTGTATTTGGATGAGTTTTGGACAAAATGTATTTTCTATTCAAAAATCCAAGTTTTAGAAAATACAAGTTTTTGGTTTTTGGCAAAATTTCTATAACACAAAAATGGTTCAAAATGTTTAAAATTTGTGATGAAATCTTTCACACAAGTTTGTTTATCAATGTAAAATGATAAAACTATTTTTGTGTAATTTTAGAGATTTTATGAGAATTTTTAGGATTAAAAATACCTTATTTTTCTGGCCCAGAACTGCAGCTGCCAGGCTAGGTCGGTCGACCGGACGGTCGACTGTACCAAGTAGCCGGTCGACCGTAGCGGTCGACCGACGTGCACGGATACGTGCACGCTGGCTGTCCCATAAGCCGGTCGACCGCACGGTCGACCGACTGAGAGCAGGTTGCTCTCAGGTTGCACCCGGTCGACCGAGCGGTCGACCGACAGAGAGCGTTGCCCTCTGTATCTGGGTCTGGTCGACCGCCCGGTCGACCGGTAGCTACCAGCGGTCAAATGTGATCGTTGGCCGGTCGACTCTTACTCTATCTCTTGTTGTTTGCGCTTGATCCCTTGACTCTTACTCTATCTCTCTCTCTTTACTTTGTGCCTTGCATCATTTCACATTGATCATTCATACTTATATGCTTGGCTTGGTTGTGTGCATCACTTGTTGCTTGCATCTTGTGTAATTGCAATTAGTTCTTAAATTCCGCATTAAGTTCAATAGATTAGCATTATCACCTATTCACCCCCCCTCTAGGTGATTTCATCAAGTCCATGGTGATTTTTTTCATCAAGCACCAGGATATCTTCGCTCTACAACCTCTACCTGGCCATTTGAGATGTGGGGGATGGACGTAGTCGGCCCTATAAGCCCACCATCATCCAAAGGGCACCGGTTCATCTTAGCCATAACCGATTACTTCTCTAAATGGGCCGAAGCTATCCCTTTGAGGGAGGTAAAGACATCTGATGTGATCAAATTCGTTAAACATCACGTCATCTACCGTTTTGGTGTGCCACGACAAATTGTTCACGACAACGGGCCCCAATTCATCAGCCAGGCTTTTCAGAGGTTCTGCAATAAGTTCAGAATCCAGAGTGTGTCCTCAACGACATACTACCCAGCTGTTAATGGCCTTGCAGAAGCTTTCAACAAGACTATTGGCAAGCTTCTCAAGAAATTCGTCTCAAAAAGCCAACGTGATTGGGACGACAAATTAGGTGAATGCTTATGGGCCTATCGCACGACAGTACGAACCCCAACGAAGACTACACCAGTCTCCTTGGTATATGGGTGTGAGGCCGTACTCCCATTAGAAATCTAAATCCCATCTTTACTAGTCACCTTGACAGCAGAGATGACAAATGAGGAGAAACATCAACTGCGACTCCAAGAACTGGAGGCTTTAGATGATAAACGTCTGCAAGCCCAACAACAAATTGAGCTCTATCAAGCTCGAATTACCAGAGCCTTCAACAAGAATGTTAAGGAGCGAACTTTCAAGAAAGGTGACTTTGTCCTAGCTCTCAGAAGACCTATGGTAATGACACATAAGACAAAAGAAAAATTCTAACCCAAATGGGAAAGACCATTTGTTGTGGAGTCGGTCTACACAAATGGAGCATATCGCCTCATAATCTCAGACGGTGATATGCTCATGATGCCAATCAACGGCAAATTCTTAAAGAAATACTATTCTTGATAGCACTCTTCCCCGATCAAGTTAATTCTGATCAAAACTCCAGATCTAAAAAGAGTTTCTTTCTCTTACTAGATCGAGCATTGGTTGCATCATGATGCTTGATGTAAATACTGAGAAAGAAACAAAATATGAAACTTTGGTTTTAGCATTAGTTACTCTTCTGATTGACATTCGATGCCTCCGACGGTCAAGGATAGAGGAAAATGTTGGCTTTTAAGCCCAACATAAGTCTTCGACAACTCATCATGCTAAGGGGAATAGCATGGCTAGCCCAATTCAAACGATAGTTGGTAAAGGCACACCAAATCTATTGATTGCTGAGGGTTTGCTAAAAATCTTAGTTGTCTTGATCCCACTCTATCCTCCAAATCCTCTGACAGTTCAGTTCACTTTCTACCAAAATTCCCTACCAATTCTCTTTCATAGAAGGGTAGGTCCACAAATGCAATCATTGCTATGTTAACACTATACCTATGACAATGAAAAACTTCAATACTCCCCAGCGAGTACAAACTTTACTTGTCTCAACTCTATATGGAGTAGCAAGTCTTCAAATTTGTCAAGTTAACACTATACCTCTGATATTCCAAACTTCACTTGTTAATTCTCATCAATAGAATAACAAATCCTCAAAATTGCTCATACCGCAAATCGAGTACTGTCAGGTTAACATCACACCTATGACAAATTACTGTTAAGTTTAACACTACACCTCTAACAGTGATTAAGTTGCTGCCAAGTTAAATATTAAACCTCTGACAGTTACTTTTCCTCAGGCTTCCATATCAAAGCTGAGATGAGCGATGCTAAGTTTAATATTACACCTCTAATGTCCAATTCATTACTAAGTTCAACAATACACCTATGGCCATGACTTTCCCTCAGACTTCCTTATCAAAGTCGAGATGACGAATGCCAAGTTCAAAATTACACCTCTAGCATTACCCTCACTACCTGGTTTAACATTACACCTATGACAGTGACGCTTTCAGTTTTCCTGAATGAAGCTGATACACTCTTGAGTCACGTTAATATCACACCTCTGACTCACATCCTTGTTAAGTTTACATCACACTTCTGACAAGATTTAATTCAACCCGTTAAGTTAATATCACACCTCTAATGATAAAAATTCTCCTAGATTTTCCCGCGAGTCTAGTCTCACTTGTTATTCTTGACAACAGAATAACAAGTCCACTTAAAAAAAAAAATGTTGTTAGGTTAACATTACACCTCAACAGTGTTTTCATTAAATCCCCAACTGAGTCTTAAGTCAAGTTAATACTAAACCTCTGATGAAAACTCATTTGTAATCCTCCGTGGGGGTACAAATTTCACTTGTCATTCTCATTTATAGATTGGCAGGTTCACAAGAACTATCCTACTCCTATCAAGTTAATATCACACCTCTGACAGCATTCTTGAATTCCTGAAACAGGATTTTCCCCCTTTGACTCATTAAGATTATTATCACATTTTAGCAAGTCAAAGATCGTTACTTCTATTTGTCTGATTTTCAAAAAAAAGGGAAATTCAAGACATATAAGGAGACAAGAAAAAGTGTCACTTTTATTTATATTCAAACATATAAAAGTGACACAAGATGCTCTCTTATACAATAAGATTGAGTGTTACAATAAAGTAGTACAAAGAAGTCCCTCTCTCTCAGTAAAAGGTTGTACTCACTCCTTAAGGCATTTACAGTACTCAAAATACAAGATGTTTGGAAGAGCGCCGAAGAAAGACTGATCAATGTGGAGACGATCGGATGCGAATTACACCATGATGTATAATGTAAACATTGAAGAAGCTCATTGCAGACCGAGAACAATGGTGTTTCTCGAGGTTGAAATGCAGAAGAATATTCTGATTCCACCCGACCAACTGGTGTACGCCATGATCCTTCGTTGATGAATATCTCCACCACCAGAAAGTCATCTAATGAGCATGAATTTTTCGTCGATGTCACTTCTGGGGGTAAGATTGGTGAAGGGAGGATCCGAGAAATTACAGGTGACGTCCTCTTTCTCGTGACCTATAAGAGGACCATACCCACCACCATACCCACTGTGGCCATGACAAACCCAGGGGCACTACCGGTGCATCATGTCCAATAAGGTCTTGACGGATGTCATCAGTCGCGCAAATCCTCCTTGCCCATGAACAGGAGCCTTGATTTCTCCAGTGCTCGGCCATCGAACAAGTTCGCTGGTCGAAATATTCTTCCAAGGGCCCAGCGGAGATGCAAAAGTCTGACTGAGACTGCCAGAATCTGCAAGAAACAAAAACCAGAAGGCTAAAATTCTGTTAAGTCAGAAACAAAAAAGTTTAGGGGCAGACGCGATTGAAGTTGTGAATTTCAGATGCGCACAGATCTGAACGCGGTCTGGTTTTAGACCCGCGTCCAAAATACAAGACGCAAGGTAGACAAGACGCAGAAGTCGTCACACCTGCGTTTGAGAAACGGGGGTTATCACATCCAAGTCCAAGGGCCTCAAAAGAATTAAGATTCTTTAAATTAAGAACCTCAAACGCGGGCTTTGTGTGCAAAGCTCGCGTCTCAAGATCCAATTACAGAGTTCATCACACTTGCATTCAAAGGATTTTGAGTTAAAATCTAAGGTCAATCGACTCGTGCTTCATCAAGAAGTCTAAAAAACGCGACTTCTGAATAACGGGCGCATCAGTCAGACTTCAAGAGAAGACCAAGAGATCGAATCTCTTTGAGGGGCAAGAAAATAGAAACTCAGAGGGGCTGAGTATTTCATGGCGACAAGCGGTTCCTACCCGCGGAAGAACCCTCTAGAGTTTGAACTTATGCATCAAGGCGCAACCGTAAAAGGTACTTAAAGCGATGCTTTTTGATCTTGAAATCACTTGACAGCGATAATCTTTGGAGAAGATTAAAGGAAAGCATGAAAAATTTGAGTTCAGAAAGCATTGAAGCTTCAAGTTCTTGTTGTTCATTGGAACACATCCCCTGAAGAGAAGATAGACAAATCAAGACGAAGACCTTTAGAGCGCATACTCGCAAAGGAAAACAGTCTAAATAATCGACTGTTAAGGGGGTGAGGCCTATTTATAGGCAAGCCATAAGGCCTGTAATTAATGGCGTAAAAATCAGAGCCATCAGCCTTAATTCCTGCAAGAACGTCAAAGCCCAATAAGGAGCTGAAGTGTAGATTGTCGCTTCTGAAAACATCGGAGGACACAAGTCCCCAATCGTCAACGCCGACTTGACATTTAAAGTGCTAATAAGATCTTTAAGACGGGCTGCATGCGACGCTTAGGAGGCTGCGTCAGGCGCAGACTCAAAGGTCGCGTCTTGAAACCCACGTCCTTTCATGAACCCGAAGACTGTGTTCCTTTCATTCCTACTGAAGGGGCCACAACTGCTTCTTCTGAAGTGGTCTAAAGTCGTATCTCCTCAACAAGCTGGATCTACCGAATTGCGTCTTGAGTTCACATCAATTCATAAGACTTAAAAAATGCGTCCTCAACCAGCTGAGGCTCACGCGCCATTCTTGAGGGGCCCAAAACTGCGCCACTGCTGCAAGATAAAAGCCACATCTCAATCATAAATTCAACACAGCCTTAGTTTGCGCCCTATCAAGGGACCAGAGCCGCGTTTATTCAGCAAACTAATAGATGCGTCCCCACTCCAAGTGAGAATTGCGTCTCCAAAGCAACATGACTCCTGCGTCTACAAGACTTACATTCAATCTTTACTTCTGCAAATCAGTTCAACAGTACACTGGCACAAGTAGACGACTATTCACCCCTGGTTCGAAGTACACTAACAACCTGCTCAGAGCACTGAGGAGGTCTGGAATGCGTATCTAGACACTCACCACGATCATCTCTGATGGCTTTAAAGGGTTTTACAGCACACTCACGAAGACCATACTCCAGATGCGATCAAGCTCAGAGTATCTCAAATGATTATCAGTCCAATCATGAGAAGTATGAATTCAACCAGAGTCCAAAGTTTTTCGAAATCCGTCCCAGTCAACCGCGGAATATCGAAAACTTTGGAGGGAGTTCTGTAGACTGTCTAAAAATCACTGAAGATAAGAGAAGAATCCAAGCTCCAGACGCAAGGCTAATCATCGCCACCAGCACGGCACCAAGACGCGAGGGCCGAAACTCGCGTCTCAACATCACTACAAGGACCAAGACGTGAGGGTTGAAACCCGCGTCTCAGCATTATTGCAGTACCAAGACGCGGAATCCAAAGCCCGCACCTCACGAGAAGCTTGACGCAGAATTAGAAGCTCGCGTTTCTCAAGCACCACTTCAATGGCAAGACGCAAGGTTCAAAACCCGCGTCTCAGTTATAACTGCCCTCATTACTGGGTCAATTATTGCCACGTAATAAGGGAGTTAACCCCCCATTATGGAGTGTTTTTAGGGGGCACGTTCACCCCTGAAACCTCTATAAATAGCCCAGTTTGCTATGGAAGAGGGGTCAGATAAAAAGGTCGGATAATTCTTGGTCAAAAGAACTTCGGTTGTAAACCGTAGAAGCACCAAGACCTCCAGCTGAAAAGAAAAAGAGATTTCAACTCCTCTAACAACTTGTTGCGTACAAGTTCTTCTTTTGCCACTCTCCTTGAGATCCTTGGCAGACAGAAGCTGTGTTACTTCGTCTACCATTCAAAGAGAAGATTCCCAAAAGGTCCTGACGTTCACCCGGTCAACAAAAAACAAGATTCACTTTCCCTCGCCACGTAAAGAACCTGGCACTAAACAAAGGGGAGTTCAAGTTTGGATATCTCCCTCTCTTGTAAGAGGATTATGGATCCGCTGTAACTTTCTTTACAATCAAATAAAGAATTTACTCCTCGATCTTCAATTTTTCCCCGACAAACAATACTCATATAGGTGATTGTCCTATTAAGAGTAGTCTAATCTACTCCACTTGTTTAGTAACAAGATATAGGCATCATTAAAAGAGTTAAGCTTACCCTTAATCTACTTGTAGAAAGCACTTGTGAGCACCTTAGGAATGGATTGGAGTCAAGCTCCTAAATGCTTACTTGCTGAGTCAAACATAACTAGTTTTTCATCTTGAACTTAGTCCGTGGGATCTCCAGTCGCTAAGTGAGGTTTTCATTAAGTTGACTCGGTAAGGTTAGGCTTTTAGACCCATTCCCCTCGATGCGCAGTTTATACGCTCTCCACTTAAACTTTTAGTAAGCGGTCCGCTAAATTATCTTTTGACGAGACAAAGTCAATAGAGATAATTCCATTTGAGAGCAACTGCTTAACAGTATTATGTCTATGACGAATATGTCTAGACTTACCGTTGTATATAACATTTTGTGCCCTAGATATAACTGCTTGATTATCGCAGTGTATGTATATAGAGGGCACTGGCTTTTGCCATAATGGTAATCTTTCAAAAATTATCGAAGCCATTCTGCTTCTTCTCCGGCCTTATCTAAGGCTATGAATTCCGATTCCATAGTGGAACGGGCAATACATGTTTGTTTGGAAGATTTTCAAGATACCGCTGCTTCTCCTAGAGTAAATACATATCCGTTAGTTGATTTTGGTTTCTCAGAATCTGCAATCCAATTAGCATCACTGTATCCTTCAAGTACAGGTGGATACTGTCCATATCTCAAGGCATATTCCTTGGTATGTGATACATAACCTAATACTCGTAGTAGAGCAGTCCAATGATCATCACTAGGATTGCTAGTGTATCTGTTTAACTTGCTTACAACGTAAGAAATATCGGGTCTAGTGCAATTTATTAAATATATTAGACTTTCAATAATCTGAGAATACTCCAACTGGCATACTACAGTTCATGTATTCTTACGAAGGTGGATGTGTGGGAGAAAAGAATTTGTATTCTCTTTTATCCCATGATCCTTGAATCTTTCTATCATCTTATCCACGTAGTGAGATTGAGATAGGCTGATTCCATCTAGTGTTCTGGTGATTTTAAATACTAAAATTATATCAGCAACCCCCAGATCCTTCATGTCAAAACTGTTGGATAACATTTTCTTAGTGGACTTAATAATTTCAATATTAGTCCCAAGTATCAACATGTCGTCTACATAAAGACAAACAATGATACATGCATTTCTAACTGTTTTAGTGTAAACACACTTATCGCATTCATTGATAGTGAATCCATCTTTGATCATGACACGATCAAATTTCTCATGCCATTGTTTTGGAGCCTGCTTTAGACTGTACAAGGATTTTACCAATTTACACATTTTATGCTCTTGGCCCTTGACTATAAATCCTTTAGGTTGCTCCATATATATTTTTTCATTTAATTCACCGTTTAAGAATGCAGTCTTGACATCCATTTGATGGATATCTAAGTTATGCAATACTGCAATTGTAATCAACATTCGAATGAAGGTTATTCTTGTTACTGGTGAATAAGTATCGAAGTAGTCAAGTCCTTCGTTTTGTCGATAGCCCTTGGCTACTAATCTAGCCTTGTACTTATCGATAGATCCATCAGTTTTAATTTTCTTTTGAAAATTCACTTACACCCAATTGGTTTACTGCCATGAGGTAAGTTTGTCAATTTCCAAGTATGATTACTTAGTATGGATTCTATTTCGTTATTTATAGCTTCTTTTCACAGTTGTGCTTCTGAGATAGTCATAGCCTCTTTTAATGTTTGAGGCTCGCTTTCAATAGCATATGCTATGAAATCTGGACCAAAAGATTTTGAGATTCTAGATCTCTGACTTCTTCTTGGTTCAATTTTCGCATTAACAATCGGTTCCTCAGGGATTTCGTCCCCGAACGCCATCTCATGTGTTCTTTTCCCAGAAATCTTATCTGTTTCCTGTTTATATGGAAAAATATCTTCAAAGAACACAGATCTCTAGATTCGATAATCATGTTTACATGAATATCTGGTATCTCTGATTTATGAACTAGAAATCTATAGGTACTACTATTCAAGGTATAACCTATGAATATGCAGTCCATAGTTCTTGCTCCCAACTTAGTCTTTTTAGGTAATGGTGCTAGCACCTTTGCAAGGCACCCCCACATTTTGAGGTAATGAAAAGAAGGTGTCCGTCCATGCCATAACTCAAATGGTATAAGACCAAGTTTCTTGTAGGGTACTTGTAAGACACCTAGAGGGGGGGTGAATAGGTGTAAGTGCTAATCTAGAAACTAAATGCGGAAGCTAATACAAATTTTACAACACACTTAATACAACACAACAAGTGTAGTCGAATTTCCCGTGAAGGGCTCTGAACTAACTCCTCTTGATTCCCCTAGAATGGGTTGAGGTGCTATGTGAAGCTCTTGTTGGTTAAGTATAAGTGAGGCACACAAACAACCAAGCAAATATAAGATATAGCAATATGAATTATGCAAGGCACAAATGCAAGCAATAGAAATGATATGCAATGTACTGATTGAAGATGCTTTGCACAAAATAAAGAGAGTAAGAGTTAGAGAGACAATGGATCAAACGCAAAGGCAAAGATATGTTTCGAGGTTCGAGCCCCTAGCTCTACATCCCCGCCTACACCACCGTTAGGATTTCTAATCCACTATAGGAGTACCAAACTCCTCTCTCAACCTTACAATGCCACCGAGGCAATACAACCACAATCCACCTCTACCGAAGAGGGATAAGGCCCGTAGCCAACAAACTCAATCACCTCTACCTAAGAGGGATCCAAACACCACTCCGATCAACCTCTACCAAAGAGGGATACACAAGAATAAGGAGGGTTTACAACTATGAGGCTACAACAACCTCAAACACTTTCTCTTTTTCCTCTTTTCCACAAAACAAAAGATCCTAATAGATTAGGATAGAAGATAAGCTCAAGTGTGGAAAACTAGGTGTTTGGAAAATACAAACTCAAAGAAAATACTTGGGAAAACTCTTGTAAAAGATAGAGAATGAAAACCAATACAAAATCCCAAATTCCTATTTTCTTTGATTTTTTCAAAAACCTAAAACAAAATAAATGAAGCTTTTTGGCACAAAAACTATTTTAAAAACTCTTTTAAACACTAGAGAAATCCTGAAAATTTTCTTTGTCAAAAGTCTTGTCAAAAACCTCAAAGATATGGGGTATATATAGCCCCAATACAAAACTAGCCGTTAGGCTGATCTGTCAGTCTGACAGACCTACGGTCGACCGGCCGGTCGACCGCCAACGGTCGAAAATCCGACCGTTGGAGCCTTCGGTCGGCCGCTCGGTCGACCAAAAATACAGAGAGCACTGCTCT
This sequence comes from Agave tequilana, assembly GCA_038442645.1. NCBI lineage: Eukaryota > Viridiplantae > Streptophyta > Magnoliopsida > Asparagales > Asparagaceae > Agave > Agave tequilana. The sequence continues at coordinate 506,133 of JAVJIF010030109.1, forward strand.
CTGGGACGGTCAACCGTACGGTCGACCGTGCCATGTGCCAGCCAGACGTGCACAAGGCTGTGCACGTCGGTTGACCGTACGGTCGATCGGCTACTGGTTCGGTCGACCGAGCGGTCGGCCGACCTAGCCTGTCAGGCACAGAACAGAGTCAGAAACTGGGTTAAACATATTTTAAAAATACTTTTATCTCTTTTGAAAATTCCATAAAAAATTATTTTAACACTTTACTTTGATAAACAAACTTGTGATAAAAATTTCAAGACATATATCAACAATGTCAAATCAATTTTGTGTCTTGTAAATTTTATCAAAAACCAAAACTTGTATTTTTATCAAACTTGGATTTTTCAATAGGAAATCCAATTTTTCCTAAAACTTATTTAAATACAGAAACATGATATTTTAAACACATTTGAGCATGTTGCATATGGACATAGGTCCAATATACATGAAACAAGATATATCATAGTTTTTGTTTTTAAGTCCATAAAATATGTTTTGTAAAAATACCAAAACATAAAAACACATGAATAGGTAAGTCAAACTAAGTTTGTATAAGAAGTTAAGCATGCATGTATATAGAACACATCTAATATACATAAACCAATTAAACTTGTTTTGATCTACTATTCATGAAAACACATATCAAAAACATAACGTGTGTGTATTGTGCACTTGAGCATATCAACTATACTAAGCTTTACAAAATGGATCTAAACACACAAACCTAAAACTAGGATACCTAAGTCTTCTTGACGATCTTCCATCTTCAAGTCGACTTGATCCCAAACGCGTGATCCACCGAGTGCAAAGGTATGAACTTGATGTTTGGGCACCGGAATCACTTGTGAAAGGCTTCAAAACTCCTTTGTTGAAGCAATCACCAACTAATATCTTGATTAAAGATCTGAGACTAAAAACACAAGAATATTAGCAAACATAACTACATGAGTTAATCATCATCAAAACTAGAGTGGAAGGCCTATGGGCCAACAATCTCTCCCTTTTTGATGATGACAAAACTCATGGAGTTATATATGCATGGATTAAAGTTAAGCTTCAAAGAAGCTCCCCCTTAACTCATGCATAAACAAATAAATAATAAATATGCAATGAATGACAATGCATGCTTTAGGCACTAGATACCAATGAAAAAATTAGGCTCGAGATACCAATGAAAAGAAATAAAAATTAGGCTCTAGATACCAATGATAAAATTAAATATTAAAGGTGTTCTAGATACCAATTAAACGAACAAATAAAAACATGTTTTTAATTTAAAAACAAATACATGTGCAAAGACATGCATATAAAACTTATAATTCTTCTCCCCCTTTTTGTCAATCATCAACAAAGGGGTAAAACATATAAAACAAGACAAATTCTTCTCCCCCTTATTGTATGAAACAAAGAAACAAGAAGGAGGGGTGAATAAGAAACATAAACAACAAATTCTTTTCCCTTTTTTTTTTGTTCAAAACCAAGAATCAATAAAGGGTTAAACACTAAAATATTGATACCAATTAAAGATATGTCAATGAAGTGCATCTAGATACCAATTAAAACATGATCATAAAAACATGTAAGAAATGCCTATATCAATTGAAAGTAAACAAGGCATTGAAACACATTTCACTTAAACAATTTTATATCATAACCCAATTGAAAGAGAAAACAAAATCTTGATACCAATTGATAAGCAAACAAATAGCATACCAATGATAACTAAACAATCTTGATATCAATAGAAAGTATTTTACTTTAATAGCATATGATACCAATTGAAAATTTCCATTCAAAATTTATTTTGAAGTCATAAAGTGTGGGAGTGGGAATAAAAAATGCGAAGGCTACAATACCAATTGAAAATACGAAATGCAAGTTTTCTCCCCCTTTATGAAATACCAACTAAAAACATGCATAGGCTTGAATAAGATACCAATTGAAAAAAAATAAATCAATTGACACAAAATTAAAACTCAAGCTCTAGCATAAACAAGATTTGTTCTTAAGATATAGGGATATAATAGCACAAATAAAAACATGTATACATGTATGAAGATAAAATGAGTACCAATCACCAATAGATGATACCTATTGAGAACATACATACACAATAAACAATTATGAGTATACAAAAGGATCAAATTGATACCAATTGAAAGAGTTCAATGATACCAATTGAAATAACAACAATAGCATGTGTATACCTCATATCTCAACGAAGAATACGAACTAGTTAAAATGAAAAATTTTGTTAACTAGTACGAAATCCTTCAAGTAAGGAATAAAACAAAATAATTTTTCATAAAATATAAATTCCACATAATAATCAACGCTCTAATTCAATTAAGCATATATATGACTCATGAAAACAACACATGAGCAAACTATAAATATGAGTGTACAAGTAAAATGTGAAAATCACAATCATGAAAAATTTTCAATTAAGCTCAATTATTCCTTGAAACAAGAAAACATGAAAAATTAAATTATTTAATCTTCAAGGTATATGTATGTCTTATACAAGCTAAGGTATACATACATATCCAAACACAACGAGTCCACAAAGATATATGCATGAAGGCACGTGGCTCAAAAAGGATGTATATGTATAAGATTAGTTTGGACAAGATGGACATATACATGAAGTTAAACATGAACACATGAAAACATGAAGAACTAAATTTTCATTAAAAACAAATTTCATTTCAAGGTATATGTATGAATTGTCAACACAAGAAGTATACATACATATCCCTAAACACAATTTGAGTCCATAATATAGATTTGCATGAAAAGCAAATGACTCAAGGGGTATACATGTATATCTTAAAGTTTGGCAAAATAAACATATACATGAAATGAAAAACTCATAATCATAAAAACAAATTCAAAAATAGGAATACAAGTTTAAAATGTGTGGATCATCAAAACTAGATTATACTAACACATCTAATGGGAACAAATAAACATTAAGCACAAACATATAAAGAATTATTTGTTGTCCACTATATGTACAAGTATAAATCCTAGTCTTAATGAAAACTAACATTTAAACAAATATTCAAGTCATAAAGTAACAAAACATGATAAGAATCAACATGGTAAACAAAACATGATTATTATGTCAATTCACATGTTATTAGAGCTATGATAAACATGATAGCTAAACTAAGGTGAGAACACTAAATATGGGTCCATATAAGACATGGGTGTCTCAAAATGCTATACATGTATGTCAAGGATCTAATAGTCATGGTATTTTCACAATAATTTATAAACATCAAAAATATGAAATACAAATTATAAACATTTATATGATCATTATGTGTATGCATATGCATTAGATCTATGATATACATATTAGTTCAAACATTAAAGTGAGAACACATAAATATAAATTCATATTGAATATGGGTGTCTCAAAATAACTAAACATGTATATCACTAATCTAATTAACATGGCATAAGCACAATGAACCATAAAACATGACATGCTATAAAACAAATGAATATGAAAGCATGTAAATAATAATTAGGAGTTAGGGATCGTTACCAAAACCTAGAAGGCAACTTTCCTTGTTCTCCAAAACATGGTGGTCTTCCCACCAACACTTCCCTTGAAAGTGATGCATCCAATTGATTTCCATGAAGCTCGGAACACATCCACTCCAAGGTGCCATCACTCTCACGTCATGTGAGAGCCCACACCTACATCATAAACAAGTGGGGTGGTCTTTGGTACCCATATCTTTTTGGGTCCATGGGGTTAGTACCTTCTCTAACCCAAACAAATTTATTTGCTAAATTTACATTATGTAATCTATCAAAGCAAAATTTAGCAAGGTGGCCCATACGTCCACAATGTGTACAAGTGTACACATGAGCATACGTGTGATGGTGTCCGTGAGGAGCATGTGTATGCCGTGGAGGGTGTGCATGCATAATAGGAACTTGCTTCTTTTGAAACAAGGATTCTAACCGTGTATGGCTCTTGGCACAATGGCTCAAGGTGGAGCCCAAACAATCCATTTTCTTCTTTAAAACATTTATATCATTATTAATCAAAGAAGAAGTGGAGCATGCAATAGGTGAAGTGTGTGATACTACCCTAGCATGGCAAACATGTGCATCAATCTTATGTTGTAAAATAATGTTTTTCTTTAAATAAACATTTAAGTCATTAGAAATAGAAATAATTTTATTTTTCAAAGCAACATTCTCCTTTAAACTAAAATCTAGTTTCAAAGACAAGTTTTCATTTTTCTTTAAGATAACATTACAATCATTTTTATTTTTCAAAAATTCATTTTCTTTTAGTGCAAGATCGAGTTGAGATTTTAATGAATCCCTTTCATTAGAAATTTCATCTTTCTCTTGCAAAACCTCATCAAGTCTAGCAATCAAATTTTTATTTTCATTATTAATGCCTAGACTTTTCTTTTTCAAAACCTTATATTTTTCTATTAATTTTTCACACACAATAGATAGTTCTTCATTTAAAGCATGGGGATCAATATTATCATCACATGAAGAACTAGAATCAAAACTATCTAGTTGAGTTTTCGATTGTACCTCAAAGGAGTCATTCCCTTGGACCATGAAGCATTGTGAATCGGATTCTCCACTAGTCTCCTCCGGTTGGATTTGCAATTGAAGCTTGGAGGTGGTGGTTGTGGTTGTCAACATGTTCCACACTGCAAATGCGGAATCAAAGTTAGAAACACGTATAAGATAATCTTTAGATAATGTGCTTCTAATAGCCTCAAGGGCTTGTGCATTGGCCCTTATATGATCACCATTACCAAGATAGCATTTCTTGGTAGCGGCAAGAAAGACATGCAAGCCTAGGGTCTTCAAGTACATGGACATCCTATACTTCCAAACAACAATGTTGGAAGGGTCAAAACTAGGTGGGGTCATGAAGTCCATGGCATAAACTAAATGTGTGCAAACAAGCAAATGCAAATGAAAGATTAGCAAACAAAGGATCTCACTCCTAGGATGTTAAGCCTAATATCAGGAGCGTAGGATACCAATTGTAAGACACCTAGAGGGGGGGTGAATAGGTGTAAGTGCTAATCTAGAAACTAAATGCGGAAGCTAATATAAATTTTGCAACACACTTAATACAACACAACAAGTGTAGCCGAATTCCCCGTGAAGGGCTCTGAACTAACTCCTCTTAATTCCCCTAGAATGGGTTAAGGTGCTATGTGAAGCTCTTGTTGGTTAAGTATAAGTGAGGCACACAAACAACCAAGCAAATACAAGATATAGCAATATGAATTATGCAAGGCACAAATGCAAGCAATAGAAATGATATGCAATGTACTGATTGAAGATGCTTTGCACAAAATAAAGAGAGTAAGAGTTAGAGAGACAATGGATCAAACGCAAAGGCAAAGATATGTTTCGAGGTTCGAGCCCCTAGCTCTACATCCCCGCCTACACCACCGTGTAGGATTTCTAATCCACTATAGGAGTACCAAATGAAAATCACCTAGAGGGGGGGTGAATAGGTGATAAGGCTAATCTATGAACTAAATGCGGAATTTAAAAACTTAATAGTAATGAGCACTCAAGTGTGATCAACAAGTGATGCACACACAACCAAGCCAAGCAATATAGATATGTATGCACAATATGAAATAGAGATGCAAGGCACAAAGTAAAGAGGGATATAGAGAGAGAGTCAATGGATCAAGCGCAAACAACGAGATATGTTTCGAGGTTCGAGCACCCAGCTCTACATCCCCGCCTTCGACACACGAAGGATTTCTAATCCACTAGCAAGTCCACAAAGAACTCTCACAAGGAGTACCCAACTCCTCCCTTTACAAACACAACCTCCTCCTTGAGGCAAGCTTCAATCCAACAAAACAATCACCTCACACCTTGAGGGATTAGCACAAAGCAAATAAGGATCACCTCACAACTTGAGGGATACAACCCAAGGCACAAAGGCAAACAAAAATTGGGTTTTTAACTTGGTGGTCTAAACAACAACCACAAACAACTTCTTTCTCCCACACAAAGATCCTATAGAAGAGATAGTAGATTTTAGCTCAAGTGTGGGGAAAACCAAAGGAGTGAAAATCAACAACTCAAAGAAAATCCTTGGGAAATAATAGAAACCAAGATGGTGAAGTTCAATCAAAAGCTTTTCCCAAAAACCCTTTTCTTTGAAATTCCAAACCCTAGCAAAAACTCAAAATAGATTGTTCAATTTGAATCCCAAAACTTCTTTTGATTGCTGTAAAAACACCAGAGAGTATAGAAAAATTCGCACAAAAAAACTTGGAGAAAAACTCTTACAAATGGGGTATTTATAGACCCCAGAAAAATATAGCCGTTGGCAGCAGAAACTGCCAAAAATGAACTGGCGGTCGACCGTGCGGTCGACCGTGCAACGGTCATTTTTTGACCGTTGACAGCTACCGGTCGACCGCCCCGGTCGACCCAAACAAACAGAGACCAATCTGCTTACAGTCGGTCGACCGCACGGTCGACCGTCTACAGAAACAGCCGACGTGCACGGTTTCGTGCACGTACGGTCGACCGGCCGGTCGACCGGCCACTTTGGCCCGGTCGACCGCACCTGTCGACCGGCCCAGCCTGGCTGTCAACAAAATAGGTCAGATTGGAGCACATTTTTCAGGCTGAAAACGTTCTAATTCATAAAAAAATATATAGGAATAATTTGTAGATCTTTAAGGTATCTTTTTAATGCAACTGAAATCAACTCAATATCAGTTTGGATGCGAAATTTATCAATAAAACACTGACAGGTGTCAAAACAGAAACTGTAAGCTGTTTTCAGAACAAGAACAGATTTCAACAAAATATTTGACAACATTAAAATTAGAATCTGAAAATGGTTATTAAATAAGAAATTTAGATCTGAAAGTTATCTTTTAAATGCAAGTTAAATCATGTTATTTGAATATAAAAATAAAAAGTTATGATAATAACTACAGAAGGGTGTCAAGCAGATCAGTAGAACTGAAACTGGTTCAAATCCAAAACCCGATATATGTATTTGAAATCCAAAACCGATTCAATCAAAAACCAAACATATTGAATTTATGTGTGTGTATTGTGAACTTGAGCATATCATACTATTCTAATCTTTACAAAATGGATCTAAAATACAAACTCTAAACTATGGATACCTAAGTCTTCTTGTAGAGCGTAATCTCCAAGCCGACTCGATCCATAACTTGATTCACCGAGCTTGACTCCAAAGAGTGCTAGATTTCATCTTTGATGCTTAGGCTCTTAAATCACCTTGTGAAAGATGTGTGGAACCTTTCACCAACTAATATCTTGTTAAATATCTGAAACTTAAACATTGCAAGATTATTAGTACACATAACTACATGAGTTAATCATCATCAAAACTAGAGTGGAAAGCCTTTGGGCCAACAATCTCCCCCTTTTTGATGATGACAAAACTCATGGAGTTATATATGCATGGATTAAAGTAAAGCTTCAAAGAAGCTCCCCCTTAACTCATGCATAACAATAAAACATATAAGATATGCAATGAATGTTCTTAAACACATATAAACATGTTCTGGATACCAATTAAAATAAAACATAAACAATGAAACATGCTCTTGATACCAATAAAACAATAATATTGAAACCAACATATGCATAAATCAACCATGCATATAAACTACAAATTCTTCTCCCCCTTTTTGTCAATCATCAACAAAGGGGTAAAAACAAACATAATGAAAATAACAATAAATTATTCCAAGGGGTAAAACTAAAGTCAATATGATATCAATTGAAAATAACAAACTTTGAGAAATGCTAAATCCTATTTGAAATAAAACAAGGCATTGAAACAAAATAACATTTTATATCAAAATGAAAACATGTAATGTAAACTTGATACCAATAGATAATAAAAAATTGATACCAAATTTAAGGAAACAAATAGCATCTTGATACCAAAGAAGATATTTTTCATTAAAAGCATATGATACCAATTACTTTAATATCATAAAGTTAGGGAGTGGGAAACAAAAACAATGGTAAACCAAATACCAATTGAAATATAAAATACGAGTTTTCTCCCCCTTTATGTAATACCAAAAGAAAATATGCATAGGCTTGAAATAAGATACCAATTGAAAATTAAATCAATTGAAACATGATATTCATTAAAAAATTCAAGCTTAGCAATCTTAAAATTATGATAAAGCTTGTATATGGATACCAATTGAAAAACTCAAGCTTAACATAACCAAAATTTGTGCTTCAAGATATAGGGATATAATAAGCACAAATAAATCATCTATATATGTATGTAAGAAATAGATACCAATAGAAATTGATACTATATGAAGTGTAAGCATACATATATAAAACAAAACATATATGAGTATACAAAAGGATGTCAAGATTGATACCAATTGAAAGAATTCAATGATACCAATTGAAACAACAATAAGATCAAGTATATGACTCATATCAACTACCACCCATTTCATGATCAAGTTTAAAATGATTTTCATTATAAAGCATACATGAGCATGATCTCCCGTCCAACCGCCCATTGATGGTAGGGGTTTTCAAAAATAGATTTAGAAATATAGTTAGTTTGAAAATCTCTACCAAAATGAAGAATACGAACTAGTTTATGAAAGTTTTTGAAAACTAGTATGAAATCCTTCAAGAAAGGGAATAAACAAGATTTTTCATGAAACATTAAAATCACATGATCAACAAACACTCAAAAACCATTCATATGGCTATTACACTAAACACTAAGTATAACACCAAAGTGTAGCCGAATTCCCCGTGAAGGGCTCTGGACTAACTCCTCTAGATTCCCCGTAAATAAGGGTTGAGGTGCCGCGTTGGCTCTCTTGGTTGAATACATGTTTAGCAAATAATCCCAATCAATATATGTATTCATGAAAACTAAAACATGATACCAATTTGAAAATTAAATCATGGGAAACATCAAGTAAGTTGAGTGTACAAGTGTTGTGAGAAACATATCACCATGAATAATGGACAATCAAGCTCAATATAGTAATCATCAAGATATGAAACATAAGTGAATCATGAAATCCATGAAAGTTCATCTAGGATGTGAAATCACCAAGTGAAATCCATGATACTAATTGAAAAAAAAATCATCTTAAAAACATGAGCTTCAACATAAATGTGAGATCACTTAGAAACATGAAATTCATCTCAATGATTTAAACTTCAAGGCATATGTATGTCATGTACAAACTAAAGTATACATACATATCCCAAACATGAAGAGTCCACAAAAGTATATGCTTGAAGGCATGGCTCAAGGATGTATATGTATAAGTGATAGTTTGGACACGATGGACATATACATGAAGTCAACCAAATTACATATAATGGTGAATACAAGTCAAATGCATGAATCATCAAAACTAGACTATACAAGTACATCTAATGAACTCAAATGAGCTTTTAAGCACAAACATTAAAAGATATATTTGTAGCTCACTAGTTGTACACATATAAATTCTAGTCTTAATTGAAAACTATCATTCAAGCAAGTAGTCAATACATGAATCACAAAACGCTGTATAAATCAATATGAGAAATACAATCATGATAATCAAAACTATGGAGTGTCACAAGAACTAATCATGTAAAACATAAGACTAATAAACATGGCAATTATCATACTAATCATAAAACAACAAAACATGCTATAGATTGATGAACATATAAAGCATGCAAATGTAAATGGGAGTTAGAGAATGATACCAAAACCAATGAAGGTGCATCTCTAGTTCTCCAAAACATGGTGGTCCTCTCCACCTAATCTCCTTGAGTGTGAAGCATCCAAATGATTCTCTTTTAGGCTTAGAACGCATCCACCTCAAGGCACCCAAAACTCTCACGTGATGCGAGAGCCTCCACCTACATCAAAAATCAAAGAGGTGGATCTTGGTACCCATTTCCTTGTGGGTCCACGGGGGTTAGTATCTCTCCTAACCCGAACAAGATTAGTTGCTAAATTTTCAACATGTAAACGATCATAGCAAAATCTAGCAAGATGGCCTTTTCGACCACAATGTGTACAAGTGTACACATGAGCATACATGTTATGATTGTGTTCGTGATGGGCATGTGTATGCCGTGTTGGGTGTGCATGCATAGTTGGAACTTGTTTCTTGCGAACCAAGGATTCCAAACGAGTGTGGTTCATGGCACAATGGCTCAAAGTGGAGCCCAAACAATCAATACTTCTCTTTAAATCATTTATATCATTTTCAATGCTAGAAGATAAAGTGGAGCATGCAATAGGTGTGGTAGAACAAGAAGCTAAACTAGCATGGCAAACATGAATATCAATCTCATTTTGCAAAGATTTATTTTTAATCAAAACCAAATCCAATTCTTTTGTAATGAACTCAATTTCATTTTTCAAAGAAAGATTTTCTTTAAAAACAAGATCCAATTTAGAAGATAAAACCTCATTGTTCTTTACAACATCCTCACAATCATTTTTGCCTTTTAAAACATCAATTTCTTTTAAAGCAATGTCTAGTTGAGATCTTAGTGAGTCACATTCACTAGTAATCTCTTCCTTCTCTTGCAAAATCAATTCAAAATTAGAACACAAATCCTTTAATTCATTTTTCAAAACAAGATTATCCTCTTTCAGCAAATCATGTTTTTCCAACAAATTGTCAAGCTTTTGAGCAAGTTCCATATTTAAAGTTTGGACTTCTAAACAACCATAGCAATAGGAACTAGAGCTATCATCTAGTGGAGAATCCGAATGTACCTCAAGGGAGTTCTTCCCTTGGACCATGAAGCATTGATCTTCGGACATGTCTCTCCTAGATCTCCTTATCTTGTTGATGATCACGGGTAGCTCGGGAGACGTCAAGATGCTCCAAACTGCAAAAGCCGAATCATAATGATCAAACGCATATAAAAGATTTTCATTAAGAGATGCTCTAAGTGTTCTAAGTGCAAGTGCATTGGCCTTCTTATACTTGCTACTATTTGGGAGGGTTTCTATGGTAATGGCTTGATAAACAAGATGACCTAGTGTTTTTAAATGCCTAGTCATGTCCACCTTCCAAGTATCAAGTCTAAAATGGTCAAACATAGGAGGGCTAGCCATGAGTGCAAACTAGTATGAGTGCAAATGAAAACGCAAGTGAAGATTAGCAAACCAAGATCTTACTCCTAGGTGGTTAAACCTAAATATCAGGAGCACTAGCTCTGATACCAATTGAAAATCACCTAGAGGGGGGGTGAATAGGTGATAAGGCTAATCTATGAACTAAATGCGGAATTTAAAAACTTAATAGTAATGAGCACTCAAGTGTGATCAACAAGTGATGCACACACAACCAAGCCAAGCAATATAGATATGTATGCACAATATGAAATAGAGATGCAAGGCACAAAGTAAAGAGGGATATAGAGAGAGAGTCAATGGATCAAGCGCAAACAACGAGATATGTTTCGAGGTTCGAGCACCCAGCTCTACATCCCCGCCTTCGACACACGAAGGATTTCTAATCCACTAGCAAGTTCACAAAGAACTCTCACAAGGAGTACCCAACTCCTCCCTTTACAAACACAACCTCCTCCTTGAGGCAAGCTTCAATCCAACAAAACAATCACCTCACACCTTGAGGGATTAGCACAAAGCAAACAAGGATCACCTCACAACTTGAGGGATACAACCCAAGGCACAAAGCCAAACAAAAATTGGGTTTTTAACTTGGTGGTCTAAACAACAACCACAAACAACTTCTTTCTCCCACACAAGATCCTATAGAAGAGATAGTAGATTTTAGCTCAAGTGTGGGGAAAACCAAAGGAATGAAAATCAACAACTCAAAGAAAATCCTTGGGAAATAATAGAAACCAAGATGGTGAAGTTCAATCAAAAGCTTTTCCCAAAAACCCTTTTCTTTGAAATTCCAAACCCTAGCAAAAACTCAAAATAGATTGTTCAATTTGAATCCCAAAACTTCTTTTGATTGCTGTAAAAACACCAGAGAGTATGGAAAATTCGCACAAAAAATCTTGGAGAAAAACTCTTACAAATGGGGTATTTATAGACCCCAGAAAAATATAGCCGTTGGCAGCAGAAACTGCCAAAAATGAACTGGCGGTCGACCGTGCGGTCGACCGTCCAACGGTCATTTTTTGACCGTTGACAGCTACCGGTCGACCGCCCCGGTCGACCCAAACAAACAGAGACCAATCTGCTTACAGTCGGTCGACCGCACGGTCGACCGTCTACAGAAACAGCCGACGTGCACGGTTTCGTGCACGTCCGGTCGACCGGCCGGTCGACCGGCCACTTTGGCCTGGTCGACCGCACCTGTCGACCGGCCCAGCCTGGCTGTCAACAAAATAGGTCAGATTGGAGCACATTTTTCAGGCTGAAAACGTTCGAATTCATAAAAAGGTATATAGGAATAATTTGTAGATCTTTAAGTTATCTTTTTAATGCAACTGAAATCAACTCAATATCTATTTGGATGCGAAAGTTATAAATAAAACACTGACAGGTGTCAAAACAGAAACTGTAAGCTGTTTTCAGAACAAGAACAGATTTCAACCAAATATTTGACAACATTAAAATTAGAATCTGAAAATGGTTATTAAATAAGAAATTTAGATCTGAAAGTTATCTTTGAAATGATAGTTAAATCATGTTATTTGAATATAAAAATAAAAAGTTATGATAATAACTATAGAAGGGTGTCAAGCAGATCAGTAGAACTGAAACTGGTTCAAATCCAAAACCCGATATATGTATTTGAAATCCAAAACCGATTCAATCAAAAACCAAACATATTGAATTTATGTGTGTGTATTGTGAACTTGAGCATATCATACTATTCTAATCTTTACAAAATGGATCTAAAACACAAACTCTAAACTATGGATACCTAAGTCTTCTTGTAGAGCGCAATCTCCAAGCCGACTCGATCCATAACTTGATTCACCGAGCTTGACTCCAAAGAGTGCTAGATTTCATCTTTGATGCTTAGGCTCTTGAATCACCTTGTGAAAGATGTGTGGAACCTTTCACCAACTAATATCTTGTTAAATATCTGAAACTTAAACATTGCAAGATTATTAGTACACATAACTACATGAGTTAATCATCATCAAAATTAGAGTGGAAAGCCTTTGGGCCAACAATCTCCCCTTTTTGATGATGACAAAACTCATGGAGTTATATATGCATGGATTAAAGTAAAGCTTCAAAGAAGCTCCCCCTTAACTCATGCATAACAATAAAACATATAAGATATGCAATGAATGTTCTTAAACACATATAAACATGTTCTGGATACCAATTAAAATAAAACATAAACAATGAAACATGCTCTTGATACCAATAAAACAATAATATTGAAACCAAAATATGCATAAATCAACCATGCATATAAACTACAAATTCTTCTCCCCCTTTTTGTCAATCATCAACAAAGGGGTAAAAACAAACATAATGAAAATAACAATAAATTATTCCAAGGGGTAAAACTAAAGTCAATATGATATCAATTGAAAATAACAAACTTTGAGAAATGCTAAATCCTATTTGAAATAAAACAAGGCATTGAAACAAAATAACATTTTATATCAAAATGAAAACATGTAATGTAAACTTGATACCAATAGATAATAAAAAATGATACCAAATTTAAGGAAACAAATAGCATCTTGATACCAAAAGAAGATATTTTTCATTAAAAGCATATGATACCAATTACTTTAATATCATAAAGTTAGGAAGTGGGAAACAAAAACAATGGTAAACCAAATACCAATTGAAATATAAAATACGAGTTTTCTCCCCCTTTATGTAATACCAAAAGAAAATATGCATAGGCTTGAAATAAGATACCAATTGAAAATTAAATCAATTGAAACATGATATTCATTAAAAAATTCAAGCTTAGCAATCTTAAAATTATGATAAAGCTTGTATATGGATACCAATTGAAAAACTCAAGCTTAACATAACCAAAATTTGTGCTTCAAGATATAGGGATATAATAAGCACAAATAAATCATCTATATATGTATGTAAGAAATAGATACCAATAGAAATTGATACTATATGAAGTGTAAGCATACATATATAAAACAAAACATATATGAGTATACAAAAGGATGTCAAGATTGATACCAATTGAAAGAATTCAATGATACCAATTGAAACAACAATAAGATCAAGTATATGACTCATATCAACTACCACCCATTTCATGATCAAGTTTAAAATGATTTTCATTATAAAGCATACATGAGCATGATCTCCCATCCAACCACCCATTGATGGTAGGGGTTTTCAAAATAGATTTAGAAATATAGTTAGTTTGAAAATCTCTACCAAAATGAAGAATACGAACTAGTTTATGAAAGTTTTTGAAAACTAGTATGAAATCCTTCAAGAAAGGGAATAAACAAGATTTTTCATGAAACATTAAAATCACATGATCAACAAACACTCAAAAACATTCATATGGCTATTACACTAAACACTAAGTATAACACCAAAGTGTAGCCGAATTCCCCGTGAAGGGCTCTGGACTAACTCCTCTAGATTCCCCGTAAATAAGGGTTGAGGTGCCGCGTTGGCTCTCTTGGTTGAATACATGTGTTAGCAAATAATCCCAATCAATATATGTATTCATGAAAACTAAAACATGATACCAATTTGAAAATTAAATCATGGGAAACATCAAGTAAGTTGAGTGTACAAGTGTTGTGAGAAACATATCACCATGAATAATGGACAATCAAGCTCAATATAGTAATCATCAAGATATGAAACATAAGTGAATCATGAAATCCATGAAAGTTCATCTAGGATGTGAAATCACCAATTGAAATCCATGATACTAATTGAAAAAAAATCATCTTAAAAACATGAGCTTCAACATAAATGTGAGATCACTTAGAAACATGAAATTCATCTCAATGATTTAAACTTCAAGGCATATGTATGTCATGTACAAACTAAAGTATACATACATATCCCAAACATGAAGAGTCCACAAAAGTATATGCATGAAGGCACGTGGCTCAAGGATGTATATGTATAAGTGATAGTTTGGACACGATGGACATATACATGAAGTCAACCAAATTACATATAATGGTGAATACAAGTCAAATGCATGAATCATCAAAACTAGACTATACAAGTACATCTAATGAACACAAATGAGCTTTTAAGCACAAACATTAAAAGATATATTTGTAGCTCACTAGTTGTACACATATAAATTCTAGTCTTAATTGAAAACTATCATTCAAGCAAGTAGTCAATACATGAATCACAAAACGCTGTATAAATCAATATGAGAAATACAATCATGATAATCAAAACTATGGAGTGTCACAAGAACTAATCATGTAAAACATAAGACTAATAACATGGCAATTATCATACTAATCATAAAACAACAAAACATGCTATAGATTGATGAACATATAAAGCATGCAAATGTAAATGGGAGTTAGAGAATGATACCAAAACCAATGAAGGTGCATCTCTAGTTCTCCAAAACATGGTGGTCCTCTCCACCTAATCTCCTTGAGTGTGAAGCATCCAAATGATTCTCTTTTAGGCTTAGAACGCATCCACCTCAAGGCACCCAAAACTCTCACGTGATGCGAGAGCCTCCACCTACATCAAAAATCAAAGAGGTGGATCTTGGTACCCATTTCCTTGTGGGTCCACGGGGGTTAGTATCTCTCCTAACCCGAACAAGATTAGTTGCTAAATTTTCAACATGTAAACGATCATAGCAAAATCTAGCAAGATGGCCTTTTCGACCACAATGTGTACAAGTGTACACATGAGCATACATGTTATGATTGTGTCCGTGATGGGCATGTGTATGCCGTGTTGGGTGTGCATGCATAGTTGGAACTTGTTTCTTGCGAACCAAGGATTCCAAACGAGTGTGGTTCATGGCACAATGGCTCAAAGTGGAGCCCAAACAATCAATACTTCTCTTTAAATCATTTATATCATTTTCAATGCTAGAAGATAAAGTGGAGCATGCAATAGGTGTGGTAGAACAAGAAGCTACACTAGCATGGCAAACATGAATATCAATCTCATTTTGCAAAGATTTATTTTTAATCAAAACCAAATCCAATTCTTTTGTAATGAACTCAATTTCATTTTTCAAAGAAAGATTTTCTTTAAAAACAAGATCCAATTTAGAAGATAAAACCTCATTGTTCTTTACAACATCCTCACAATCATTTTTGCCTTTTAAAACATCAATTTCTTTTAAAGCAATGTCTAGTTGAGATCTTAGTGAGTCACATTCACTAGTAATCTCTTCCTTCTCTTGCAAAATCAATTCAAAATTAGAGCACAAATCCTTTAATTCATTTTTCAAAACAAGATTATCCTCTTTCAGCAAATCATGTTTTTCCAACAAATTGTCAAGCTTTTGAGCAAGTTCCATATTTAAAGTTTGGACTTCTAAACAACCATAGCAATAGGAACTAGAGCTATCATCTAGTGGAGAATCCGAATGTACCTCAAGGGAGTTCTTCCCTTGGACCATGAAGCATTGATCTTCGGACATGTCTCTCCTAGATCTCCTTATCTTGTTGATGATCACGGGTAGCTCGGGAGACGTCAAGATGCTCCAAACTGCAAAAGCCGAATCATAATGATCAAACGCATATAAAGATTTTCATTAAGAGATGCTCTAAGTGTTCTAAGTGCAAGTGCATTGGCCTTCTTATACTTGCTACTATTTGGGAGGGTTTCTATGGTAATGGCTTGATAAACAAGATGACCTAGTGTTTTTAAATGCCTAGTCATGTCCACCTTCCAAGTATCAAGTCTAAAATGGTCAAACATAGGAGGGCTAGCCATGAGTGCAAACTAGTATGAGTGCAAATGAAAATGCAAGTGAAGATTAGCAAACCAAGATCTTACTCCTAGGTGGTTAAACCTAAATATCAGGAGCACTAGCTCTGATACCAATTGAAAATCACCTAGAGGGGGGTGAATAGGTGATAAGGCTAATCTATGAACTAAATGCGGAATTTAAAAACTTAATAGTAATGAGCACTCAAGTGTGATCAACAAGTGATGCACACACAACCAAGCCAAGCAATATAGATATGTATGCACAATATGAAATAGAGATGCAAGGCACAAAGTAAAGAGGGATATAGAGAGAGAGTCAATGGATCAAGCGCAAACAACGAGATATGTTTCGAGGTTCGAGCACCCAGCTCTACATCCCCGCCTTCGACACACGAAGGATTTCTAATCCACTAGCAAGTCCACAAAGAACTCTCACAAGGAGTACCCAACTCCTCCCTTTACAAACACAACCTCCTCCTTGAGGCAAGCTTCAATCCAACAAAACAATCACCTCACACCTTGAGGGATTAGCACAAAGCAAACAAGGATCACCTCACAACTTGAGGGATACAACCCAAGGCACAAAGCCAAACAAAAATTGGGTTTTTAACTTGGTGGTCTAAACAACAACCACAAACAACTTCTTTCTCCCACACAAAGATTCTATAGAAGAGATAGTAGATTTTAGCTCAAGTGTGGAGAAAACCAAAGGAATGAAAATCAACAACTCAAAGAAAATCCTTGGGAAATAATAGAAACCAAGATGGTGAAGTTCAATCAAAAGCTTTTCCCAAAAACCCTTTTCTTTGAAATTCCAAACCCTAGCAAAAACTCAAAATAGATTGTTCAATTTGAATCCCAAAACTTCTTTTGATTGCTGTAAAAACACCAGAGAGTATGGAAAAATTCGCACAAAAAATCTTGGAGAAAAACTCTTACAAATGGGGTATTTATAGACCCCAGAAAAATATAGCCGTTGGCAGCAGAAACTGCCAAAAATGAACTGGCGGTCGACCGTGCGGTCGACCGTCCAACGGTCATTTTTTGACCGTTGACAGCTACCGGTCGACCGCCCCGGTCGACCCAAACAAACAGAGACCAATCTGCTTACAGTCGGTCGACCGCACGGTCGACCGTCTACAGAAACAGCCGACGTGCACGGTTTCGTGCACGTACGGTCGTCGACGGCCGGTCGGCCGGTCGACCGGCCACTTTGGCCCGGTCGACCGCACCTGTCGACCGGCCCAGCCTGGCTGTCAACAAAATAGGTCAGATTGGAGCACATTGTTCAGGCTGAAAACGTTCGAATTCATAAAAAGGTATATAGGAATAATTTGTAGATCTTTAAGTTATCTTTTTAATGCAACTGAAATCAACTCAATATCAGTTTGGATGCGAAAGTTATCAATAAAACACTGACAGGTGTCAAAACAGAAACTGTAAGCTGTTTTCAGAACAAGAACAGATTTCAAAAAAATATTTGACAACTTTAAAATTAGAATCTGAAAATGGTTATTAAATAAGAAATTTAGATCTGAAAGTTCTTTGAAATGCAAGTTAAATCATGTTATTTGAATATAAAAATAAAAAGTTATGATAATAACTATAGAAGGGTATCAAGCAGATCAGTAGAACTGAAACTGGTTCAAATCCAAAACCCGATATATGTATTTGAAATCCAAAACCGATTCAATCAAAAACCAAACATATTGAATTTATGTGTGTGTATTGTGAACTTGAGCATATCATACTATTCTAATCTTTACAAAATGGATCTAAAACACAAACTCTAAACTATGGATACCTAAGTCTTCTTGTAGAGCGCAATCTCCAAGCCGACTCGATCCATAACTTGATTCACCGAGCTTGACTCCAAAGAGTGCTAGATTTCATCTTTGATGCTTAGGCTCTTGAATCACCTTGTGAAAGATGTGCGGAACCTTTCACCAACTAATATCTTGTTAAATATCTGAAACTTAAACATTGCAAGATTATTAGTACACATAACTACATGAGTTAATCATCATCAAAACTAGAGTGGAAAGCCTTTGGGCCAACAATCTCCCCTTTTTGATGATGACAAAACTCATGGAGTTATATATGCATGGATTAAAGTAAAGCTTCAAAGAAGCTCCCCCTTAACTCATGCATAACAATAAAACATATAAGATATGCAATGAATGTTCTTAAACACATATAAACATGTTCTGGATACCAATTAAAATAAAACATAAACAATGAAACATGCTCTTGATACCAATAAAACAATAATATTGAAACCAACATATGCATAAATCAACCATGCATATAAACTACAAATTCTTCTCCCCCTTTTTGTCAATCATCAACAAAGGGGTAAAAACAAACATAATGAAAATAACAATAAATTATTCCAAGGGGTAAAACTAAAGTCAATATGATATCAATTGAAAATAACAAACTTTGAGAAATGCTAAATCCTATTTGAAATAAAACAAGGCATTGAAACAAAATAACATTTTATATCAAAATGAAAACATGTAATGTAAACTTGATACCAATAGATAATAAAAAATTGATACCAAATTTAAGGAAACAAATAGCATCTTGATACCAAAAGAAGATATTTTTCATTAAAAGCATATGATACCAATTACTTTAATATCATAAAGTTAGGGAGTAGGAAACAAAAACAATGGTAAACCAAATACCAATTGAAATATAAATACGAGTTTTCTCCCCCTTTATGTAATACCAAAAGAAAATATGCATAGGCTTGAAATAAGATACCAATTGAAAATTAAATCAATTGAAACATGATATTCATTAAAAAATTCAAGCTTAGCAATCTTAAAATTATGATAAAGCTTGTATATGGATACCAATTGAAAAACTCAAGCTTAACATAACCAAAATTTGTGCTTCAAGATATAGGGATATAATAAGCACAAATAAATCATCTATATATGTATGTAAGAAATAGATACCAATAGAAATTGATACTATATGAAGTGTAAGCATACATATATAAAACAAAACATATATGAGTATACAAAAGGATGTCAAGATTGATACCAATTGAAAGAATTCAATGATACCAATTGAAACAACAATAAGATCAAGTATATGACTCATATCAACTACCACCCATTTCATGATCAAGTTTAAAATGATTTTCATTATAAAGCATACATGAGCATGATCTCCCGTCCAACCGCCCATTGATGGTAGGGGTTTTCAAAAATAGATTTAGAAATATAGTTAGTTTGAAAATCTCTACCAAAATGAAGAATACGAACTAGTTTATGAAAGTTTTTGAAAACTAGTATGAAATCCTTCAAGAAAGGGAATAAACAAGATTTTTCATGAAACATTAAAATCACATGATCAACAAACACTCAAAAACCATTCATATGGCTATTACACTAAACACTAAGTATAACACCAAAGTGTAGCCGAATTCCCCGTGAAGGGCTCTGGACTAACTCCTCTAGATTCCCCGTAAATAAGGGTTGAGGTGCCGCGTTGGCTCTCTTGGTTGAATACATGTGTTAGCAAATAATCCCAATCAATATATGTATTCATGAAAACTAAAACATGATACCAATTTGAAAATTAAATCATGGGAAACATCAAGTAAGTTGAGTGTACAAGTGTTGTGAGAAACATATCACCATGAATAATGGACAATCAAGCTCAATATAGTAATCATCAAGATATGAAACATAAGTGAATCATGAAATCCATGAAAGTTCATCTAGGATGTGAAATCACCAATTGAAATCCATGATACTAATTGAAAAAAAATCATCTTAAAAACATGAGCTTCAACATAAATGTGAGATCACTTAGAAACATGAAATTCATCTCAATGATTTAAACTTCAAGGCATATGTGTATGTCATGTACAAACTAAAGTATACATACATATCCCAAACATGAAGAGTCCACAAAAGTATATGCATGAAGGCACGTGGCTCAAGGATGTATATGTATAAGTGATAGTTTGGACACGATGGACATATACATGAAGTCAACCAAATTACATATAATGGTGAATACAAGTCAAATGCATGAATCATCAAAACTAGACTATACAAGTACATCTAATGAACACAATGAGCTTTTAAGCACAAACATTAAAAAAATATATTTGTAGCTCACTAGTTGTACACATATAAATTCTAGTCTTAATTGAAAACTATCATTCAAGCAAGTAGTCAATACATGAATCACAAAACGCTGTATAAATCAATATGAGAAATACAATCATGATAATCAAAACTATGGAGTGTCACAAGAACTAATCATGTAAAACATAAGACTAATAAACATGGCAATTATCATACTAATCATAAAACAACAAAACATGCTATAGATTGATGAACATATAAAGCATGCAAATGTAAATGGGAGTTAGAGAATGATACCAAAACCAATGAAGGTGCATCTCTAGTTCTCCAAAACATGGTGGTCCTCTCCACCTAATCTCCTTGAGTGTGAAGCATCCAAATGATTCTCTTTTAGGCTTAGAACGCATCCACCTCAAGGCACCCAAACTCTCACGTGATGCGAGAGCCTCCACCTACATCAAAAATCAAAGAGGTGGATCTGGGTACCCATTTCCTTGTGGGTCCACGGGGTTAGTATCTCTCCTCCCTAACCCGAACAAGATTAGTTGCTAAATTTTCAACATGTAAACGATCATAGCAAAATCTAGCAAGATGGCCTTTTCGACCACAATGTGTACAAGTGTACACATGAGCATACATGTTATGATTGTGTCCGTGATGGGCATGTGTATGCCGTGTTGGGTGTGCATGCATAGTTGGAACTTGTTTCTTGCGAACCAAGGATTCCAAACGAGTGTGGTTCATGGCACAATGGCTCAAAGTGGAGCCCAAACAATCAATACTTCTCTTTAAATCATTTATATCATTTTCAATGCTAGAAGATAAAGTGGAGCATGCAATAGGTGTGGTAGAACAAGAAGCTACACTAGCATGGCAAACATGAATATCAATCTCATTTTGCAAAGATTATTTTTAATCAAAACCAAATCCAATTCTTTTGTAATGAACTCAATTTCATTTTTCAAAGAAAGATTTTCTTTAAAACAAGATCCAATTTAGAAGATAAAACCTCATTGTTCTTTACAACATCCTCACAATCATTTTTGCCTTTTAAAACATCAATTTCTTTTAAAGCAATGTCTAGTTGAGATCTTAGTGAGTCACATTCACTAGTAATCTCTTCCTTCTCTTGCAAAATCAATTCAAAATTAGAACACAAATCCTTTAATTCATTTTTCAAAACAAGATTATCCTCTTTCAGCAAATCATGTTTTTCCAACAAATTGTCAAGCTTTTGAGCAAGTTCCATATTTAAAGTTTGGACTTCTAAACAACCATAGCAATAGGAACTAGAGCTATCATCTAGTGGAGAATCCGAATGTACCTCAAGGGAGTTCTTCCCTTGGACCATGAAGCATTGATCTTCGGACATGTCTCTCTCCAGATCTCCTTATCTTGTTGATGATCACGGGTAGCTCGGGAGACGTCAAGATGCTCCAAACTGCAAAAGCCGAATCATAATGATCAAACGCATATAAAAGATTTTCATTAAGAGATGCTCTAAGTGTTCTAAGTGCAAGTGCATTGGCCTTCTTATACTTGCTACTATTTGGGAGGGTTTCTATGGTAATGGCTTGATAAACAAGATGACCTAGTGTTTTTAAATGCCTAGTCATGTCCACCTTCCAAGTATCAAGTCTAAAATGGTCAAACATAGGAGGGCTAGCCATGAGTGCAAACTAGTATGAGTGCAAATGAAAATGCAAGTGAAGATTAGCAAACCAAGATCTTACTCCTAGGTGGTTAAACCTAAATATCAGGAGCACTAGCTCTGATACCAATTGAAAATCACCTAGAGGGGGGGTGAATAGGTGATAAGGCTAATCTATGAACTAAATGTGGAATTTAAAAACTTAATAGTAATGAGCACTCAAGTGTGATCAACAAGTGATGCACACACAACCAAGCCAAGCAATATAGATATGTATGCACAATATGAAATAGAGATGCAAGGCACAAAGTAAAGAGGGATATAGAGAGAGAGTCAATGGATCAAGCGCAAACAACGAGATATGTTTCGAGGTTCGAGCACCCAGCTCTACATCCCCGCCTTCGACACACGAAGGATTTCTAATCCACTAGCAAGTCCACAAAGAACTCTCACAAGGAGTACCCAACTCCTCCCTTTACAAACACAACCTCCTCCTTGAGGCAAGCTTCAATCCAACAAAACAATCACCTCACACCTTGAGGGATTAGCACAAAGCAAACAAGGATCACCTCACAACTTGAGGGATACAACCCAAGGCACAAAGCCAAACAAAAATTGGGTTTTAACTTGGTGGTCTAAACAACAACCACAAACAACTTCTTTCTCCCACACAAAGATTCTATAGAAGAGATAGTAGATTTTAGCTCAAGTGTGGGAAAAACCAAAGGAATGAAAATCAACAACTCAAAGAAAATCCTTGGGAAATAATAGAAACCAAGATGGTGAAGTTCAATCAAAAGCTTTTCCCAAAAACCCTTTTCTTTGAAATTCCAAACCCTAGCAAAAACTCAAAATAGATTGTTCAATTTGAATCCCAAAACTTCTTTTGATTGCTGTAAAAACACCAGAGAGTATGGAAAAATTCGCACAAAAAATCTTGGAGAAAAACTCTTACAAATGGGGTATTTATAGACCCCAGAAAAATATAGCCGTTGGCAGCAGAAACTGCCAAAAATGAACTGGCGGTCGACCGTGCGGTCGACCGTCCAACGGTCATTTTTGACCGTTGACAGCTACCGGTCGACCGCCCCGGTCGACCCAAACAAACAGAGACCAATCTGCTTACAGTCGGTCGACCGCACGGTCGACCGTCTACAGAAACAGCCGACGTGCACGGTTTCGTGCACGTACGGTCGAACCGTCCGGTCGACCGGTCACTTTGGCCCGGTCGACCGCACCTGTCGACCGGCCCAGCCTGGCTGTCAACAAAATAGGTCAGATTGGAGCACATTATTCAGGCTGAAAACGTTCGAATACATAAAAAGGTATATAGAATAATTTGTAGATCTTTAAGTTATCTTTTTAATGCAACTAAAATCAACTCAATATCAGTTTGGATGCGAAAGTTATCAATAAAACACTGACAGGTGTCAAACAGAACTGTAAGCTGTTTTCAGAACAAGAACAGATTTCAACCAAATATTTGACAACCTTAAAATTAGAATCTGAAAATGGTTATTAAATAAGAAATTAGATCTGAAAGTTATCTTTGAAATGCAAGTTAAATCATGTTATTTGAATATAAAAATAAAAGTTATGATAATAACTATAGAAGGGTGTCAAGCAGATCAGTAGAACTGAAACTGGTTCAAATCCAAAACCCGATATATGTATTTGAAATCCAATACCGATTCAATCAAAAACCAAACATATTGAATTTATGTGTGTGTATTGTGAACTTGAGCATATCATACTATTCTAATCTTTACAAAATGGATCTAAAACACAAACTCTAAACTATGGATACCT